>JAFFSR010000282.1:8002500-8354098 GCA_017163975.1 Anastatus disparis
TTTATATGTACAAGGCTATTTAAAGTATTTTTATGTATTTTTTCAACTTTATTTGTAATTTTTCACGCTTTTTTGTAATTATAATACAAAATAAACAATATCTAATCTAATCTAATCTAATCTAACAAAAATTTAACTTAACGGCAGGCCGGAGTAGAACCTGATACCGACCTAGTAACAATTGAGTTGTTTGTTATTTACTCAAGTGTTAATCGGTGTATCTTCAAAATAAAGGTTGATCGCAATAGATATTATTATTATGAATATCTATGCACAAGAAAAAAAAAATCTACCGATTTGTTTTTGAGAAAAGTAAGGAACGCCGAAGTAAAAGATTATGTTTATAATATTTTCGCGTTCCTTACTTTTCTCAAAAACAAAGCGATAGATTTTTTTTTCTTGTGCATAAATCTTTGTAATAATAATATCTATTGCGCTTAACCTTCAATTTGCAGATACACCGATTAATACTTGAGTAAATAACAAAAATGCCAATTAGATAAGGACAGCGAATCCGGCCTGCTCTTAAAATGAATAAAAGAATAATAAAAGAATAAATAAAAGAATTAAGAAATGTGCTTTAATAAGGCATATTTTTTAAAAAGTGTTGTCAATTTCATCAAAGCGCATTAAATAAAAATCACGTTAAATACCATTGATATTAAAAAAACATTTATTAAAAAAATGGTTCAATTTTTATAGTTACAAAAATAATTTAATTATAATACTGCTCATAAATTCGCTATGTGTTATCGAACTAGATGAAAAACTAAAAAAAAACCTGATGCTAAAAAACTATCGTATATTTAGAAAAAAATATCTTAGGAAAATTAAAAAAAAGTAGGTATTTTAAAGTATTCACTAAAAAGAATGCATTACATTTTTCAAAGCTTCTTATCATATTATAAAGTTAACTGAAAAATAAAATGTATTCATTTAAATTTAAAAAAATGTATTTGTTTAGTTACTTTTCAAGTATGATTCAATAAAATTTGAAAAGTAATATATTTGATAGTATTGCACTGTTTTGTTTAATTTGTGAAAATTATTTTCATAGGAAATCGTATCAAAATTTAACACATAAGTACGGAAAATTAACGTAAAATTTTTGTATGCTTTGTGTTACGTTTTTACGTATATGTATACCCAATAACCACACATCTGGAAAAAAGGATTTTCTAAGAATTCACGAATGTCCGCTCTGAAGTTAATAAAATATATTAATAAAGTATTCATAAAATATTCACAAAGTATTCTTCCACAAAATTTGAATAAAAAATAACTCTTCAACGTATCTTTATAAATATTTTAAAAGGGTTAAGAAAGTATTCATAAAGAATTCTTTTTTGAAAAAGTAATCATAATCCAAAGTATTCATAAAGTAGTCAAAAAGTTTACTTTTGAAACACTGATTTCCTAGTAACTTAGTCACTTTCAAAAATCGAAAGATGTAATGGATATTTTATCGCTTTTCAGATTGTTTTAAAATCATTTTTAATTTTGATTTTCATGAAATTCAAAATTGAAAACTTGAAATCCCTGATAATTTTATAAATTGTAAAAATTCGATTTAATTAATCATTTAATAATTTAAATATTTTTTATCTATTTTAAACGAAAAAATTGTTAACATTTTATGAAACAAAATATATAAATATTTTAAGTGTGTTTTAAATAAATTCTCATTTTGAGAATTTAAACAAATATCTAAATCTAAACATTCTTCAATTTAAATTAAATTAACCATGACTTCACAAAAAATTTCTTTTATTAAATTAAGGTATCTCTTGAATATTTAATAAATTTTTACTTAAATTATTCAAATAAAAATGTAGTTTGGCTAATATTACTAACCATAAATAATTAATTAACAAATTTACTAACATTTCTTATGCTTATACCAATGAACATGTACAAGTTTCGAGAATTTATTAACAGATGAGTTGGTAGCCAAGTAGGCTAAGTCATGGGCAACAGTTTTTTTAATTTTGTTTGACATCCTCAAGAACCGTGGTTCGAATCTCGAACAAATAATTTTTTTTTTTTAATTTAATAGCTTATTTTTAATTAATTATAACATTTTTTGTTTTTCATAATCATGTAAAATAGTAGGATTATTTATAATTTGATGATTAAAAAAAGTATTTTGAGAATGTGATTTAATCAAAAGAATTGTTTAAGAATACTTTGTGAATACTTTAAAAACTAGAGAGGTACCCAGTGAGCACAAATGCCCACTGAGCACACACAGTAGTGGGGGGCCCGCAAGTGACAGAACGCATGCGCGAGGCTCTGTTTGACGAGACATATGAGTGAACTCTCTCAAGTGTTATATCCAAGTTGCCCGCGATAACTTGGATCTCTGTATTATCGATCGAAGTCTATTATATGAATTTTAGAGGTTCTCAACATACTATGGTATCACGACATTGCGCTTATTTTCCAATATTATTAAACGACATAAAAAAATAATTATGTAGTTATAAATATTAAAATCTGTGTACGGGAATAAATTTAATATTAAATTTGAATAATTATAACTTGTTAATAAAATATTAATTGATTTGTATTAATTAATTTGAATAGACACCATTAAATACATTAACTTATAAAGTAAAAATTTAATTCAATAGAACATCATAATAAATAAATTTTAGATTGTTACGTTTAATCACGATAAAAATAATTTCTTCTATTTATTTTACTAAAATAAGTTACTTGTGTAAGCATGAATATATTTTTTAGTACTTTACCATTTAAAGTAAATAATTATTAAAATTAAACTATTTAATTTCTATTAAGATTATGTAGTAGGTTATATTATTTGAATATAGACATTTCTGTCTTAGATTTATCTTTAATGAAAATTTTTGTTTATACATATTTGTTCTTATCAAAATAACTTGAACAAAAATGTTATAAATAATTCATAAATGTTAATTTCAAAAATCGGATTTCTAGTTTTAATTTTAATTTTGAAAGATAAATTTTTGAGTTTAATATTTATCACTACCCGCGTAAAAAATAAAAAGATCTTTTCAAGATATATCTAAAATAAGATGCATTTCAAGAAATAGTTGATATATTATAATATTCAAATTTACTTAGATCTGCTTGAGATCTTTTTAAGATCTCTGTTTTACATTAAAAAAATTTTTTTTTATATATTTTTTTAAGATGAAAATAAAATATTGCTTTAGAGATTTAAAAACAATCATTCAAAGATCTTTGTAACTTTTCAAAATGGTAATATTTTAAGATACTATAAGATCTTCAAGAGATCTTTTTAATGATTCTATAAAACTTGTATTTAATTAAGATACAAAATTATTTTGTAAACGTTCAATTATTACTTTATATATTATATTTTTTCAAAAATTAAAATTTTGATTGAAATAAAGAGATACACATAACATACAATTAAATACAAATGTTTTTTCAATTTTTTCTACATAAACGAAACACGTTTCTGAACCTTTGTTTAGTTCAACGGAATGAATCTTAATTAATTGTTAAATTTTAGATGACTGTACGCTTTTTATATTGAAAGATGACATTAGACTTAAAATAGAAATAATGATTTTTAAAACAGTTAGTGGTGCTCCCTAGTCTAATGCTCCACTTGCATCAGAAGATATTTCTTCAAAATCATTAGAATATATATAGTTTAATATATATCATAATTGCATTGTCCGTAAGTTTAGAATGTAAAATTAATTTTAAAAAATAAGTATTGAATGTACTTGCATCATGAAAGTTATACTTTTATGGGCAAAAACCAACCCTTCAACTACAAGTATAGTTGAAAAAACAGAAATTTAAAAGATTGGAAAATATGTAAAAGCTCAGTGGGGAAAATGTTGGTACGAAGCTGAAATAAGTGCAGAAAATGGTAAGTGTAATTATTTATAATTTTTTTTTTAATGTAAATAAACTACGATAATTTATTCCAAAATTACAAAATTTTTAAATAAGCCTTTTTCAGGCGAAGGGGGATTAAAATAGCTCGACGGGGGTGTAGTTATAGCTCACTGTTGTCCACAAATATTGATTTATTTATTCAGAATTACTGATAGTTTTTTATTTAAAAACCACCTTACTAAATAAAATAATTTTTAAATATTTTAAATAGATTTAAAAAAATTAGTTTTTAAAAAAAATTAATTAATTTATTAACATTGTTTTAGCACATATTAATGAATATTTAATTGCATCAAATAATAAATTTAGATGACTAGACAAAATAATTCATTGATTTAACTTAAAACTTATGTATATATTTCATTAAATTCATGGACAGTTTTTTTTTAAATATTTATCTTACCGAATTAAATGCTAATATTCAGTATATTATGTGTTAAAATTAATTAATCGTATAAATAACTGTATTTATTTTATAATGGTTTTTTTTTTATTTAATAAAATTTTTGAAATTTGCAATTCATAAATTTATATTTGTATTAATTTTATTAAATGTATGAAAATAATTTATTCAATTAAATATATGGTTTATTTAAAACTCATAATTTTTTTTCAAAGAACAAAATGAATACAAATAAATACTTATTTAATTTGAATTAATAATATGTTTGAACGACATTTAAAATATTTTGAAATATTTTAATCTTATTTTAAATTTATAAAATTACTTGCCAGGCTCATAGATACATATTTTATGATATTGTTATAAGCTAAAAAGTTCATAACATCTGTATTTTCTAAATTTATTGCTTAATATACTATTTTATAGTACAATTTTTAAAAAGAAAATTCAGAAGTAAATGGCATAGAATTGTTACCATGTTCTAATTTTAAATATACAATAACAAATGTATATAGAGCGGTACTTCGCACTCTCGACATCTTCACACAAAAGGAATTTTTGTAAGCGAAAGTTAGCGATGTTTATATTAATAATTTTATTTAAAAAATCGAACTATAATTCAATAACTATAATTTAATTATTTTATCAATGATTTTTATAATTAAATTGTAAATCGATGATTTTATTTAAGCATATTATAGTAAATCAAATCTCGTTTTTCGCCAATCATATGATTCTATTCAGTGCACTAATCACGTTCATAGTATAAAATGTTTCACAACATGCGGCCATCTTTTTTTTAAAAGAGGATTATATAGTAATAAATTTTATCATCTACGTACGGAAATATATTTTATATTATTTGTGAATAAATATAACTTGTTAATAAAATATTGATTTATATTAATTAATTTGAATAGACATCATTAAATACATTAACTTATAAAGTAAAAATTTAATACTATTTATATTATGATGAATAAATTTCAGATTATTACGCTTAATCACGATAAAAATGGTTATTCTATTCATTTTACTAAAATAAATTATTTGTGTAAGATAAATATACATTTTTTTGCGTTTTTTGTGAAATTGTTGAAATCAACAAGATATTTTTTTTAAAGAAATATTTTATTCTAATTGAAAAGTATTTTACCATTTAAAGTAAATAATTATTAAAATTAAACCATTTAATTTTATTAAGATTATGTAATAGGTTATTTTATTCGTATATAGACATTTAAATTTCTCTGATATTTTATCTTCAATAAAAATTTTTTCTTATACATATGTCTTCTTTTAAGAAACTATTTTTTATTAAATTTATAATTGTAATACAAAATTATAATTTATAGTTTTATAAAGATTGTAATATTTAGAATTCAATTTTGTTACATAAAATAAGTATCGAAAATACATTTTTATGAATAATGGAGGTAAAAAAAATCAGTTACTATGATTTTATGGCGACAGCAAAATTGTTTTGTTTAATTTGACTACATTTTTTACAAGTTTTGCAAATTATTTATTTCAAGTAGAGCACATTTTTTTACGAATAAAACATAAGTATAAACTTTTGTATTATTAATTTATTGATTGCATTAATTAAACTTATTGGAAGCTTCAGTTACTGGATAGACATTTGCTTATCATATTAGTATATGCTTTTTTACTGCGCTTTGATTACTGGAAATGTATGCTATAACATAGACCACTATAATATTAGACGCACAGTCAATTGCGCATTCACCCTATTATTTATATACGTGAATCCAAAAACAATTATAAATAGTATATTTTTCACCTAAGGAAAAAAGTAAAGAATGTCCTAAATCGTATGTACATTGTCACCCGAGCCGAAGGCAAGGGAGACAAACATACGATTTAAGGCATTATTTTTTTTCCCGTGGCGAAAATGCGATTTTTTTCAACACCGGGCCGATAATATAATTTTTTTTATTACGGCGCTATGTAAAAAAGTGGTATTTTCGGACCAGGTGTTGAAAAATTTTTTTTTTACTTACCGAATTGTTTTGAACCAATCTCTTCCACCTTCATTTAAAATTCTTGATTTTTATATAATTTTATAAAATTATCAATTATTTTACTTGCCTGGTTGTGAGTTAATAAAATTACGTTTTAACTTTATGATAATTTTTATTGAAAAATCTTAATCGAATTTTTCTATTCTAAATTAATGATATCTAAAATTTTCAAAATATATTATCACATTTCATTACATTTTATCAAATTTTAATACATCTATCTGCGATATAAGAAAATAATATGTGTATAAATTATTAAAATAGAAAAGGAAATAGGTTAAATAAAATAAATCTTATTTATAAAATATTTTTTATTTGCATCAATAACAACATCATGTGATAGATACATGTTATTTACATAGATTATCAAAATAAACATAATAAAATCAGTCGAACAATATCCATTTGTAAAAGTTTTAAAATAATAACAATAAAATCTATAATAAAAATAATACATCGGTTACATGTAGTCAAAACAATACTATAAAACATTCATCTTATAACCATATCGACGATTTCGAAAAAGATCTAATTTTGAGATTGGTCGAAAAAATATCTTATTTCGCATACGGTTAAAAAAAAAGTCTTATTTCACTATCAGACTTATCTTTAACGGAAGGTAAAATAAGATGATTCTTTAATTGGACGCGAAATGAAAGTATTTTTAACCAGACGTTTTTACAAGCATTTGCGAAATAAAATGTTGTTTGTTGCAGCCGTCGATGCTACCATCATTTACACCATAAATACAGTCACATCTTAAATTTAGGATATATAGTATCAATATAATAATATGAAATAATATTAATGATAAAGCGTTACAAATTTTATCATAAACATAATATAGATTATTAATCATTTCATATCTTTTTTTAAGTTTGTGACCATATAAAAAAAGAACTATAAACTGAAAATATTTAAAAAGATTATTAAAATATTTTTTTAATGTATCATTTTTTATAAAAATCATTAATAATCTCCTCTATTGAAAAATATCATATGATAAAGTCAATGTCATCTAATTTTTAAAAATCATTACGTTTATTATTTTCTTAATTAATATAATTATATTTATACATTTTTAATAATATATTTTAATATTTTGAATAATATATTATAATAAAAAGTCATTATGTTTGATTACAATGTAATATCCAATCGCAAAAATAGATTTAAGAAAAGCTGTAAAAAATAGTTAAATAGATAGATATACCTTTTATTCTATATAAAATACAAAATCGTGTAACATAATATATAAAATCACATATAAGTGTAAATATTGCATTTTTATATATCACAGTCTGTTAACTTAACCTAATAATACTGAAAGTAAGTAAAAATTCAAGAAAAAGTGATATCACAGATTAATAATACAAACAATGAATATCATATAACACAGATAATAAATAAATGATAAAATTCACGCAATGATAATTAGTAAATATTAATGCAAATATCGATTTTCTAATTTATATTTTTATTATAAAAGAAATAATATTTTTTAAAATATTTTTTCATTACTGACCGATTAAAAAAAAGGCTTTTCACATACTTGACTATTTATGATACAATTATTTATTGCAACATCAATTATTTTTTAGAATCATAGCCACAAAGAGATGGAAAATGAGGGCATAATGTTAGTCACTAAATGCATTGTATGGAACACGATCATTTAATATAGTTATAGTTTGCTATTGTCTACATAAATTACATTAATTTATTAATTTTTTTAATAATCGATAATTTCTTATTAAAAAATATCACTCCTGTCAATTAAATAATTACAACATTAATATATAAAAAAAAATCAGTTATTTTAATAAAAATTAATTTAGGTAACTATTGCAACTGTTATTTTTCCCAAAATATCCATAAAATTTTTTTAAATTCAATTTATATAACTTTGAATACTGTAAGTGTCCCAGTGATGGCCATTTTACCTTAGTCGTAAGCTAATAACGTCAATAATATTATTTACTTCTATAATAAATTCAAATCGATGTTTTAAAAATTTATTTTTCTTCTTAAAGTCAGACTTCAGTCAACTTAAGGTAGTTGTTCACCAATTGTACTAATCAAAATAAGGTCGATAAAACTTTAAAGTATAACTTTGCACGCTGTAACTTTGAAGCTATCCGGCAAATTGGTCTTAAACATTAAAACATTTCTTACAGTATCTAATTTAATTTTTAAATAATTTTCATTAAATATTTATAATTTAACCCTTAGTTGCACAGTGGTAACGTCAGTTACCATCAATTTAATTTCAAATTTTTGCTATTTAATTATTTGTTAACGTATTTAGATCGCGTTTTTTTTATTCATTTGCTAATATATTAGTTAGAGAACATAATATAGTTTATTTGTCATAATTGCTCATAATAATTGTTATATAAATAAATACACATATAAAATGCAGTTATTTCGAAAGAATTAATTTTTTTTAAATCTATTGAATATAATGAATTGAAAATTCTTGCTTGGTGGTTTTTGGAGTCGTTAATTACAAATCTGAAGTCAGAATTTTTAAATTTTGAAATTGAAGATGGCGGCTCCAAAATTTTGAAAAAAGAGATACACGAGCTTGAAAATCTATACTCAGAGATTTTTGGGGTGGCTTATCAAGTATCTACTAGCAGATTCTAGTAATTCTCCAAAATAGATCTAATATGATCAACATTAAGACATAAATCATGGTTAATATTGATGACATTTTTTAAATTTACTCTTTCTCAGCTTAACCCAGAGCTAACGACGAGGACGTGAAGAGTTCTAGCTCCATTTTTTTTTTTTTTTTTTTTTTTTTTTTTTTTTTTTTTTTAATTTGCAAGGAAATTTACTGAAAAATAAGTGCAACAAAGGGTTAATTATTTGGTGAACAACTATGTTAAATAGATATTTCTAACTTAAATTATTAATTTTTTTAATTTTTATTTTTATTGGACCACAAATTTCGCTGTTATCTTTATTAGCAGTATTGTCGGCAACATAATATACTGTAGAATTGTTGGTAACGTGCTGAGTATAATCTAATAATTCATAAAAATATGGATATTTATTTCATTATTAAATGAGAAAACGTATTCATTTTTTTACATTAATGTATTAAAATAGTATATTATGTAACAAGTGCACGAAGCATGTGATTCATACACGAATAAAAAGGAGAGTGATGAACCGCATTGCACACGTGTTGCATACACTATTGAGATCTCGTACTATTTTTTAACATGCCGTAAGCGAAACACAGATAATTTAAATAATATATTTCGGTACAGAAGACGAAAGATGAAGTCACTGCGTCAAATCACGCAGTACCGGGCCTTCAACATTTGTCTTGTGTGCCATATACAATTTTTCTTTATGCTTGGCAGAAATTCCGATTATATTGATAGTCTAATTTATATTTTGCCAGTTAAAATGACAAAACTTTAATGTCACGGAATTCGATGCGACCCGACGTTTGCGGCACGAACGTTAGCGAGTGTTGCTGATCGGGGGAGGACATTGAAAACATCACGCGCACAAAAAAAATACATAAATGTTAATTTATTTGTATGATACATTTAGTGAAAAAAATATCGTTAATATGATTTGCGATTAATTTTTAGAAAAACCATATAAAAAAATTTGTTTCTTTTTTTATAAATTTTTTTAAAATAGTAGAAATAAATTTGTTGTACAAATAATATTACAATAATTTTAATAAATCAACTCAAAGTAGATGTTAATAGTTTATTACGGTACAAAATACGAAAGTTTAAGGCCCATTACTGCGGGATTTGACATCTGCTCATCATTAATCTTTTATCTGTTTTTAAAATTGAAGCAATATAAAAAGCTCGTAAATAATAATAAGTTAATAAACAATATGTCAAGAAACTCTGAAATTGTCTAACAAGCATACGTAGTGAAAGTTCTAGCAATGAGTAAAAGCCTGACTTTCGTAATCGAAATCAAAAGTGAAACCACGTAACTTACGGTAGCGCACAAAAATTCGTAAAAATTTTTTTTTGAGAGATTCAAATTGAAATTGCGATATCTCAGAAACGCTCTAATAAATTTACAAAATCCGGACGGCATTTTAAAGATCAGACGAAATACCATCTTTTTATGGGTGGTAGAATATTTTAAACTCTATTTAGACTCAATTTTTTAATGATTAAAAATTTTTTAATTTTTTCGAATTTATCCATTTTAATCAATCAAGTGTAACTTTTTGAAAAATTGATAAAATTTAAAAATTCCAAATTGATTGCAAAGTAGGGTGAATTTCCGAAAAGTTTGTATATCAATTTTTAATATTTATTTTATGTGCTACATTACAAACGCGCGAAAATGGGCCATATAACAAGATAATTTTTCAGGTGTAATAACATTTTCCATGTTTATTCATGTTTCTACATTTATTTACAATTATACATTGTAAATCCAAAGTATATACAATTTTTATATAATCTACAGTTCTTAGCACACCAAAACATTAAAAATCATGGAAAATTTGATTGGACCTAAAGAATTATCTTCTCATATGGTCCATTTTCGCGTGCTTGTAACGTTGTACATGAAATAAATATTATAAATTGATCAAATACAAACTTTTAGGAAATTCACTCTATTTTGCAATCGATTTATAATTTTTTAATTTTATCAATTCTTCAAAAAGTTACTCTTGATTGATTAAAATGGAGAAATTCGCAAAAATGAAACAATTTTCAATCTCTAAAAAATAGAGTTTAAATAGAGTTTAAAATATTCTACAGCCCATAAAAATATAGTATTTTGTTTGATCTTTAAAGTGGCATCAGGATTTTTTAAATTCATCAAAGCGTATAGTATTTTGTTTGATCTTTAAAGTGGCATCAGGATTTTTTAAATTCATCAAAGCGTATAGTATTTTGTTTGATCTTTAAAGTGCCATCAGGATTTTTTAAATTCATCAAAGCGTTTCTGAGATATCACAATTTGAATTGAAGTCTTTAAAAAAAAAAATTTTTACGAATTTTTGACCGGTATTTTACATTAGAGCATCAATAAAAATTATTTCTTTTCAATACATGTCCCGAAATTACTACTTTTTCTCCTAGTGTCTAAAATTGAATGTGATATTTTTGGTCCACTGTTGTAAAACAATCGTATTATCAGTTTTTTTTCCGTTGATTAAAAATATACTATTATTGTTGCAAGAAGCTACGAGTTTTGTTTGTTACCTGAGTGGAGCGAAAATAACAATAAAATGAGTAAATAATACAATCAAAAGAAAAAATTTATATAATTTATTGAATTATTTAATATTGATAGTAATAAATTATTCAAATTGACCAAATTAAGTTAATTATATAATTAATCTATTATTAATAAATACTTTATAAATAATTTAAATAATTAAATTTATATAGTTAGCTGTCAATAATTAATTATTAAATTTTTACGTTCTAAATTATTTTTTGATGAAATTTTTATTTTCTAAGTAATATCAAAATATTTTTAAAAATCACTGGCAATCAATAAAACGTTTTGGTTACTTTTTTCACGTTTATGTGTAAGGGAGAGACAGCATATATATATATATATATATATATATATATATATATATATATATAAGCAAAAAAAAAATAAATATAACAAAGTGGCAGGCTTTTGCCATGCGTTAACTTAATGCGAAGTTGAAAAGACATTGATTTAAAATGTTTCGCGAGTGACAAAAACAAATGATTTAAAGGGTTCTGCATACTACAGTGTGTAAAAATATTGCTTCGCACTTTGATGAGAGACACAAAATCTGTGTTTCGCACGCGGGTATATTAAAAAATTTTTTCAGAATTATTTTGAAGTAATATAATATTAATTTTAATTGTAATTATGTAAATATTTTTATGAAGTCCTTGAAAAATATTTTTATTAATTCTTCATATTTATTGTTATATATAAATAAAAGTTCATACCTTGATATTCATCATGAATCATTTCATCAGTTGATGAATTCGTTTCTTCCTCCATCTGTACTTCATCTTCCGATAAAGGTTGGCAATCTTCTAATTCAGAATCCTGATATGCGTAAGAGCAACGTACAACAAATTCGTTTGGAAGCAATTTTCCGCTATCCAAATCATCCCAATATTTTCGGATTTTAGCTTGAGCTACAGCGGTGCTGTTTTTTTGAATTGATACGTGCGTATCATTTTCCAATGATCTCAATTTTAAATAATAACTAATTTGTATCTCTTTTAATTTTTCTAAATACAAATTTTATGATATTCAATTAATAATGGCTTAAGATAATTAATTATGATAATTATGTACATTAAAAAAATAAATTACTTAAGAATACTTGAGCCGTTGGCCGTGGATGATTTTTTCTTTTAATTGGCGATGGTAAGTTTCCAAACTGTTGTTTGTCACGTTAGCTAATCTATATACGCTAAAGCCAGATGGTTTTACTTTGGTGATCCACTCTTGATGAAAATATTCAATAAATTTGTCAAAATAATCTCCATTTTCTCTTCGGCATTCTTCAGTAAGGTATTGGAAGCTGCTTTCAATATTTGCAGCTGGTAAAAATGCCAGCGCCATAAATTTTAATAAAATTTGATGTTTTTCCGGATTTTTCTGTTTATTTTTTTTTACAGCTGCCTTTTTTTTATAGCATTTTTGTACAATGCCTACAAAATATAAATTTTAATATTCATATCAATGCATAAATTATTTATCTTTATATTTAAAAATCTTACTTGACAAAAATGAAAATAACAGCCAGTTACTTTAATGTCCTTGTAAACTTTTTTTGTTCCTTTCCTCATGGCTTGTTCAAAGTCGGACATTAACCATTCAGGTTTTAAAGACGGGATTTGAGAGTGAATGTATTTAAAAACTGCGTAATAGTCATTAGTTTTGCGTCCTGACATTAGAACATAGAAAGCTGGCAATGCCTGTGAAATAATAAACATATTACGTAAGTTTGTTCTACTTCAACAGCTTCATAAAAAAATAAAGAAATAAATTAATATCAAAATAAATTAATATAACCATTGCATATTTCTCAAACGACACAGTAAATAATTGCTGAAATTCTTTAATCTTCGGCACAACAGCAAACGTAGCATCACTATAAAACCGTTTAGTGTCTCTCATTTTTGTAACATAATCTTCATCATACAAGATTACATGCCTTCTTTCGGCAACATTCAAAACTTGATGTACAAACTTTGTGGATCTTGTTCCACTCGAATATTCAATATTGAACTCTAATGAAGATGGATTCAATTGAATAAAAGATACAAAATCTTCCAAAGTTTTTATTGATAGATTTGTATTTTTAATTGTGTCGGTGGAAACACTTTGTTTCCATCTCCTCATTTTTTTTGCTAAAGCATTTTTTGTATGGTAGGGAAACTTCTCTGCGATTTTGGGATATCTAATAGAATAATGTGCAAACATTTTACAATTTATCACAAATAATTTTTTGTAATGGTTTATCAAAAACTTATAAGAAATATTAATACTTACTTTTTTGCTACCGACTGATAAATTTCACTTAGTGAACCTAATCCAGTCATAGTTTGACTCTTAAGAAAATCGAAAAATTTATTCTGTTCATCGAGTGATGAGTCAGGAGTACAAATATGATTGGTTTTTGATGTATCCCAATTATTATTGTCGGTGAGTGTCGCACGAGCTGCACATAATTTGCCATCTAGCGATTTAGAAATGCATTGCAGATATCTGAATAAAATTTAATTTTACGTTTTTTTTTGTTATTATGACGTACAATTTTTAGCTGTATTAGCGACATTCAATTATTAGTAAAAATTACATACATTACACTACTGCCATTAGATTTAACATGTCTACTATTTATTTTATAGACATAACCATCTTTAACATGATTAGCCTGCTTTTGCCCTCCTTTTCTGCCCTTTGGATTGTTCGACGCCCTTCTAGGTTCAGTGACTATATGAAGTATCAACAATGATGGATAATTTAATTGTATTATAATATAATAAATGATTTGAAGCATAGAAAGTATTAAATTAGATGAATAGCATGCATCATTAACTTTTATAAAGACGATTTTGAAAGTTTGAAATTCTGAAATTTAAATATAAGATTTAATAATTCAATTGTATATAAAAAATCACACAAACTTTGACAACTTTTATTATAAAAGTCTACGATAATTAGATTATTTCTTTATGAAAATTTTTATTTTGTTTATTACAATGTACAGATACAAAATTATGATAATACTATGAATAATAAATTAATTTTATTATTTACACAGTAATTATATTCATACAATATTAATTGCGACACTATTGAATCTCTAATGAATATTCGATAAAAAGTTATTTGAATTTTTTTTAAGCGATTATTAGTAGATTGTGTAATTTTATACAATTATAAAATATTGCTTCTTTAAAAAAATTGCATATAAATTCGAAAAAATACAAATAGAAATAAAATTAAATAAAAAGTACCATTTCATAAATGTTATCATTATCTAAATAATAAAATTATATCAAACAAATACAGAATTTATTTTTATGCTATTTATAAAGTTGATGTTGAGATGAACAAGAATTTGAAGCTAATTTTTATTCATATGCTGACTAGAATCAGACCTCCAAATCATTGATTTTGATACATTTCTATTACTTTTTTTTATTACATACAAATATGTAAAAGCTAGTGTCTTAGACGTTAACTCAATATAGCTACATCACGTATGAACAATAATTTTATGAAATACAGTGAAAATTTGCATTGTTTTTAACTTTTATAAATGAGCATACGTCTATCTTAAATAATCCACCAAAATAAGAGATCTTCAAATAAATATTAAAATTATAACAAAAATCATTTAGTTTCAAAACTTAATATTTTTTTTATGTAATGAAACTCAAATTAAAAATTTTTTTTAAATATTCCCTGGTAGAAAATGAAACGCTTTTTCTACCATTTTATGGCCATTTCTTTAAAGTGAAGAGCAGAAAATGGGAATGTTTTATGGCCATTATTTGAACTAATATGAAACGTTTTTTTCAACCTTCATAGTGCTAAAAAATGCTAATAAAATGTTGAGTCTGATCCACTATTATTTGAATATAGATAGTTAACAGTAGAGTCTATCAAATTGTGCTCTAATTGATTACTATTAAGAATCATTTAAGGTTTTTTCTTGAAAGTTATCATTAATCATTAATAGAATCACTTTTGTTAATATATTCGCGAGTATATTTTGAGTTGTGATCGGATTGTTAGAGGTTATTTTTAAACGATTAATAAAATTTTCCATTTATTATTTTAAAAAACGATATTTTTATATTCGTTTCGTACTGCGTTTCATATTTTTATTTTAATAAAATTTAATATTATTTTTATTTTTATAAATTCCAATAAAAATAAACATTGACGAAGGAATGTGAATAAATACTAATCTATATTTTCTCGCCACGTGGCAAAAGTGAGGTTATGATTTTACCTATGATCTGAAAAATTAAGGACTCATTACTAAAAAGTTATATAACTAGTCAAAAAAAGTTGTCCACAGTTTACCTAATTTTTAGATAGCTGTTACTGATTTTTTCTCTCCGTTTACTTAAAATGCGTATTTTTTTGGCTAAATACAAAAATTTTTAACAACATTTTTATATTAGCATTTTTTGCCTATAAGATGCTAACCAATATACTAAAAAATTTGAGCTCTGCAGATTCAGCAAAAAATTGCCATTTATTCGCCAATATTGACATGACAAAATATTACTATTGAAAATGGTCATAAATTGTTGTTTACACCATTTTTAATGTTCAAATTTCTACCAGGGTTTAGTATTATTTTAATAAATTAACTAATAACGCGAATCAGGGGTATCTTTTCAATGGGTTCCTTGCTAGAAACCTGCTTATTTGAAATTTTTCATAACTTTACTAATAAAATTATAATTATATTTCAGGCGTTAAAATAATATAATTGGATAAAAAAATTCAATGTAAAATCAACATTAAATCAGACATACTATATCACTGTTAGAAATTTAATTTGATTTTGAAATGAATGCAATCTGTTATGAAGTAACTTAAAATTAATTATATTTGTAATCACCAAAGCAACGTTTGTAATGAGTAATTATTTAACATTTTTTAACTTTATTAATATAATTAGGAAATTAATCATCTCTCCTAAAAAATAATTGATAGATTATGCATACACTATAATAGTACATTATTAAACGGGTGTGTAAAGGCTTTATTTACGAAACGAGAAGTTTACAGCCCTCGCCTCCGGCTCGGGCTGTAAACTTTTCGTTTCGTAAAAAAGCCTTTACACATCAGTTTCATAATATATTTTATACCACGAGAGCCGAATAATCATATTAAAGTTATGATTTTGAGGTTAGAGTGGTATAAAAAATTTTTTTAATTGGTTGAAATCGATTTTGTTAATATACATTCCAATAGTTATTTATTTTCATCAAAAACAGATTATTTTACATTCTGTCCAACAATATATTGTTGTTTTTTCTACACTACACGGTTAATAAGTTATTATTAAATTAAGATGTACACAACATTTGTAATTTAAAAGTTTCAAAAATATATCAATTGATTAAAAGCTTTTGTTTTGATTGTATAGAAATAGAAAAAATGTATGTTTAAATTGTAATATTTTTATAATTGTCCATGTATAATGTATATCATTATTTGTATTCAAAAAATATATGCCTAATTAATAAAAATAATAAAATTCTTCTATATTTTTCTTTTATTCTGACTTTTATTTACAAGAATATTTAAAATAAACAATATATTATATACGGGAAATCAGAAAAATATTGAAAAAAAATAATGATGGAAAAAACATTTTACATAAATTTTTTAAATAACAATGCATTTTAATGAAATTACTATTAATTAGTAATTGATACTCTGTTCATGTTCTATTGGCAGATGATCAATACAGTCATGTACTTTCGGACTTAATATAGGGCGTAAGCGCTTAATTCGCTATTACTAAATAAAAATTTTTAAAACAATTACTACAATTAAAATTTTTAATTCAATAATTTGTTTCAGAAAATTTGAAATTTACAGGTGATTTAACACTGCAACTGTATTCATGAATATTGTCCATCGTTTCATTTTATAGCTATATTTTTCGAAATTCTTTACCCTGTATTATGTACTACAAAGATTATTTGCTTACATTTTTGATTGAATTCATTTATTCCTTTTTAATAATTTTTATTTCTGGTTCAAAATTGAAATATTTCATTATATAATATTGGAACACAAAATTCTTAATAACTAATGAATGAATTTTTTTAATTTAACTGTATAATTTTCATACTGCATTCTACAAGCTAAAGTATTTCTTTTCCTAAGTTTTCGCAATAAGAAAATAGTACATTTCGCAACGGCTGTGAAGAGGCTTTATTTACGAAATGAGAAGTTTACGGCTCGAGTCGAAGACAGTTTCGTAAAAAAGCCTTTGGACAGCAGATGCGAACTGTATTTTATACCACGTAAGTCGAAAAATCATTTCAAAGTTCTGATTTTGAGGTTAGAGTGGTATAAAATTAATTTTATCGCTTCGTTTTTTAGAAAACTTTCAAAAACAAATAGTCTAGGAGCAATCGGGGTTTTCGTCGCCGATGAAGGTCCAGTCACTCACCCAAGTTTTCTAGACGTATTTTGGCCCGCTAATTATGAATTTCGAGGGTGTTTTTAAATAAATGCTTTTTAAAAGTTATAAACAATTTAATTGTTTAAAAAGCCATAGAAACAACACAATATATCATAATGATTTTTTAAACCTATATAATTATAGCTTATTTTCATAGAAATCAGCTCAATTTTGTAAAATACAAAAATGTTAATTAGAACCCGAGATATTGCAAATTTAGTGATTTTAAGTTGCAAAATTACGCCTCGTGCTCAGTATTTGCTTGATAACTACGGTTCTACTTTGGATTTTTTGACTTTATAGGTCTCATTTTAAAGCTTAAACATTTCTCTATCGATATGTATTTAATAATATTTACATAAAATATCGTTAAAAAAAGTTATAACGTTATAAATGTTAAAATGTAAATGGAAAAAGTACTTTCTATTTGTTTATAAGACATTTTGACCGCCTTCTTCTAAAAATAATCTATTAAAATTACACAGAATTATTCCTTGTTTCACAACGAATAATTTTATGTATTATAAAGTATAATTATCACTATTAGGTCAGGAAAAACCGTGATTTTACTGAAAAGTCCGCGAGTGCATCACCGTTTGAGGCGTAGAGTCGCGCAAGGCATATAAAAGAAAGGCACTGAATATGATAGTTTTTACGAAAGTCAAAGTTTTTATGAATTTATGAACTCTCAATTGATTTATTTGTTAAATATAACATTAATTATTAACATATTTAAGTATTGTAAAGCCATTTATTCATTTTTGTGTACTAGCAATTTAGTCTTTTTGTTTTAAACAAAAATAGAAAACTTAAGACATACGAGACATTTAATAAATACAATATTTATACGTTTGTAACTTTTTTGATGGAAAACAATTTTTATTTCGATTCCATATTTTTTCTAGATTTAGTTTATTCTACAATACGTTAATGTGTAAATGAATAGTCAATTATTTTAAAAAAAAATACTTTAATCATTTAATCTAATATTACATTAAATAATATTAATGCAAATAATATTAATAGATAATAAATAATATATAATAATATGATAATAATTAAATTAAATTAATATTATATATATATATATATGCTCCTAGACTAAAAGTTCTGAACTCAAACCTTTATTTAAAAAGTTTTTCAACATTTTATTGCCAGTAGAGCCAAAAAATAAATTTTATCTTTTTTTAGATAATATTGCTTTTATGATACGAGTTGCGGCTTTTTCTTATTTTTTGCTAAAATTATTAGTTTTTCAAACAAAATGTATGCTTCATTTACAAAAACAAAAATATATGTGACCTGCTCTTCAGTATATTTTGGAAATAATAGTTTTCGTTATTTTTCAATTTATCAAACCGAATGCCTATATTTTTTATTTAAATTATTTTTATTTAATTTCTCTTTGCAGAAAACCAAAATTTTTACAATTTTGAGATTGCGCTTTTCCTTTACAATTTATCACTGACGACATGTCTATTCGTTGTTTATTAATTTTTAACAATAGAGCCCTGTCAAAAAAATCCAGCGGTATTTTTTAGGTAAAATCAGTTAAAAATTCAGCTGTATTCATCTGTATTCCAGCTGTATTTATATGTTTTTTTCAGCTGTATTTCCAGGCGTTTATAGCTGTATTTTCAGCTGTATTTTCATTAGTTTACAGCTGTATTTTAAAAAACTTTTACCATCATAAATCTTATATGCATATTTAGCTGTATTTTTTGGTTGTATTTGTTAGCTGTGATTTTGGCAGTTCACAGCTATATGTTTAGGTGTATTCAAAATTTTTTTAATTAATACATGAGAATTCAGCTGTATTCACATGTATTTTCAGCTGTATTTTCATGAGTTTCCAGTTGTATATTTTAGATGAATTTTCAACCATTTACAACTATATTATTAGGTGTATTTTAAACTAGCTTGCCACAGCGGCCCAAAGGGCCGCGCTGTGGGGCTGCACCTCGGTCCTTTCAGAGCTTTGCTTCGTTCAGTTCTGAAATGCCCTCGGACCTTGCATCGCTTTGCGATGTAAGGCATGCAAAAGCTCCGCTTCTTGCATATAAGGCACGACCGAAAACGCTTGCGCTTCGCGCTCGCTATTTGATATTTAAAGAATATTAAGAGGCGGTCGGAACCATTTGCCGCTTGGTGGCGCTGCGGTCAGGTGAGAGAAAAATATAAAATATTTTTTTATATAGCAATTTAAAATTTACTGAAACAATAATATACTTTTAATCTTGTCATTTCCTCTAGCCATATATATGTAGAATAATTATTAATATTAATTTTGTTTGAAAAGTCTAAAATATTGTTATAAAGCGAAAAATGCGGCGCGAGGTAGAGCCGACGTAAACATTAGCATACATCATTCTTTAGTATTGCTCTCTCTGTCGCACTAAGGGAAGGTGCACGCATGTTTACATCGGTCCTACGTTGCATCGCATTTTTCGCTTTATAACAATATTTCAGACTTTTCAAACAAGATAAGTATTAATAATTATTCTACATATAGATGGCTAGAGGAAATGACAACATTAAAAGTATATTGTCGTCTCAGAAAATTGTAAATAGCTGTATAAAAAATATTTAATAGATTTCTCTCACCTGACCGCAGCGCCACTCCTATATGTAGCGGCGAATAGACCTGACCGCCTCTTAAAGCAAATTATTTACAACCGCAAAAGCATTAATAATTAATCTTATTTCTTTTTTTCATTGAATTTTTTACCGCATATTTCAACAGGAGGTTTGAATTTATTGTATTTATTTGAAAAAACAAATTTATAATTATTTAAATTTTTCTTGTGAATTAAGTTGATTGATTTACAAAAAAATTATGTTATGTGAAAAAGACATATTTTTATTAATGTATATTTTTTTAAGTTTTGGATAGGATAATCTATCAAAATTTAAAAGAAAAAAAACAATTATTTTATAGTTCAGTAGCTTAAAAGTAAAGTTTTGTATAAAGTTTTTATTTGATCTGAATCATTTCGATGAGGGATAATTTAAAACAATAATACAAATAAATGTTGGCAGTTTAAAAAAAAATCGTTCGAGCGGTTTTGAAACAGTTATCCCTTTAGAGATAAAATTAATGATTTTTTGGTGATAACTTGAAAAAAACGAATTTTGAAAAAAGTATATGAAATAAAATTTATAGAAAAAAATAAGATACATCTTTTTAATATCATACATATTTTTTTAAAATAATATTTATGAAATTATCATTAAAAAGCCTTTAATTTCAACAATTTTCTTGAACTATTTGAAAATTATTAACTTTAGAGAAAAATGTATAATATAAAAAAGATTAATTTTTTTATATTCCATAGCTTTTATTCTATATACTTTTAAAAAAAAAATCGTTTTTTTTCAAGTTATTACCAAAAATCCATTTTTTTGACCATTTAAAAGGCGCCTATTTACAGAGCTACGATTTAGCATAAAGTATCCTGCTCTTATATATCTGTGTCCTCGAAATTTGTCGATGGCATCGTAAAATTTAGAGATATGCCACCTTGTGATGTAAGATCAATCAATGATTAAAGACAGGTCAACTCATCTTTACGTCAGAAGGTGGTTTTTCTCGAAATTTTACGATTCCATCGATAAATATCGAGGACACAGGTGTATAAGGCAAAAAAGCTCTCTGATCTTCGGAAAGCTGACATTAAGAGGTTTAACTCATTATTGGATCTTTCTTTTACAGAAAAATACTTAACGAGTTGTTATCTCCTGAAATTATAAAATAATTTATAAAAATAATCTTTATGTAAACTCATGTAAATACAGCTGAAAAATATAGCTGTAAAATACTGAAAATACAGCTAAAAACCCTGAATACGGCTGTATTTTTAGCTGTTCCAATCTAAAAAATACAATTGTATTTTTTTGACAGGGATTAAATACAGCTAAAAATACAGCTGTAAACTGTTAGAATTAGATATATTTATACACATAAATACAACTGAATATCCACGAATAATTATAATAAATATTTTAAAATACACCTAAAAATATAGTTGTATGTTGCTAAAAATTTATCTAAAATATAAAGCTGTAAACTCATGATAATACAGCTAAAAATACATATTAATACAGCTGAATTTTCATGTATTCATTATGAACAATTTTTTTTAATACAGCTAAACATACAGCTGTGAATTGCCAAAATTACAGCTAAAAAATACAGCTAAATATGCACATAAATACAGCTGAATATTCATAGATTTATGATAATTAATTTTTTTTTAAATACAGCTGTAAACTAATGAAAATACAGCCGAAAATACAGCTGAAAAAAACATAAATACAGCTGGAATACAGGTGAATACAACTGCATTTTTAGCTGTTTTTTCAGCTGATTTTTTTACCTAAAAAATACAGCTGAATTTTTTTGACAGGAATGTTACGCGCTGGATTGATTGATGTTACAGGAGCTATAAAGTCTGTAATATTTAAGATACAATTGTTATAAGAAAATGTACTTTTTATTATGATTTTTATTAAGATATTTATTAAGAACAGTTATTGTAAATAAAACATAATAATTTTTATTTTCTTACGTATTTTCGTATAATTATATTTATATGTTAAAGAAATTAAACATTATAATTCGTTTTATTTACATCAAGTATTCTTTATAAATTTGTTAATAAAAATGTTAATAAAAATTGTATTTTATTATAAGGATTAAATGTAAAAAATGTTACAGTTATACTGAACCTAAATATATAACTATATACTCTAAATTGCAGTATGAATTATCACATGTGGCATAACGTCAAATGCTAGGGACATTTTACTTGAAAAAATAAAAGTACCTGAGAGAACTTGGTACCTCTATTTACGCTTAATACTAGTGTATTAAGTGAGGTAGTGGGAATAACCTTGGTATATACTCAATAGTAGTATATTTGTTAAGTAGAACGCTAGTGGTCTAAGATAAAACCTCGATACCTCAGTATATGCTTATTATTAGTGTGTGGTTTTTAGTAAGAAAATATAGATTTTGTATTTTAAGAATTTCCTTACAGATAATTTAATGTAAAACAAATTTTCGTATCTACTTTTTTAAAATTAAAATTATTTTAAAAGTTATGATTTAAAAAATTATTATATTTTAGAATTGGCAAAATTGATTGACGGGTTGTGTATATTTATATGCTAAAAATTTTATAATAATTAATTTAATCATTTTCAATACTTTTTATATGAATAATTTAATTTTTTTTCTTATAACAATACTAAACTTTATTATATTTATATTTATTTAATTAATTAATTTATTAATTAAATTCTTTTAATTTTAATGTATCTCGAAGCTTTGTCTATTATATATTAATACCCATTTACATATGAGCATGGTACATGACACATACAACACTTATGGAAGAAAACCATTAGCACCTCGTAATGACTATTTTTCGTCAGCACATTTTTTAAATCAGTTTTTCATTTACTGAATTTGAAAAGTTTTGGTGTTGCATTAAATGCAAAGAAAAAGTGTAAATTTATTAAAATAATTTTAAGAGAATTAGTTTAAATATATAAGTTCAATGTACAAGATGCATTGAAAAATTTTCCGTAAGCCCCACCAAGAAAGTAGACGCTATGAAAAATGAAAATGAAATCAATCGTAAAAGTGTTATTTTGGAGTACTTGATCATGAATATGCTGAATTAAAAATTGTGAGATAATTAAAAAATAGATTGTACTAAATTTTGTACCTTTTCTTGTATATCTTATTAAATATATGATAAAAAGATGCACTTTACTTCTAATTAAGGATATGTAAAAAGTATACCTTTACTCATGAATTTTGACTATCTTTTCAATTTAATGTAATATTTCAAGAAAGAAAACTTTTAAATATATTCATTCATTAATTATTTATTAAGAATTTTTTATTTCTGGTACGAAATAATAAAATTATAATATATAATACAGGATCCCAAAATTATTCATAACTAATAAATGAATTTATTTCAAATTTTAACTGAATAAAGTTTATGGTACTTACTAAAAACTAATGCATTTCTGAAATTTTGCAATAAAATAAGATAAGCAATATTCATGGGTACAGGTGCAGTGTCTGTTTTACATCTCCTTAAAAGAAAATTATACATAGTTTATACAATGATAATACAATGATTCATAATTTATTCAATTATAGAAGTTTGCGTACTGCATCAAATGCAAAGAAAAAGTATAATTTTTTGATTGCCACTTTCGATGATTTGATCTGAATATCGTATTTGATGTACAAAATGTAATGAAAAAGTTTCCATAACTTGCATCAACAACTTACACACTATGAAGAATGCACATGAAATCAATCGTAGAAGTATCTTTTTCTTTTCGAGCACTTAAACATGGATATACTGAACTAACTATTTTTTTCAAAGTAATTTACAAATACATTGTACTAAATTTTGTATGTTTTCTTGCATATTTAATTCAATTTTAAAATCTGTTAAGCTAAAATAAAGATTCATTTTACTTGTAATTAGAAGAAAATTGTAAATAGTTTATACAATGAGAATACGTACAATGATTTTTAATTTATTCAATTATAAAAGTTTGCGTACTGCATCAAATGCAAAGAAATGTAATTTTCTGATGACCACTTTCAAGACTTGATCTGAATATTGTATTTAATGTATAAAATGTAATAAAAAAGTTTCCATTACTTGCATCAACAAATTACACACTATGAATAATACACATGAAACCATTCGTAGAAGTGTTTTTTTCATTTCGAGCACTTAAACATGGATATACTGAACTAACTATTTTTTCAAAGTAATTTACAAATACATTTTACTAAATTTTGTATGTTTTCTTGCATATTTAATTCAATTTTAAAATCTGTTGAGCTAAAATAAAGTGATTGATTTTACTTGTAATTAGAAGAAAATAGTAAATAGTTCATACAATGAGAATACGTACAATGATTTTTAATTTATTCAATTATAGAAGTTTGCGTACTGCATCAAATGCAAAGAAATGTAATTTTCTGATGACCACTTTCGAAGACTTGATCTGAATATTGTATTTAATGTATAAAATGTAATAAAAAAGTTTCCATTACTTGCATCAACAAATTACACACTATGAATAATACACATGAAACCATTCGTAGAAGTGTTTTTTTCATTTCGAGCACTTAAACATGGATATACTGAACTAACTATTTTTTTCAAAGTAATTTACAAATACATTTTACTAAATTTTGTATGTTTTCTTGCATATTTAATTCAGTTTTAAAATCTGTTGAGCTAAAATAAAGTGATTGATTTTACTTGTAATTAGAAGAAAATAGTAAATAGTTCATACAATGAGAATACGTACAATGATTTGTAATTTATTCAATTATAAAAGTTTGCGTACTGCATCAAATGCAAAGAAATGTAATTTTCTGATGACCACTTTCGAAGACTTGATCTGAATATTGTATTTAATGTATAAAATGTAATAAAAAAGTTTCCATTACTTGCATCAACAAATTACACACTATGAATAATACACATGAAACCATTCGTAGAAGTGTTTTTTTCATTTCGAGCACTTAAACATGGATATACTGAACTAACTATTTTTTCAAAGTAATTTACAAATACATTTTACTAAATTTTGTATGTTTTCTTGCATATTTAATTCAATTTTAAAATCTGTTGAGCTAAAATAAAGTGATTGATTTTACTTGTAATTAGAAGAAAATAGTAAATAGTTCATACAATGAGAATACGTACAATGATTTTTAATTTATTCAATTATAGAAGTTTGCGTACTGCATCAAATGCAAAGAAATGTAATTTTCTGATGACCACTTTCGAAGACTTGATCTGAATATTGTATTTAATGTATAAAATGTAATAAAAAAGTTTCCATTACTTGCATCAACAAATTACACACTATGAATAATACACATGAAACCATTCGTAGAAGTGTTTTTTTTCATTTCGAGCACTTAAACATGGATATACTGAACTAACTATTTTTTTTCAAAGTAATTTACAAATACATTTTACTAAATTTTGTATGTTTTCTTGCATATTTAATTCAGTTTTAAAATCTGTTGAGCTAAAATAAAGTGATTGATTTTACTTGTAATTAGAAGAAAATAGTAAATAGTTCATACAATGAGAATACGTACAATGATTTGTAATTTATTCAATTATAGAAGTTTGTGTACTGCATCAAATGCAAAGAGAAAGTGTAATTTTCTGATATGACCACTTTCGAAGACTTGATCTGAATATTGTATTTAATGTATAAAATGTAATAAAAAAGTTTCTATTACTTGTATCAACAAATTACACACTATGAAGAATACACATGAAACCAATCGTAGAAGTGTCTTTTTTTTTCGAACAATTAATTATGGATATTCTGAACTAACTACTTTATGTAAGATAATATACAAATGTATAGTGCTTTATTTTATATATATTCTTGTACCTCATTCAATATAAAATAAAAAGATAAATTTGATTAGTGATTAATATAGTTTATACAATGATAGAAGCTCATTTTTGATAATATAAATTTTTATAATTTATAATACTTTTGCCAAATAGTTAATGTTATAACTTTTATCGAATCTAGTTGAAATTTTCTATTAATTTTTATATTTCTATATTCTATATTTCAAAAGATATATTTTTTTATGAAGTGATATTTTGGTCATAAAATATTAAGTAAATCAGAATCAATTTTTAATAATACTAGCAATTTTAAGCGCTGCTGCGCGCCTTGTTTAATATTTGTTTATTAATTAACATAATTCATTGAAATATCAAAATTTTATTCTAAATTTCAAATTTTCGTCACTTGTTTTATTTTAACCAATCAAAACTGTCTTATCGTGATGATAGAATTTATCCATCACTTTTTTTAAAAGAGGATGTCTACACTTTCCAAATTCTTATAGCATGTTACATTTTCCATGTTTAAGTAAATTCTATATTATTAGACAACAGTTTGCACTTAAGGTCAATGCAAAAATGTTAATTTTAGAATTTCAAGTGATAGTAAGTGAATTTTTAAAACCTGCAGTTTTACAGGGTATAAAATTTAAGTAAATTTAAGCGTTGTTTGTTAAAAAAATATTAAAGAATCTATTAGAATTGAAGTTATTTTTTTTAAAACGAAGATTCTATCTAAACTCTATTTAAAAAGCTTTACTTTCAAATTGTTTATTTTTTAAGAGAAATCTTGTATCTTTGCTTATGAGGAAGTTTATTCCTAGCATGCAATTTTCTTAAAGAGTATTTGTTCCGATTGTTACTCTATTTTTTAATTAAATAATTTAAAATTATATACAATCAACAGAACACTACAATATTTACAATACTTTAATACAATTTCGTAATAAAAATATTTAAAAAATCATATATTAAATATATCTTACCTGAAGGACCTGATATTTCCATTTCTTTTTCTCCTTCGTTTTGAATGTCGATATTATCGATCATCTCCGAAGAATTATTTTCCACAATTTCTTCCATATTTCTAATATATTATATACATATACGTATATATATATATTTTTTATTCAAAATAACAATAACCTACAAATGTTATATATTTTTTATTCAAAATAACAATAACCTACAAATGTTCTCCAAATACACAAGGAACCGTAGAAACTAATATTTAAATAGAAACTTAGTTATATTAAAAAATAAAACAGATTAATTAATAAACGAAAAAACTAGCAATTCTTTTATACATCTTAACGCTTGTTATTAGAAAATAACACTTAACACGAGAAAACTATAAACAATGATTTATATAAAGATAAAATAAGTTTATATATAAAAAATAACGCTTCACAAAAAAAACTATATAAAAATACAATGAAGACACTGGAGAGATATTGTCCTCTACAATTTTTCATAAGTTCTAAACAAAAGCAGAACTACAAATCGTATATTCGCGAGTCTCGTATTTGCGATCCGAGACGATAAGAGAGGGGATACACCTTAGCCAATAGCGAATTCCAGAAACACTTTCCCCTACTCCTTTCTTTGCTTAGGTTTCTACCAGTAACTATAATACAGGGGCAAACTACATAAGTCGCGGCCGATCGAGGTCCTCGATTCTACCCAGGGGTTTTTTCATGTATTTTTTGGGTATAAATTCTGAAAATGGCACATTTAATAATTATTAACAATTTTTATAAACAAATTAGACAAATGCGTTTTTTCAAAAAAAAAAACAAAAAAAAAAAAATACTATTATATTTTTTATGTTATTTTGAACAAAAAAGATTCTTATGAACATATTACTAAAATGCACTGAATCGTCAGAAAAAAATCGCAAAATTTGAAAAAATACGCAATATACGCAAATATAAATACGCAAATCTAGGACACACAGTTTGCTCAAGTTTACCAGGTTTTCATGCCCTAACCGGGTGTGATTACAATCCGGCTTTCTTCAAAAAGGAAAAAAGACCATTAAATTTATTAATTAAAAATGAAAAATATCAAACAGCCTTTACGAGTCTTGGTGACAATAATATAAGCGGTTGAGTGTTTGATACATTGGAGGAGTTTGTATGTCGCATGTATAATGCGGCAAGAACTTAATTATATCAATAATGCAAGGTTAAAAATATTTTCAAAAACATTCAAACCGGAAGATGTTACAGCTACTTTCAAAACGAAGGCTAAAAATTACGATGCTGCATCTTTGCCGCCATGTGCCTCAGAATTAAAGCAACAATTATTAAGATCTCGATATATAACAAATATTTGGAGGAACGCTTATAAAAAAGTGCTTACTGACTTTGTACCAACTGACTATGGTTGGAAAGATATTAATAACAAATATGAGTTTGTATGGTTTGAGAGGGATCAATTTCCGACGTTCGTTGGAGATGTAATTTTTCAATCTGATATAGACTAGCATTCAGATAAACTTAATTCGATTTGTTTTAGAAATTATTGTTTCAGAATATTTTAATTAACTTAAATTTCATTTTTATTACAGAGACCAGTAAAAAGTCACCAACTGAAAGCGAGTATGATATTAGCGATGTCGAAGATAGCGTCAATTTTGACGCAACAGACGTAGATTTTAATGAATTCGATGAATAAAATTTATAGCTGTCTTTGAATATTTAAAACAAAAATTATATTTTATACCATAAACTTATACTTTATTTATTACTCCTATTATGATTCTTATATTTTATAAATTATTTATATTTTTTATTTGACAAGTAAATCAGACTTAAGAACGCTGATAAGGTATTCCTCAAAAATATTGTCCCATTTATTCGAAGTTTACTTAGAAATCAATCAATCAATATTTTTATAGATGTAAAGTATTGAAAATTAGTTTTTGTTCTATCACATTTACTGTTATTAATATAATTATATATGTTCATAAATTAATTTAATCCTCAATTTATATACATTATAATCACTTAATGATATTAAGTATGTAAATTTTCGTTACTGACTTTGAAGGTAGAATTTTTCATTTCCTTATTTCAGTAGAAATTTTAATAATTAACTTAAATTTAATACTTACCGCTCTGATGAAAAGAACAATAACGCATAATAATTAAATATTCTGATAATTTAAATAATATTTTATAAATAAAAAATAAAATTCTGCAATAAAATCTAAACTTTGCAGTAAACAAGCACGCGCGTAAATGTGATAGTTCCAATCTTCAGACTTGCCTGCTAAGGCCTCATCCCTATCTCTGAACCGACAGGCAATAATTTTTTGTTTATTCATAAAATAAACAACTTATGTACAACTTCAAACTTCAAATTTCAACGTTGTGACTATAACGTAATTATACTCATTTTCTTGACATGTTGCCTGCCAAAGGATTTGCCCCATCCGACGACCGGCAGGCAAATTTTTTCGTATATAAATATGTTCATTGGAGTACTTATTAACAAAATTTCAGCCTTGTTACTATCGTATGACTGCACTCGTGTTTTTTACATCTTTCAACTAACGCCCACGCATAACACCCCAGCAGTTGACCGGCAGGCAAAGCTTATTACTCTCAGTACACTTATCTTCAACGTTATACAAAATTTCAAGTTTGTGGCGACAACGTTAAAAAATGTTCATGGGCTCCCGGACTATTATAATCTACTTTTTTTTTCAATTATTTTTTTTTTAAATTTGGTGGCTTCCACGTTCACCTTTACGATCTTAACGTATTACCCCACACCTTTATTATATACTTCCAATTTTTATTTTTCCCCTTCCCATTTTACCCCGTCCCATTCCACATTCACCCGGGGTAATGCCCGTGAAGAGGGGAAAACCCATAGGCAAACCCAGTGGGATAAAACCTGGGAAAACCCTCTCTGGAATGGGTCGGTGTATATAGCAGATTCGGTATTAGGCATCCTTGTATTAAGATACCTACACCGTATCTGCCACACCTCCCCACTCACATTGTCATGTAGCCAGCTCGCCCAAGCGATTGTCACACAAAGCAAGTCCAGATTGGACGCGCAGCGTTCCTTGGAGCGGTCACCCACCCAAGTACTAACCGCGGCCAATGCTGCTTAACTTTGCAGATCGCCTGGCGCGCGCCGAACCACTCGGCCAATGCTTCGGTCTCTATTATAATCTACTTGTAATCGTGTAAAAAACAGATAAATTCAAATAACTTTTTTTCGAATATTCATTATAGACTAACAAGTTTGTAAATTAATGTTGTAGAAATATAATTAGTGTCTAAATAATAAATTTGATTTATTTTTTTGTATTATCTTTATTATTTTGAAGTCACAACGAACTGCTTCAAATGCTTTAAATGAAAAACATAGGCAGCTTATTAACATTAGGATTAGACAGTTATTTTAAAGTCCTTAAAATAACTGCTTAAAATAAATAATAAATTTGTTGATACAACAAATTTATTATTTAGAACAAATAAAGATTGTTTGAATTAAATAAATGAGCATGTTAGTAAACAATTTTCTTTTTTTAACTAAATTATTCATTTGATTTTCTAAAAATTTATTTGAGTCGTTTTGATAGAATAAGAAAAAATACAATAATGCTACGAAGGTAGTTAAATGTTAAAAAGCAAAAGAACTCGAGTTCTTTTTATTTAATTAAAATTTTTTTTAATAAAGTGTCTACTTTTGTAAAACCTTGTGATTGGGCAAAAAGTATACTGGGCAAAAAGGTATTTGAAAAATGTGGATTGGGAAAAGTGACCACCAATGAAATAAATATTTAATTAATTAAAATAAATACAATTCAAATAAATGTATTTATTTGAATAGAAGAAAGTTTTGTTTTAGTGTATCATAAAATTTTATAATAAATAATATGGAGTATTTATGAACACCATCGCAATAATTTATTCAATAAAAGTTTATGTGATTTTGTTATATACAATTGTATTATTATATCTTATATTTTAATTTCAGAATTGTAAACTTACAAAATCATTTTTGTAAAGATTACTGATGCATGCTACTTGTTTCATTTAATACTTTTTAAGTTTTAAAACCTTGATTATATTATAAGACAATTGAATTATCCATCATTATTAATATTTAACTTATTTGAACTGCATGCAGTTTTTAATTACCTTCTTCAATCTTCATCTTTTGCATCAAATATCAATGAAAGCAAAAAGGCATCGAACAATTCAAACGGCAGTAAAGAAGGGCAAAAGCAGGATCATTACGTTAAAGATATTTACGTCTAGAAAATAAATAATAGATGCGTTAAATCTTTTTAGCAATAGAGTAATCTATATCATTTTTACTAATGTGACGTCTGCTTAGTGGCGAGAAATTCTTTAATGAGCCTAGATATTTCTATCTAATAGCTCGTGGTGTTTTAATAAATTATACTTTCTTGGTTTGAATTTTGTGAAGTTAAAATTGTAGAATCAATGCATTAGTCAATTAAATATTAATTATTTTATTTATTATTTGAATATTATTTTTATTTAGTCTTCCCAACGCTTACTACCTCCTGGGTGGTCAGGTTGACTAATAAATAAAATAGAAGAAATAATTGTTAAACGAAACACTTGATTTTAATTAAATTAATATGAAATTAATTGAAATAATTAATGATAATATATTTAGGATAGGTAATATGAAAAAAAGGTAAAGAAATAATATTACTCAAAATTAAGAATACTTACTTTTATTCAATTCTACGACTCACAAAAATATTAGTTTTAATAAAATTACTTATAATTGATAAACCAATTGGAAATATTCGATTCACACTAATACACATTCAAATAAATATTTAATCTGTTTGAGATTTGTTTCCGAAGCAAATAATAAAAATATTAATTAATAAGATTCAAACTTGTAACTTTGTAGAAAAAATGAATTCAAGAAAAATAATAATTGCTTAATAAATCCACCAAAATAATCTTGTAATGTAAAATGAAGTTTGTAAATATGAAGTAATTTATTTGACAAAAATAATGTATATAATATTTGTAAAAGAATTATAATGTTTGATTGCTGAGGCGCTTAGCTTGGACTGCGCTACCAGTACATCTTACACATTAGTTTTATTGCTTCGCTAAGGCGTTTCCACAAGCTACTCCCACTACAAACCAATGTCGTAGGAAGCATTTATTAATTGATTTTTAATTAATATAATAATAATTTCTTAAATTTCTATTTTTATTCTTATAAACCTTTAATTTTACTTGGTTTATATTTGATTTTGTTTAAATTCGAATTAGAAATATTCTAATATTTATTTTTAGATAATCTATTATTTCAAGTAAAAATTAATAATCTTAACAAATATTATTTATATTATAATATTGATAATTAATTTAGTTTCTGAATTAAATATTTGAAAATCAAAATCATTATTGAAATCAGATATTTAGATAATATTTGTTTTCTTTTGAATGTGTAAACATTTTAAATCATTTTCAAATAATTCATTTTACAATATTATAATTTACAATTGACAAAATATTAAATTTGGAACATAATAAAATATAAATTTATTAAAACTATAAATATTTTATAATACAATACTCTTGATAAGTCTAAATACGTCTTCAAATAATAATTTAAATATTATTATTGAAATTCTAATAATTATTAATAATTTGTTTAAATTATAAAGAAAGTAAATAATACTTTCAATTGCTACACCTTTACATTAAGAACGAATTCGATTCTTGCTGCAAGGTAATCTTTATCGATCGGTCGGAAACATACGCATATGTACTCGCTTATATACATAGACATATTAATATTTTTAATAATCATTGCTATTTTTGTATTCAATTAAAATTATATAAAATTTAGTTAAATTAATACATATTATAACATTTTATAATGTTTCATTTAAATTCAAACTTTAATGAAGAGTTCATTAATAAATTTAATAAACTCATTCATCCTAAATAAATAAAATGATAATGCTCATAGAAAAATGTTTTTTTAAAAAAAATAAGAATCAGAATAGGGGGACGTTACACTAATAATTAAATATCAGTGTAAATAGGACGCCATAATAAAAAAATAATATGCAATTAAGATTCCTTTAATACGTTTGTAAATAGCCAGATAGTAAATTATATGCAGCTTGTACAACACTTAGCGACGACAATTATTGGAACAATACTGTTTATATATGTACTCCTGAGCCATCATTTGACAAACTACAAAAAATTATAACTTTATTTAAAATTTTTGCATGATTAACTTTTTATTCTATTCATAAATTTCTGATTTATTTAATGAATAGAATATTATAAAAATTGTAAATAATTTCATTTCATAAATATTTTCAATCGTATTATTATAAAAAGTCATTATGATTCATAAAAATGAAGTCAAGACTTTCAGGCCAGGTCTTGAACAAACAAATATTTTACATTAAATTATATTTTATAAGTTGTTAAATATTTTTAAAAAAGAAGCGATAAAATTAATTTTATTCCTAGCTCAACAGAAATGGCCAGCTTATTAACTCTAAAAGTGGTCCGAAAGAAAGAAATTTGTAACTTCTAAAATTTTGCGGGAGAAATAGATTTTCCCGCTTATTTTAAAACTCATAACATTGAATAGATTTAAATTTTTTTTTTATTAAATATTAATATTAGAGCATTGTTAAGGTAGGAATAAAGTCCAATATGCAACTCGGGAGTAAAGTCTAATTTATCCCTCGGGAGAAATATGGGACTTGAGTCCCTAGTTGCATAATGTATTATTTTCTTACCAAAAAAAATTGCTTTACATGATACGGTAAGTGGCTTTCTCCTTGTTTTGTAGTAATCATTAGTTTTCGCAAAAAATAAATTTTATTAGAAATAAACAGAAATATACGGCCTGCTCCTAATAATTGACAAGGAATCTTATTAAGAGAATAACTTTTATAAATTAAATAATTTAAAAATATTTGTAAGATACTAAAAAAGAAATTATTCATATTTAACAGAGATTAATTTAATGAAACTAAAGAGATCTCAAACTAAATTGTTTGTTTAAATACTTTCTATAATTAATATTTGATGGAAGTAAAAGAAATTTATTTAAAAAACTAGACTAACAAAAAGAGGACCCCATGTTTGGGTCACAGTTCTTGCTGTTACTTGGGGTTATGTTTTTATACATAAAACCATGAAGAAAATCGCGAGCATTCGGTTTAACGCACGATCATTCTAAGATTATGATTAAGCTATTTTGTTCAATTTTTAAAGATTTCTTTAAAAAATTATTGTTTATAATACACTGAGAAAAAATGTAGTTGGATTAAGTAAGGCTTGATTAAATGAATGAAATCCCTTAGGTGCAGGCAGAAGATAAAATATTTTGTTACATTAATATAAATGGTTCAATTGAATCAAATAAATATTTTATATGTTCAAATAAAAATTTATTTTATTAAATGACAAAAAAATTAATTTAATAAAATAAATGCATTGTTTTTACTAAATATTTTATTAATTTAAAGAGACGTTAGCTTCTCTAATAAATTATTTCATTTATATTTTCAAATAAAAGTTTGATTTATCGAATATCGCAAAAATTTATTTAATAAAATTGATTCATTGTTTTTACAAAATATTTAATTAATCTAAAGACATATTCGTTTTTATAATCTATTATTTCTTTACGTTAATAATATATTTAAATTCAATTAGTTCAATATTTTATATTTTCAAATAAAAGTTGAATTTATTGAATATCGCAAAAATTGATTGAATAAAATTAATTCATTGTTTTTATATAATATTTAAGTAATTAAAACAATTTCTTTTTCTAATTAATAATTTTATCACATTAACTTTAATTTGAACACTATGATTTTTTGATCCATGCACATATTTTATTGATTTAATGAATAATTTTTTTACAGTAATAAAATATTTTGTAATACTATTACATATTTTTCTCGACCAACAAAAATTTAGTACATTTGAATATTAAGTTTCGTTAATCAAAATAAATATTACTTGTAATCGATGAATCATTTGTTGATTTAAGAAACTCATTTCATTAACTTAATTGTAACATTTATTGAATTTGGAAAAAATTTTTATTTTAAATCTTATTAATTTAATCAAACATGTATTGTTATTTAAGTTTGGTTGAGTTAAAACATGATCATTAATTTAATCGAATAACTTTCTGCATCATAAAATATTAACTTAATAATATGTTTATTCAATAAAGTGCTGGTTTTCTTAAATAATAAGTAGCTATTTCGTTATTTTTATTTTCTAGCTTAATGAAATGAAATATTAAATCAAATACATCTTCACGAATTTCAAATAAATTTTGTATTAAAAAATTTTTTTTGGTAATTCACTGAAATAATCTTGTTCATTTAAAGAACCTATTCCATTTAATTAATTGTAACATTTGTTGAAATCACAAAAAAAAGTATTCATTATAGACAACAATATTTTTAATACAAATACTTATATTATCAATCAAATATCAGTTTTTATCTTAGGAAAACATGTATTTAGCAAGTAAATTCCTTTGAGTTAAATTGATGATGATTGATTCAAACGTATATTTTTCTACATTCTGAAATTTAGACTTAACATAATAGTTCATTTAAGAATCTAAATATGCTTTGTTTTTATATTATTTTTTAGCTTAATTAAATAAATTATTAAGTCAAACATATCTTTCTTAACTTTGAAAAAGCTATTTATTTGTATTATTTTTGTAAATTCATTGTAATCGGTTTTTATGATTTTAAGGAACCTATTTCTATAAATTAATTATAATTTTCATTTAAATTATAATTGGATTTTATTTATTATAGTCAAAAAAATATTTTTTTTTATATCACCACATATATTATTAATTAAATAACAATGTTATTAACATCATCAAGCATTTATTTTTTGTATAAGCTTCTTTGACTTAAAGAAATGACCGCTATTCAAGCAAATATTAGATTGATAATTGATCAATATTTTATTGGTATAAAAGATTTTGTAAATTTAACAAACGATTTACTAAAATAAATATTTAATTACTGTAACAAAATATATAAATAATTTATAATCATATGATATTGTTACAAATAAATATTTTATTAAATTCTACCAGCTGCCTCAGTGAAATTGATTTAATTAAATTAATCAAATAATTTAACCAGAACAATAATTTTTTTATTCTAAAAAAATATTTATTTTTCTTTAACTTAGGTGTGAATATATTTTAGCCTAACTAAATATTTCAGTGGTTTAATAACCTTGCATATTAATTCAATTAAAATTCATTTTTATCAACAAAATATTTAATAATTAAATTTATTTTATTGACTCAACTAAATGTTTTTCTCAGTGTATTGGATATTACTGCCTAATGGGCACCCCCAAGTTCATTCTGCAAAATTCTAGTAAAAGTTGAGATTAAATCCTTTTGATTAAAAAAAAAACGTGTTAAAAAATTCAACCCGTTTAAAAGAAATAGCAAAATGAAAAATATGAAAAAAATCAGCACAATAATTTTATTAAAATTTAAGTTTAATTTTATATTCATTTTTATAACAATTATTTCCCCATAACTTTTGAATAGGTTTAACTTTTTTAACACGTTTTTTTTTAATCAAAAAGATTTAATCTTTCACTAAAAAGTTGTGGAATTAACTTAAAAGCTGCCATTAAAGAGTAATATGCGTTATTATAAACAATGATTTTTAAAAGAAATCTTTAAAAATTCAACAAAACAGCCCATAATCTTTAAATAATTGAGTGTTAGACTGAATGCTCGAGGCTTTATTCATAATTTTATGTATAAAAACATATTGGCAAATTACAGCATGATCCGTGACCCAAACATGGCTCACGGAAACATCTCCTAAGTACTATTGCTTAAACCAAATTTTTTATTTTGATCATTTATATATTTCAGCAAGTTAGTGTAAAAACGAGTTATAAAATATCAACCTTGCCGATATAATAGCAAATTTCAGATATTATGTCTTATTGTTACGTCAATAAATAATATTCAAAATTCATAAGTGAATAACTTATAAATTTTATAAACAATGTTTTATAAAATTTTAAAGTAAACTTTCAATTTATTTATAAAAAATAGTTTTAAATTAAAAAAATATCGTTTACTATATTATTAAAAATTGATTTTAAACTATGTTGTAATAATTGTTTTATTGAAATAAAACCAATAATTTACTGAAAATTCTCAATATTATAATTATTATTCTAACTAAATCGAGATTAAAAATAATATTAATATTTATTAAATTTAATATACATAAGAATTCAATAATAATGTAATAATTAATTTATTTAATATTATATTTTTCATGAGATAATTAATTATATTTTTTAAAATATATTAATAATTTATTTTATCAATTGACTATTAAAATAAACGATATTTAATTTCATTTTAACCAAATAAATATTTGTCTCTTAACCCTTACAGTCACAGGAGCCGATATATCAGCTACCTATTTTTTTTTTTTTACCTCAATATTTTTGCAATATCATGCTTGATTCTTGGATTTTTTGTATTTTCAGATACACATAGCCTTACTATTTATAATGCTGATGATATTTTATAAATTTATAACTATTAATTATTATTATAAACAAATACATATGAAAAAAAGTGAATTGAATTGCATGACTGAAAGGGTTAAAAAAATCTATGATTCATAAGATTAACTATTTCATTGTTATGAAAATCTCTATGAATATTATCATTTGATGACATGATAAAATAAGTAGGTAAAAATCAAACATATTATTAATTCAAATTGAATAAATATTTATTTTTATTCATTTTGTTCTTTGAAAAAAAAATTATGAGTTTTAAATAAACCATATATTTAATTTAATAAATTATTTTCATACATTTAATAAAATTAGTACAAATATAAATTGATAAATTGCAAATTTCAAAAATATTATTAACTAAAAAAAGAAACCATTATAAAATAAATACAGTTATTTATACGATTAATTAATTCTAACACATAATATACTGAATATTAGCATTTAATTCGGTAAGATAAATATTTAAAAAAAAATTGTCCATGAATTTAATGAAATATATACATAAGTTTTCAGTTAAATCAATGAATTATTTTGTCTAAACATCTAAATTTATTATTTTGATGCAATTAAATATTCATTAATGTGTGCTAAAACAATGTTAATAAATTAATTAATTTTTTGAAATAATTAATTTTTTTAAATCTATTTAAAATATTTAAAAATTATTTTATTTAGTAAAGTGGTTTTTAAATAAAAAACTATCAGTAATTCTGAATAAATAAATCAATGTTTGTGGACAACAGTGAGCTATAACTACACCCCCGTCGAGTTATTTTAATCCCCCTTCGCCTGAAAAAGGCTTATTTAAAAATTTTGTAATTTTGGAATAAATTATCGTAGTTTATTTACATTAAAAATAAAATTATAAATAATTACACTTACCATTTTTTGCACTTATTTCAGCTTCGTACCAACATTTTCCCTACTGAGCTTTTACACATTTTACAATCTTTTAAATTTGTTTTTTTTCAACTATACTTGTAGTAGGAGGGTTGGATTTTGCTCATAAAAGTATAACTTTCATAATGCAAGTACGTTCAACACTTATTTTTTTAAAATTAATTTTACATTCTAAACTTACGGACAACGCAATTATGATATATATTAAACTATATTTATTATAATGATTTTGAAGAAATATCTCCTGATGCAAGTGGAGCATTAGACTAGGAAGCACCACTAACTGTTTTAGAAATCATTATTTCTATTTTAAGTCTAATGTCATCTTTCAATATAAAAGGCGTACAGTCATCTAAAATTTAACAATTAATTAAGATTCATTCCGTTTAACCAAACAAAGGTTCAGAAACGTGTTTCGTTTATGTAGAAAAAATTGAAAAAACATTTCTATTCAATTGTATGTTATGTGTATCTCTTTATTTCAATCAAAATTTTAATTTTTGAAAAAATTTAATTTATAAAGTAATAATTGAACGTTTACAAAATAATTTTGTATCTTAATTAAATACAAGTTTTATAGAATCATTAAAAGATCTCTTGAAGATCTTATAGTATCTTAAAATATTACCATTTTGAAAAGTTACAAAGATCTTTGAATGATTGTTTTTAAATCTCTAAAGCAATATTTTATTTTCATCTTAAAATATATAAAAAAATTTTTAAATGTAAAACAGAGATCTCAAGAAGATCTAAGTAAATTTGAATATTATAATATATCAACTATTTCTTGAAATGCATCTTATTTTAGATATATCTTGAAAAGATCTTTTTTATTTTTTACGCGGGTAGTGATAAATATTAAACTCAAAAATTTATCTTCCAAAATTAAAATTAAAACTAGAAATCCGATTTTTGAAATTAACATTTATGAATTATTTATAACATTTTTGTTCAAGTTATTTTGATAAGAACAAATATGTATAAACAAAAATTTTCATTAAAGATAAATCTAAGACAGAAATGTCTATATTCAAATAATATAACCTACTACATAATCTTAATAGAAATTAAATAGTTTAATTTTAATAATTATTTACTTTAAATGGTAAAGTACTAAAAAATATATTCATGCTTACACAAGTAACTTATTTTAGTAAAATAAATAGAAGAAATTATTTTTATCGTGATTAAACGTAACAATCTAAAATTTATTTATTATGATGTTCTATTGAATTAAATTTTTACTTTATAAGTTAATGTATTTAATGGTGTCTATTCAAATTAATTAATACAAATCAATTAATATTTTATTAACAAGTTATAATTATTCAAATTTAATATTAAATTTATTCCCGTACACAGATTTTAATATTTATAACTACATAATTATTTTTTTATGTCGTTTAATAATATTGGAAAATAAGCGCAATGTCGTGATACCATAGTATGTTGAGAACCTCTAAAATTCATATAATAGACTTCGATCGATAATACAGAGATCCAAGTTATCGCGGGCAACTTGGATATAACACTTGAGAGAGTTCACTCATATGTCTCGTCAAACAGAGCCTCGCGCATGCGTTCTGTCACTTGCGGGCCCCCCACTACTGTGTGTGCTCAGTGGGCATTTGTGCTCACTGGGTACCTCTCAAAAACTAAAGTGGTCGGACATTCGCGAATAAACAAAGCAATCATTAAGAACTCTTTATTGATACTTCCGTTTACGAAAGTATACATAAAGAATTCTTTTTTAATTCTCTCTTTGACACCGTTTGCTTGTTGGGTATTTATATTTAATTATAAGATGGTGGGTAACTTTTGTATCACGACTAATCTTGGTAAACCCAAGCAGTCAGTTTGCGTGAAGAATTAAATAAATACTCAGTAGTTATGATATGAATATAAGTTTATTAATAGGACGCTGGATCTCTCTATCCTTTTCTAATTAAAAAATGTAAATTTTTGGAAAAACTAGTTACTATCGATAGAAATTAAGGGTTGTCCGCAACTTCTATAGTGAAAAACAATATTTTGTCTGATGAGAGCAAATTAATTTTATTGCTTTTTTTTTCAAGTAAAGTTTGACATACTTAAATAACGTATTCTCTAGCTTAATTTAGGATTTTGTAAGTATGTCAAACTTTACTTGAAAAAAAAGCAACAAAATTAATTTGCTCTCATCAGACAAAATATTGTTTTTCACTATAGAAGTTGCGGACAACCCTTAATTTCTATCAATAATAACTAGTTTTCCCAAAAATTTACATTTTTCAATTAGAAAAGGATAGAGAGATACAGCGTCCCCTTAATACTTTCGTCGAGAGAGAAATATGTCCTATTATTAATTCGTCGCCTAATACGTTCCTTGCTGCTTGCTCCAATCGGGCGTACTCCCGTCGTTCGTGGCTAAAGGTTGGTTGCTTACTCTCTCTACATCTCTCTATTGATGGTCTACTGACTGACTCCTCGTGGGATGTCCGGCTGTATTTATACTCGCTAAATTCGTTGTTTCCACGTGCCTATCCTTCTAGAATATTCGTTATTGATTGGAATTGGCTGATCAGTCCGTCAGTGACTTTTCGTTCTGGTCTTAACCTATTGCTGGGTGGTCAGCTCTTTTTCTATGGTGCTCGACGCTTTTCGTTGTTTCCAGGCAGGTTATAACTTGTTAGTATGACAGTCAGCGTTTTCTGTCTTTACTTGTTGGAACGTGTATTCGTCGCATTCTTTGTATATTGCTGATATTAATTCTTATTCATTTTATAGGATATAGAATCCGTAACACGTCTGAGGCCGTGGTATCGGCACCCTCGACGATTAATACCTTAAAAAATTTATTTTTTGTTTTACCCAAGGCTCTGTATAATTCAATGAAATTTATTTAAGCTTGCCTAATTGTATGTGTTACATTAGTTTATGTAGAGTAGTGTTGTGTACCTATCAAGTACATTTCTATTCTGACTATATATCTCTCTCTTTGTGTACATTTAAATTTACATAAGATTATGTTTTTAAAAGAAAATGTTTTGTTCATGTTTTTCTTGCATTCATCGTTGGATTAATTGCTTTTGAATGTTTATTCTTGACTTCTCTGGATACGATTTTCATCCTTTTTGATTATATATATTTCTCAGAAACTGTACTGGTACCTGAAAATATTCTTTAACAATTAATTACAAAGGGGCCCCCTAATAGCTGGAGACTTCCGATTTTTAATATAAATTTTAAGTCAGTTATTATTGTTATAATCTTTATTTTTCTTGGCTTATTAATCCCTGTATGCCTGCAACATGTTAGGCAGGAATCTTATCTACTTTTTACCTTGTTATAAGGTGACTGTATGTTTCATGCTTATTTATGATCAATAAGTACAGTTTATTATATGTACTTTATTTAAAAATCTTTTTCTATTTAAACATGTTTATTTTATTAGTTTTATGGTTTTTTCCATAAATGTCCTGTTATTATAATATAATATTCAAATTTTATTATATCGTATTTTTTTCTTACATATAACTTGTTTATTAATAATTAGGGGTTATAATTACTCTTTACATTATTTAATTATATCTAATTTATCCCTTTTATGGTTAATAATGATTTTCTCATGTGTCTCGATATTACAATATAGTTTGTATATGTGTCCCGAAACTGTAACATGGTGTGTCCCGAAATAGGGTCATGCGTTAATTCTCAATTTTATTGTATATATAGTCATTATTTATTGTTTAATTATTTATATTTAATAATATTAAGTGCCTATAACATTATTCTAATGTTTATGTATGTTTATTAATGGTTATATAATAGTTTTATACTTATTATTAATGATTTCCCTCTACCTGTCGCGGTATTGCAATATTGTTTATATATGTGTCCCGAAACTGTAACATAGTGTGTCTCGAAATAGGGTCATGCGTTAATTCTTAATTTTATTGTATATATAGTCATTATTTATTATTTAATAATTTATATTTAATAATATTAAGTGACTATATGATTATTATAACGTTTATGTATGTTTATTAATGATTATCTAATAATTTTATAATTATTATTAATGATTTTCCTATTCTTGTCCTGATATAGGTATGTGAGTTTATTCTTATTTATTGTTCAATCAATTATGTTTAACAATATTAAGTGATATTATAGTGTTTATTTATGTATATTATATAATAAATAATTTATCATCTTTGTTTATTATTATTTATTGTTTAATTAATTATAATTCTCTCTTTTTTTTGTGAGTGGCCCGTCTATGTATTCTTATGTTCGTGCCTATACTACACGTGCTTTATTCCTTTTTGTGCTGCAATTCGTTGCGCACACTGTTATACAGTTCGTATACCTACTACGTCTGTATGCGTCTGAGTGCTTGATCGCTAGCGGTGGGGGCTCGTACTGCTTGAAGTCTTTAGGCTTTGTAGGTGCATACGTGATTACGTACGTGTGAATTTGACTGCAAAGTGTTTGTATTCTTTTTACTGTGAATCGTATATGATTACGTACGTGTGAATTTGACTGCAAAGTGTTGGTATTCTTTTCACTGTGAATCGTATATGATCACGTGCGTGTGAATTTGACTGCAAAGTGTTGGTGCTATAGAAGCGTGGCGCGCGTATTAGTATGTGCATGAGTATCGTGGCACGTGTATTAGTGTATATGTGAGCCATCTAATAGTTTGATACTTATTTTCGTTTTTATATATTTTTATCCTTTCTATATTTTTATTTTATAAGTTTAAACATTTCTGTTTTGCTGTTGTTAGTTATTTATTTGAATAATTACTGTATATTGTTATTAAGCTTCGGATATAATTATTTTATAGACTCTAGATAATTTATTTAAATTATTACCGTTGAATATTGGTTATAATGTATAGATATATTTTTGATGATTTCGAGCATATCTATATTTATATGCATTTAATCAGCATTTCTAGATAATTTTGTATTTTAATATATTTTTTTTTGTTAATATTTAATGCGCGTATTTTAAGACTTCTTTACGTTTATGCAAGTTTTCACTTAACTCCCTTTCTTCTATAATTATATAGTTATTTGTTCCTTCTTCTTGCATTGTGTGTTGTTTTTATCTCTATATATATTTATTTTTTCATCTTTTTCTTGTTTTATTCGTCTATACTTCTTTCTTTTTACTTTTATTTCTTAGACGCATGCATATACATATATATTTTGTCATCACTATAATTATTATTACTTTTGTCAATGTTATTATTAATATTATTCCCGTAACCAATTTTGATAAGGTTTTTATTATAATTTTGTTTATAATTTATAATAATCCGTCCCTTGACTAATTAAAATTTTATTCTCTTTTTTTGTTTGGTTCCAGGTAAAATTTTTTTCTTCACGGGCATTACTGCCCTTTTTAACACATAGAAAAATTCAGTTTACTACAACACAGTTTGACGTATTATTTAACGTGGTGTCAGCCCACGGTAGAGTCAGCGAAAAAGCGACCAGACGGGGAATCGATCCCGCGCCAACGGGAATACGAGTCACACGCCTTAGCCACCACTCCACTAAACTCTTTTTTTTACGCATATTTTTTTTTGCGTTCCTGGTTCGATAATTTCTTAACTTTTTATTATGAATTATGGCGGACATATCATATACCCTTAGTGTATGGTGCCATTTCTTAGAGAAATTTTGGGATTCCACTTGTGGATCCTCTTTGCCATGGGCATTCATCAGATAGCACGTATGCAACCTGAGAATTATTTCTCGAATACTTGTATCAGGAATTTTTCTGACAATAGTTAAGCATTAGTGTGCTTATAATTTTCTTTTATTTATTTCAATGCTTTCGAGGGAAGGATTATTTTATATTTGCTATTTTAATAATTTAAGTCTTAGTTCTTTATTTACTTATGTAATAATCTATCTCTTATTTAATTAATCGCGGGAATATTCTTTATTTAATATAATTATTAAATCAATTTTCTTTACTTTTTCTCGACATATATATGTATATTTTGCGAATATTGTTCAATCTATATAAAACTTTTCTGTTTAGGTTTGTTTTATTTTAAGATTTGATTTCTGCTCCATCGATTATTGTGAGATTTGCGCTTTGGAATTGAGTTTTCTTCTTAATTATATGTGTGCGCTCTTTATTCCTTTTGTTCTCTTTCTCTTTTATTCTTTATTCTTCTCTTTTATTATCTCTTGATGATTTTATTATTTTTCTTATTTTCTTCTTCTACTATTTTCTGTAAGTTGACCAGGAATATTTCTGTTTCCCTGATGTATGGTTTATCTTATACTATTCCGTGTATTACTTTTCTTTTCTTTTTTTTTTAATAATGCAAGGAGAAGGATATTTAATAGTTAAGTATAGCCATATTAGATGTCTTTATATAATCATAATTTGTATGTTATATTTACTTTAATATAAGTGAATTCTTGAATAAACGAACTAATTCTATATCTCATTTCTTTTATTCTCTTTATTTCTTCTAGAATTGCTGATTGTAATAATATCTATTATCTTATTATTTATTTAATTAAATTCTCTTATAATATATTTTAAGGTTTTTTTTTTTCAAAGTAACTTGTCTATTAATTTATTTGTATTTTGTTATTATAAGTATGTTTGTTGTTTCATCGTCGGCGTCTAAGGGCCGTGGAAAAATTTTATTTTACTGTTTCTTTGATTATTATTATATTTAATCAATATTTTACGATCGTCGGCGTCTGAGGGCCGCGGAAAAATTTTATTTTACTAAATTTATTTATTATTTATAGAATTTTATAGTTATTATCCATATTCTTTATTCGTTTTCTGATGTTTTGGCTTCTTCATTAAGTAAACCATTTCTCCTTCTCTGAGGTGTTTAATATTTTGCTTTTGATCATAATAACACTTTGATTTATAATTGGATGGTGTTAGATTAACTTTTGGTGGTTTTGTCACTATCCACATAAATGAGGAATACGGGTTCTCCGATGGCTTAGTACCTCCCGATTCCAAATGTTCTTCTATACGTTGGTGTCTAAATCTTGTGGTTTTTAATGGTACTTCTGTAATTAACTTATTTTTATGCTTTACTAAATGTGTTTTTCTTAGTTTTTCTCCAGGTGACTTAATTATAATTGGTTTTTCTTTGATTAGTTTGTTAATATTTTCTATTTCTTCTATATTTAAATGCCTTGATATTTTAGATTCAGTTAAGTTTAGTATCTTTGCTGCTTTATTCTCTTTTTCCTCGCTTGATATGTTTAATTTTTGTGCACGTAACATCCTCTTATTCGCTTCATTATTATTTATTCTTTTATTATTATTTATTTCGATCATTTTTTCTTTTTTATTTATAATATTCATGACCTTGCATACATCTGACTTAACTTCTGGCGGTTTTACTTCTACCGTGCTGTCATTAGTATTAATACACGTGGCATATGCTTTGCCTTTATTATAATTGGCTACGAAATCGCCAACTAAGATGCCCGATCCTATATCTTGGAGCGGTACGAATTCTATATCTTCACTGATATCTTTGACACGTGCATAATTAATTTGTCTTGTGCGAGGAGTGGTAATAAAGCATTCTTCTTCAATAAATGGTAATATATTGCTATTTAATTCTAGGCATTTACGAGCGGCATTAACTTGTCCTTTATATTTATTGATCATATCCCAACCTATTAATCCATCTGTATCTATTGGGAAATCATCCGGGACTACTTGTACTTCAAATAATGTTTTATTCAGAAATAGATTCACCTGTCCTAATGACATACCGACGCCTCCTAATCATAAGATTCTACTTCAGAAGTGCTCGCAACAAAATGCTATTTCAAATCCAATTCAATAAAAGTCTCTTTCGAATCATAATGCAACACAATGCTGATTCCCGTAACGCGTCAACAAAATTCTCCTTCACAGACCAGTGCAACATAATTCTATTTCGGTGACCAATGCAATACAATTCTCATTCGAGCTCAGTACAATATAATTCTAACTCGTCGGACAGCGCAAGAAAATTCTACTTCGGATGTTAGAACAACAAAATTCTGTTTCGCAGAAATAAGAATTTACGATTGTTCTAAATTATTAGCATGCATAATTGATAATCTATTATTATTAAAATATATTGTATTAAACAGTAATGATATTATATTTTAATGCTATTAATACAAAAAAATATATAGTGATATAAATATGAATATATTCAATGAGCACGTACGAAAAAACTCGGACATTCTTAAAATGTTCTACGTGAAATAACAATCTGAAAAAATTCACAGCTACTCTTTGGACTAAATAGAATCATTTTAAGGGGACTTGTTTTTATATTTTTTTTTCGCTCCACTCTAATATATAGACTTGTCTCTGAAACTTTTCACTTTTCAGTTATTGAAAAAAAATTATTCAAAAACATCATGAGAAAGTTAAAAGTTTTGAAGATTTGCCGATGTACATTATATTATCAAATACATTCTTATATATAAACATACGATAATTATTTAATGAAAATAAATGATGAATAAGTTTAGAAATTTTTTATCTTTTTCAGTTTATTTGGAAAACTGTTGAAAATATTAATAGCTTTGACATAGCTATTCTTACTACTAAAAGTTTGAATTTTTCGACGTATGATAATATTTTTATGTACAGTACCGGCCAATAATTCTGAGCAGGTTATCAAATTTTTGCTTCGACTTTGAAAAAGCATATCTCCTTCAATTTTGATCCTAGAAAAAATTTTAAAAAAGCATTTTAAAGTATTCTTTAAAGCTTTCTTTTTGGCTTACTTACATTTTTTTAATTATATGTAAAAAAAAAATAGCCGCTTAGGTAATTTTAAAATTTTTTCACTTTTGCATTTTTGTTCAATCAGCTGTAGTTTTTTTAATAATTGAGCTAGAAAAAATTTGAAAAAAGATTTGAAAAGGGCTTCAAAAATTCTGTATGCAGCTACTTTTTAAAAAAATTTATACATTATTTTTTGTCAAGTTTTAAGCACTTAAACTTATAGATCTAATACTTTTGCAGTTGTAAAAAACACTTAAATAGTAAGTAGAAGGTGTACATAGGTGTAGTAGTAATTTAATTTTAATAGGAAATTATAACTATTCATTATTAATAATAAAACATAATAAAGTATGAAACAACAAAAAGATTTATTTTGTAAAAATGTTGTCGTAGAAATCAAAAGTTTTGAATTATAATAATAATAAATTGATTAATATTATAAATTAATATTTACAAAACAGAATTTTGTTGTTCTAACATCCGAAGTAGAATTTTGTTGCGCTGTTCGACGAGTTAGAATTATATTGTACTGATCTTGAATGAGAATTGTATTGCATTGGTCACCGAAATAGAATTATGTTGCACTGGTCTGTGAAGGAGAATTTTGTTAACGCGTTACGGGAATCAGCATTGTGTTGCATTATGATTCGAAAGAGACTTTTATTGAGTTGGATTTGAAATAGCATTTTGTTGCGAGCACTTCTGAAGTAGAATCTTATGATTAGGAGGCGTCGATACATTCACCTGGAATGACACCGTTTATTGAAACAATCTTATGTGGATTTATATACATATTATTTGATATTGTGCTTTTCTTTATAATAGTTACGTTAGCACCTGTATCAACGTAAAAACGACCTTTTCTGGACTTTAAAAATGGCCCACTTAATTCAACTATTGGGGGCTTTCTTCCAACTTGTACAAATTTTATAGTACATTCCCGTAAGCTGGACCGTTCGTATTTCTGGGCCTGATTGCTTAGCTGCTCGACTCCACAGGACCCTAGCGTTGAGCATCCTGGGAGTTTAAAGGTTCCATGTTGCTTTGACTATCGCATAGTTGATTTTGACTAGAATCATTGTCTAGTCCATTACTATTATTTTCACACTCGTTATTATCATTATAATTATTATTTCTATCGTTATTGTACCGAGGGTACGTATTGCCTTGATTACGGCCTTGATTTCTGTTAATATTATAATTATTACGGTTATTATTATAATTACTACTGGAATTACCATTATACTGTGAGATATTTCTATTATTCGCGTTTTGGTAATTTTTATTAAAATATTCTCTGTTATCTTGATTATAAATATTGCCTGATTTTAATGCGTTTTCTAGCACATAGCATTCTGCGTAATTATGACCTCTTTTCTTGCAATAATCGCACTTTTTATTATCGTATTCCTTTTTTCTGCATTGTGCTTCTAAGTGACCTGTTTTTCGACAGTATGAGCATATTTCTATTGCTGGTGCTAGTCTGATGTTTGCATTATTTTGTTGTGTTAGATTTATTGCAGATAGTTGGTCAGCAATTTTTTTAATAATATATCAGTTAGTTGACCTGAGTTTTCTGCTGAGTTAGTTGAAAATTGCATTAGTCGCCTCGCGCTTGTGCGTTGTTCGAACGAAATAGCCTCATGTATGGCGTCTCTTAACGTTATTGGATTCTTTGATCGAACTTGGTGCTGTAGAGCGCCGTCTAATCCTAATAAAAATTGTTCTAAGGCTTCTTTATCTGCCTGATTCTTGTAGGTTTCCACCTCGAAAGGTCGTAAAATTCTGCATGAGTCGTAGAAGTTCAAGAGACGATTGTGTAGTGTTTGCATTCTTAGACCGTAGTCTCCCGCGCTTTCGCCTGGCATCTGTTTGATTATTTTAATTTCTGCTAAAATCGTGTCTGCTCTTCCAGCATAGCTATAATGTTTTGTTAGATCGGCCAGCAACCCTTCTACTGTATGTTATTGAGTTAACCGTATTGTGTAACCTTCTGCTGCTTTTCCTTTGAATTTAGTGGCCAGTGTGTTTAAAACCCATCTTTCTGACTGTGGTCCATACGTTCTTACAATGTCTCGTATTGCTCTGCAGAATAGAGGCAGTACATCAGAGTTGCCATCAAAGGTAGGGATGGTATTCAATGCTTGATATAATGAAAGGCTATTAGGTATTTCTCTTGGTGCTCTTGTGTCCATTTGCTGGGGTGTAGAGCTAGCGAAGTGTATATTCACTGGTGGTTCATACATGTTAAATCCTGCAAGAGGATCATCGTCTTCGAAATTGTTAGCTAAAGCGTTTATATCTCTTGTACCTATGGCCTGATTTTCCCTGCGATTGTAATAAGTTCCATAATTGATCCGTTCTTGTATCATGTAACTTATTCAAAACATATCATTCCTTTCGTTAAAAATTGCCAAATTTTGAACTTTCTTCAAGAACATTTATTTATTTTATGATATTTTAGATTTATTATTAATGTCTTGAACATTTTTATTTCATTATTATATTTTAATACTTTCCATTTAACATTTTCTATTATCAAACATATTTCTCATAAGGTTTTAAACAATTTTCAAATGATATACTCTTTTTGAGTACATTTTTAATTTATTTATGTTCAAAGTTTAATTAATATTTTATCAATTCTTTTTAAATGTTATGCATAAATTTATTTGATCTATTTATAAATTATATTTATAAACGTATTATCTTTAAAATATATAAAATACAATAATGTTTTTATTACTTCATAAAAATCAAAATAAATGAGCTTTGGCTACAATTATAAAAGAAAATCTGTCAGAATAATTAATTTTACAAATTACTTATATAAAATAAATCTATAAAGTGAAGAAGAATTTAAAAAGAGAAGACAAAATATCAAATAAAAATTTTAATTACATTCAAATTAAGAAAATAATTTATATTTAAAAAAAAACGTTTTTTAAATTTTGATTGCTAATATTTCTTATTAAAAAAATCTTTTTATTTCAAATTATTATTTGGGTCCAAATTCTGCATTAAACTGCGTTTGGGGATTTGAAAAAAGTTTTAATTTTTTTATACTAGCAATGCAAAGAACAGAAAGTCTGAATTAAAAATTTTATATTAAAAAAAGCGTTAATTAGCATATGCTTAGAAAATGCTTGCATAGTTAACGGTTATTTTATTTTAAATGGCTGTATTGTAGGTCAATACTTTTTGTCAAAAATTTTTCTTATTGTATTGTAACAAATTTTATTTGTAAGCATATTAAAAAAAGACAAAGCATAAGATTTGAACTTGGAAAATTTTTTAATTGCTGCAACGTACCCTAAAACTTAGCTAACACAGCTATTGTACGTTTTTTATTTAAACCAAATTATATATTTTTATCGCTTTCTCACCCCAAACTCAATTTTTTTTAATTATCTAAACAATTTTCATTATTAAATAACAAAATTAATAAAATTAGCATTTGAAGGACTAATACGTTGCATGCTGCACGTCGTTTTTATGATTAAAATTTTTTTATTTGAATAATAAATTTCTTCATTGTTTTTTGAAATATTGTATTTAAATACATTTTTTATGAAAAATGAAGTATTCACGCATTTTATTACATGTATCCTGAATAACAGTAAAAAATATACTTTAAAAAGATATAATAAACGTCAAAACATAAAAAAATATGTACATTATACATAAACTGCTATTTAAAAAAATTAACAATATGGATAAAATTATTTCCTAATTAATTGTCAAACTGAAAAGAATTTTAAATGCTTTTCATATCATGGTTCAAAGTTTGGAACCATTGTAATAATTACAAAGAAAACATTAAAATCTACTTTTTTTAAATTTTTGGCAATGTTAAAATTCGATGTAAATTTATCAAAAATAAAACAAAATTTAAAGTCATTTTCATTAAAAATAAGCTTTCGTGAAATTTGCAAGGTTTCGTGAAGTTTCATTTTCCTTAAATCAAATTATCGACATTATAAATTTATATTAAGTTAATTCAATAAAAAGAAATTTGAAACCTGATATCAAAATATTTGCTACTATATTACTATATTACTGATATTAAAAAGGATATACTTTTAATAAAAGCATTTTTTCATTCTTTTATGTGTCTAAAATAAAATGATGTTTATCAACATTTTATGTTGAATTTTTATTAAATGAATTAAAAACAATATTATCATGCTCCTATATAAGTTTAAAAAAATGCCAGTTTTTGAGAGATTAACAGAATTTAGGCTATTTAAAATGTAGCGAGAATTTTATTTAATATGTCTTGTGAGAACTTAAATTAATATGTTTGTTAAATCATTTTTTTCGTTTTGAAAATAATAATTGATAATATTATAAAAATATATTTAATAAAAGAAAGAAGAGAAAGTCCAATTATTAAAAATATTAATGATATTCAATGTAATTTTTATTTAAAATGCGCTTTAATGAAGTTTAAATTCGTAAAATTATTTATTTTTTCAGGTAAATTTATTATTTACTTATCTAAAATAAAATTAGAATTATTTATATTTATTTTTTATTTTTATTAAATGAGTTAAAAATGTCATAAATTTATATAAATTTAGAAAAGGTCCTTTTTTTAAGGAACAAAAAAGGTTTTATTATTTGCAATTGAGTGAGAATGAAAAAACAACTATAATTTAAAATAATTTTTTTTTAATCTTTAATATCTTTTATATTTAGTAGGAAAAAATTACAGAACTAGCTTAGTTTTTATTTCATATTAACATAAGTTATATAGCCATGTAATATTCACATTAAAACTTTTTTCTATCCCTATCTGTAAATATATTTTTTCATATTTTTAAAATAAAATAGAATTTAAGGTGTTAAATAAATTTTTAATTTTATTTTTTCCGCTACGAAAATTGATTACAAAAATATATAATATTTAAAAATAAAACAAAAAAAAAAAAAAATAGGTGGATCATCGGGTTTGAACTTGGCAAAAGTAGAGAGCGAAGTGCGTAAAAACTTAGTGACCACAGCCACCGCATTCGTTTGTTGAAGAGGGTAAAAAGTTACATATGTTCATCGCCCCCCAAAAGATTTTATTTATTATTATTTATTTGTTTGATTACTTTAATGATTTTCGTTATTAAAATATGTATCTGTTTTAAATAAAAATATGTAATTAATCAAAAAATTTTCGGGAGGGTTAATCGCATTGAAATAAAGCTATAAAGTATCGCGGTGAAAACGAGCTAAAGCGGGTTTGCCGTAAGTTTACCTACGCCACTGGAAGCCTCGTGTTTCGTGTGTTTGTCTCCTCCCCTCTCGCTTGCTTCTCTACGCACGTGTAGACGTGAAGGGGCTTTGCGCGTATAGTTCCAGAAGCCCCGCAAGGATCGTCATGATCGAATTCGGCACGTTTCATTAACACGGCTTTGGCAATCTCTAATATAAAATTCATAAGATGTATGTATTACAGCGTTGATAAAGGAATGTGTTGCGAGCGGTGGGAGATGATCCCCGCTATTTGGCAAAGAAAGCCGCAATCAAGCGCCTAAAATGCGAGCCATCGAGTTTCGGCGAGAAGAGGAACTCATCACTCTTGTACGATTAAGCTTGAAATAAAGATCTCTTCTAATCTTAAATACAGAGTCCTTGTGTTCTTACATTACTATTCAAGCTCTCATAGCAGCAAAAGAAATGCTTAGTACGCATTTCCCTACCTGCTTGAGTTTGAATAGTATTTTTTTTAAACAAATTAAATCTTCGTGATTCGTCAGTTTGAATAAAAGTGAAGTGGTAATTTCCTTCACTATTTAAAGTTAATCATTCTCATCGTGTGTGTATAAAGAGGCTAAATGCCTAGTGATTGTGCCTTGCATCGGCGTGCTATGTCGTAAAGCTTTGTGCTTGGGGTTAGCACATTCTTGCAAGTGTGTTACTTATAAATACTGAACAATAAAATAAATGATTCAGTGCAAGAGGCAAAATTAAAAGTCCTCAATACCTCATGCTCATATAATTTCCTTATTTATTTTCAGGAATATAACTTAGAGGTCTGACGAAAGTAATGGACCCGAACCTACAGGACATGGCGTTTCTGTAGTGTACGGTCTGGCTTTCGTCAACCTAACTTTATTAAATAACTCAAGATCTTATTAATTCTACGAATTTGTACGCGCGAAGGGATAGCGCGGTAAACTCGGAGTGTTATATATAAACAGCATCCATCTGGTTTTATATTCACGTTAGATTGTTTCTCATTGCATAACAATCTTATCGGAAGGTAAAACGAGGTGCAAAGTCATTAGTGTATGGTGATTGTATTCATCACATATTAGAAAATCGTACGTCATAAGTAATATAACGTTGTAACTCGCATCATAATTATATGTATACACTGAGAAAAAAATTTAGTTGAGTCAATGAAATAAATTAAGTTATTAAATATTTTGTTGATAAAAATTAATTTTGATTGAAGTAATATGCAAGGTTATTAAATCACTGAAATATTTAGTTGGGGTAAAAAAAATTGATACCTAAGTTGAAAAAAATAAATATTTTTTTAAAATAAAGAAAAATTTATTGTTTCGGTTAAATTATTTGATTGATTTAATCAAATCAATTTCATTAAGGCAGCTGATAAAATTTTATAAAATATTTATTTGTAACAATAGAATATGTTTGTAAATTATCTATATATTTTGTTACAATAATTAAATATTTATTTTAGTAAATCGTTTGTTAAATTTATAAAATCTTTAATAACAATAAAAAAATATTGGTCAATCATCAACATAATATTTGCTTGAATTAACGGTCATCCGATTAAGTTAAAGAAGCTTATATTGTAAATAAATTCTTCACTAAGTTAATAACATTGTCATTTAATAAATAATATATGTGATTGGATAAAAAAATATTTTGTTGTATATAACATATAAAATTTGATCAGCATTTCAATAAAAATTACAATTAATTTAAAGAAATAGGTTCCTTAAAATCAACAAATCCGATTTCAATGAATTCACAAAAAGAAAACCAAAAAATTATTTTTTTAAAGTCAAGAAAGGTGCAACGTAAAATCAGATATTAAATTTTTTTTAAAGAAATATTTATTAAACCAAATATATTTATTTTATTATTTCTATCAAATTGTTATTGAATCAAGAATATATGTCACTGATTTAATTAAATATTGTATTAACACTTCTATTGAATTACTTTAATGTTTAATAATATATTTGATTATCTTAATGAAATATTTATTAAACCAAATATATTTATTCTATTATTTCTATCAAGTTATTATTGAAACAAGAATATATTTCATTGATTCAATTAAATATTATATTAACACTTCCATAAAATTACTGTAATGTTCAATAATATATTTGATTATCTCAATGAAATATTTATTAAACCGAATATATTTATTTTATTAATTCTATCAAGTTTTGATTGACATAAGAATATATTTCACTATTACAATTAAATATTATAATACTTCTACTAAGTTACTTTGATATTTAATAATATATTTAATTATCTTAATAAAATGCTTACTAATTCTAACGTATTTATTCTATTATTTTTATCAAATTTTGATTAAAAGAAGAATATATTACATTGATTTAATTAATTATTATATCACCTTTATTAAATTACTTTACTGTTCAATAATATATTTAATTATATTAATGAAATATTTAATAATGTCAAAATTATTGTTTTATTCTTTCAATAAATTTTGAATAGTAACAAAAAGATATTTCATTGTTTTAAATAAATATTTTATGACTTATATTAAATTATTTCACTGGCCAATAAAATACCTAATCATTTTAATTCAATATTTAGTTGCTTTGATGAATGCGTTTTTTCTCTTTATGAAATATATGATTGATTCTATGAAATATCTCATTGTCTTTTACTAAAATAATTTCATTACTATATTATAATTAATTGGATGCATTAAATTAATTAAATTTTTAACTGATTCAAATATTTGATTTATTTTGTTCTATAAAATTATTTTATTACTTTTATTATTTAATTATATTGCGTCTATGAAATCAGTGATTGATTGAATTAATTATTATCTTAAACAATTAGATATTTTATTATTTATGTCCAAATTAAATATTTTGTTGTATTCATTAATTTCTTTATCAGATCGATTAAATAATTATTTGATTATCTTAATGAAATATTTATTGAAACAAGCAGTTATTATTTAATAACATATTCACTAAATCAAATGAAATATAATATTAAAATTAATATTTAATATTCTTGAAAAATATTTTTTTGTATAAGTTATTATCCTTTATACTCAAACAAACTCATGTTTTAAATACGTGTCTTGCTAAGTGAATAACTTAGCAAAATATGTACTAAAGTTAATAAAAATTACAGAGAAATCTGATTAAATACTTGTTAAAATCAAGTAAATCCACTATTTGATTCATCTACATAATTTATTTCATTCAAATAACACATATTTGAACTAAAAGAAACATTTATTGTTTTAACAAAATCATTTAGTTCGATGGTTTGATGATACAACCCCTTGGTGGCGTCGTTAATTTTCGATCTCGCAAGCGGTAAGAGGGCTTCTAAGTTGATATATAAGGAAGTTAAAAATCCAAGATAATACGTAAATTGTAATGCGAGCGAAATTTATGTTAGATTTACTGCGTGTGCGATCACTGTATAAAGCATACTAATGTTAGTATGTTAATAATTGTTATTCTTTACCATATATAAATAAATGGAATCATATTCACCTGTCCTTTAATGAGTCATCAATTCATTGATGTTAATAAATAAATGTAAATCACTGAAAGCAAATACTGTTGATTAAAGACAGTATTTGTTCGATTAAAATATCTATAAATCGAATTAATTAAATATTTCTTTACTTTGAAGGAATATTTTATTTGAGATAACCGAATAATAAATCAATTTTTTGTTAAGACAATGAATTAATTTTATTAAATCTTAAAATTTTATTAAATTTAAAATATTCAATAAATTAAACTTTCATTTGAAAATATAAAATATTGAACTAATTTAATTTCAATATAGCATTAATATGATGAAATAATTAATTAGAAAAACAAATGGACATTTTAATTGATAATTTTTTTTATTAAAACAATGAATTAATTTTATTGAATCAATCTTCGCGACATTTAATAAGTCAAATATTTATTTGAAAATACAAAATATTATTTGATTCAATTTTAATATGTATATTAATGTAATGAAATAATCAATTAGAAAAACAAATGGGCATTTTAATTGATAAAATTTTTTATAAAAACAATGAATTAATTTTATTGAATCAATCTTCGCGACATTTAGTAAGTCAAATATTTATTTGAAAATACAAAATATTATTTTTAACCAATATTTGTGATGTTTAGTAGAATCAAATATTTATTTAAAAAAATGAAATATTTATTTGACTCAATTAAAATATTTGTATTAATGTAACAAAATATTTTATGTGCCGCCCGCACCTAAGGGATTTCATTGATTCAATTAAGCCTTACTTAATCCAACTAAATTTTTTTCTCAGTGTATTTGGCCATAAAATATAAATCAAAAAATTATAGATAGTTACTTTAAATAAAACGGTAACATTAAGCGCGGCAGAATTCATTTTAAAATCGAAAGAAATAAAAAACAAAAAAAATGAACAAATAGAGAAAATAGTAGTAAAAACAAAGATAAAATTAGAAAAAGGCCAAAAAGATAATAGGGGAAAGGAATATTTTATAATAGAAGTAAGTGAAATTGCAGAAATATTAACAAAAGTAAAAGAAAATATAGATTTTGCGTATATAAAAATAAGAAAAAACGAAACAAGCTTAGAAAATCTAGACAAAAAATTAAATAAAATATTAGAAAGACAAAATAATCTAGTGGAAAAAATCAATTTAATAGCCCATAGATTCAATCATAACATGCCTAAATTAATAGAGCATTTGTGCGATTTAGAAAGAGAAATAGAAAAATTAAAAATTTCGAAAGAATAAAACCAAAATCATTTGAAATGCTATACGATAGTATGTTGAAAACGGATGAAAATTTGAAAAGTGATAGTAATGTACAGAAAAGAATTCGCATTTAAATCATTTCGCATGGCACATCGAATGATACATACGAAACACAGCATATACATTGAGTGCAAAAGTAAACAAACACTCAGAAGTAAATTGATGTTAGCTCCGAATTGTAACGTCCCCCCTATTCTGATTCTTATTTTTTTTTAAACAACATTTTTTTTATAAACATTAATATTTTATTTATTCAAGATGAATGAGTTTATTAAATTTATTGATGAACTCTTCTTTAAAGTTTGAACTTAAATGAAACATTTTAAAATGTAATAATAAGTATTAATTTAACTAAATTCTATACAATTTTAATTAAATACCAAAATAGCAATGATTATTAAAAGTATGAATATGTCCATGTATATAAGCGAGTACGTATGCGTATGTTTCTGTCCAATCGATAAAGATTACTTTGCAGCAAGAATCGAATTCGATCTTAATGCAAAAATGTAACAATTGAAAATATTATTAACTTTCTTTTTAATTGTATTGACCGTTCTTAAGAATGAGAGAGAAAGAAACCGAAATAAAATCAATGAAATCCCCACTAATTAATAATAGATGATACAATAAAGAGGGGCAGCTTTCGTTCAAGCTTGGGCCTTCTGATATAAAAAGCCTAGTCCTTATATGACAGTCAGTCACTACTTTTTACAAATTCAAACAATTATTCAAATATACAATTCGTTTTTTACTGTGCAATTTATAAATATTACCGTTCAACAATTTGTTTAAAAAGTTTAAATTATTGATTTGTTACACTCATCTCATCATAAAAAAATTAAAAGTAAGTCAAAATATTATAATTAAAAGTTTATTTTATTTCCTTAATCCTTTTCATTTTTACTAACAAATTAATGCGCATCACTTACCAACTGCAATCAGTTTGTGTAAGCGATAATTGTAAACAGTTGCCGATTAGAGCAGTTGTTTACATAGCGTTTTATTATTTTCTAACTCTGGCATTCCGTCAAATTTCCACAAAAGAGAGATTTGATAGAAAATTCTCTTTGAGAATTTTCAAGTGCTTTCCTTAATTTAATTTTTTTTTTTTTGTTTATACTCTCAAAAAGATTGCTAACCAAGAAAGTATAATTTATTAAAACACCACGAGCTATTAGATAGAAATATCTAGGCTCATTAAAGAATTTCTCGCCACTAAGCAGACGTCACAGAATTATATCAAATGAAATTTAACACGACAAGAAATAAAATATTAAAATTAAAAGCACTGACACTCAACTTAAGCAGTGGCACTCAATATTTAGAAAGTAAATTGATAACGGCAATTAACATGTTTTAAGTTAAATAAATTATAACTAATCAAGAAATACAATTAAAATAAAATTGTAGTATTGAATTTTATTGAAAAACGAATGGGGCATTTAACGTTTAATAGCTAAATTTAATTTTGATAAATGTGATTTAAATATAACATAGAAATAAATTAAGCGTTAAATGTTTCAAATTCAAAATAAATGATTGTAAAATTAACGCCACAGACATATAGAAAATAAGTAAACAAAGATTAACAAACTAGAAATCAATAAACAATTAAACAGTTAAATTTGAAAAACAAAGCAAATTTTAAATTTTAAATATCAAAAGATTTTATATTTAAAGAAAAGAGTTTCAATTTATATTATAACTTTTGATTATCAATTAAGAATTTTAAACCCTTAAATATTTTCTTTTTAGACATTTCTGATTTTTTTCCTACAAACTCTTTATCAAGAAACATTTATTTGATTCTTTTATCGTAATTTGCGTACGTAAATAAATAATAAGTTAAAATGCCGTCTACGCGTAGATCAGATATTATACTACAAGAGATACAAGAACAACAAGAAAAAGAAGAAACAAAAAAGAAATTGAATATTAATTTAGTTGAATGGATGCAAGCAGTTACATTAGAGCTTAAGATACTATCTACGCAAAATGACAGTCTTGAAAATTCCTTAAACAGCTCAGGTGACTGGGAAAGAATAGTTAATGTAAACCTAGACAAGGACACGATAAAAGATATGTCGATAAAAGATCAGCTCGAAGTACTAACCGATGCTTTAAAAGAAGTAAAAAAAGAAAACAAAAATCTTGAAAACTGCTTAAAACGACATAAAGAAGAGCAAATAAAACAAAAACAGGAATATATGAGGGAAAAAGAAGAATTAAAACAAGAAAATGAAAGATCAAGACATGAAATTAAAAGATTAATTGATGAAATACAGGACAATTTAACACAAAAAATTAATGAGACTACACAAGAACAAGAGGAAAGAATTGAAGAACTGAAAGCAATAGTGAATAGAAACAGCACACGTACACAAGCAACTGAAATCCCTAACACAAAAATAAAAATACCAATGCCCAAATATGAAGGGATAAGTGATGAACGTCCTATGAAATTTGTAAATAAACTAAGACACTACATAGATTTAAAAGGATTAACGGAGAAAGAAACATTGCAACTATTGCAAAATGTGTTACAAAAGGAAGCGAATGCATGGTGGTATATTTACCAAGATAACGTAAAAACATTTAAACAATTTAAAAATATATTCTTAGAACGTTATTGGAACGAAGAAATACAGAGAGCAACACAAAGAAAAGTAGAATATGGTCAGTACTATGAAAATAGTAAAATGAGTCGTGTAACATACGCTACACAGATATTCGGCTTTGCAAAGGAACTGCAATTAAATTATTCAGAAGAGGAATTGACCATTAAAATAAGTAAGCATTTCGACAGAAACATCAAGCAAGCTATGAAATGTTCACAAATAAAAAATAAAAACACACTATTCGAAATACTTGCAGACTATGATAGGGATGATAACAAAAGAGATAGAAACACATACAAACAGAAAAGCCCTCAAAATTCATATAAGCAACAATATCAAGAAACAAATAGACAAAGCCAATATAACCAACAATAGCAACAAGATATAAACCAGCAAAAACAACAGCAACAAGATATAAACCAGCAAAAGCAACAACACCAAGAAATAGACACATACAATGCTAGAAGAAAAAATACAAACAGAAATGCAAACATTCACACATACTATAATCAAAAACAAGAATACAGGAAACCATACAATAGAAACGAACAAATAAATAGTGCTAGAATAATAGAAAGATCTAATAGAAACAGAAATATACAGCGCGAAGTACATAAACAACCAGTAAATCAAGATCAAATAAAAGAAGCAAGCAGAGAAATGGACGAAATACCTAACATGGACAACATCACAATAAGAAAAAAGCAAGAAAACTAAATGAAGTTGTATCTGAAAATAAGAGAGAAGGGGTAACAGATACAACGAACAATAATACCCCAATACCACCAGAATGTAAAATAAGTACTATATAACAAGAAGATAAAACAACGATAAATCAACAAATAACAACATGTCCGGAAATCAGAATAAAACTACAAGGAAAAATTACACAAGCATTGGTCGACACTGGAAGTGAAGTCACTTGTATTCAGAAAATTTTTTTTATGAGAACTTACATCATTTAGAAACATGCCCAAGGTTACCAATAACAGGCAAATGTATTAAAACAGCAACAAGCTCCAAATCTAAGAGAATAAAACAGCAAATATTAATTAACACAGATTTTAATGGGCAAAAGATAAATTTAATATATCTAATAATACCAAATTTGATAAGAGATTGTATCTTAGGATATGACACGCAGAAATCAGTACATATGATAATAGACACGTTGCACGAAGAAATACTATTATCTATGAACGATGAATACGTTAAAATAAAATATAATGAGCAAAAGCTCAGTGAGTACGCTCACATTCTAATAATCGAAACACACGAGAGCCTGATTGACTTGAAGACATGTGTTATCGAAAATAAAGGAGAAGTTATGAATTTCTCTCACATAAAAAATCATTTTTCAACTCACACTCTCATAGAAGATGAGATTTGTGAAAAAATAAAACAAGGTGAAAATATAACACCTCAACAAGAGATTCAGTTAATAAATCTGATCTCAAAATACAAATCAGTATTCAGTAATGTACCGGGACGTTTTTAATCATATAAGTATGAAATTAAAACAACAGATGATGCACCATTCTACTCAAAGCCATATCCTATACCGATACATCACCGTCAAAAGGTATTAGATGAGATAGAAAAAATGCTACAATTAGGAATTATTAGAAAATCCAATAGCCCATACATTAACTCCATTGTAACAGTAATAAAGAAAGATGGATCTGTAAGATTATGTTTGGATGCTAGAAAGCTGAACAAAAAATCATTGATGATTATGAAGCACCGCCATCGATAGAAGAAATATTTCTATGGTGTAAGAAAATGAAATTTATGTCAAATTTAGATTTGACTAGCAGTTATTGGCAAGTCGAATTGATTGAAAATAGCAAGAAATATACAGCATTTAAAATAGACAATAAAGTCTATGAGTTCAATGTAGCTGCCTTCGGAATTAAGACTAGCAGTGCAGCATTACTAAGGGGTCTTGGTGAAGTAATAAATGATATTCAAGATTTCTTATTAGCTTTTGTTGATGATCTACATATTACACTGAAAAAAAGCCGAATGCACACGCTGCGAAGTCGATTGTTGTGAATGATTCGGACAACATTCACAGCTATTAATAACGGAAAATCGCAATATAAGAGTGCTTAACAATATCGCAGCCAATCATTCCAACTTTCTGTATAAAAGATTACATTGATCGGAGCAGAGCGCTGCGACTTAGCTGCGTTGTGGCTCGCTACGGCTTTCCGTAGTCTATGCCACAGAAAGCTGAATCCAAGCCCAGCGACTAAACTGCTTTGTCGCTCGCTACGGCTCTCTGTAGTCTACGGCACAGAAAGCTGAATCCGAACACAGCGATTTATTGCGTGGTCGCTCGCTTTGAATGCCGATCTCAAGCATTGCGACAACGCTTTGAACACACTTGCTTGATTAATAAATAACATTGAAAAAATGATAATTTTTACTTCCTTTCATATTTTTTTTTAATGTTCATGTAATTATGTAAATTCATAATTTTGAACTATTTTTAAAAATTTATAATTTATAAATACAGTTATTGATGCTTTAATATCTTTGATTATTTTTTTTTATTTTTAGATTTATTAGGACATATTCAAGGTTAAATAGTTAAAAAACTATACTAATTAATCTATTAACAAATCTAAAAATAAAACAAATAAAAAATTGAGAAAGAAAATAACTTTTTTTAACAAACAATTTATGTTATTATGGATAATAACATTTATGAAGTTATTACTAAACATTAGATTACCTTTATTATATTGTTCCCAATTTCATACGCAAGTTGTATTCACTTGCCGTAAAAGGCAAAATATTTACAGATGATTTTTATGCTATTTTAGATTCTTAATTAATTTAGGTACATAATAAATAATTGATAAATATTTCCAAGTAAAAAATACTCAAAGCCTGGTAGAACTAAGATTTATTGGTAATATCGTCACTAAATATTCATGGATGATATCTGATATAAATGTATTTGTACGTTTTCTTCAAAACAAAGTGCGTTTGAAGAAAGAACATCTTATGATTGATTAAAAATGACTGTTTTAAATACTTTTCCGCAAATTCAGGTGTTTTTAGAAATTTTCTTCGTTATCGCTGAAATTTATTCGTTATTTATAAAAAAATATTAAGTCAAGTCATTAAATATCAAATCAACTTAGGCAGTTTTTGTGTATATTTAATAGTGATTTTTCACCTAACAGGTAAGTTAAAAAGTCTACATATTATCATTTAAAAAAAATTCAATCATATTGTACACGTTATTTTTAACAAAAATAGTTCTATTAAGTTTTTACAATAGTTTGATACTTTTTAAGAGGAGGTCACGTATCTCTGTCCTTTTCTAATCAAAGAAATGATTTTTTCACAAAAACTAATAACTTTATCAAAAAATTAAGAGAAAGCCGTATCTTGTATCAAAAAAAGCAATATTTTCTTTGATAAGAAAAAATTAATTTTATTGCTTCGTTCTCAAGAAAACCTTGAAAAACCAAATTGTCCATCCTAACCTCTATGATTTAAGTTTTTCAAGGTTTTCTTGAAAACGAAGCAATAAAATTAATTTTTTCTTATCAAAGAAAATATTGCTTTTTTTATTACGAGATGCGGCTTTCTCTTAATTTTTTGATAAAGTTATAAGTTTCTGTAAAAAACTAAATTCTTTGATTAGAAAAGGACAGAGATACGTGACCTCCTCTGATAGAAAATTTATTAAAACATTAATTTAACCAAAAAATTTGAGTAAGGGCCGTTACACTCAAAAAGATACAAGATACAGATACAGTGACAGATACAAAATTACATTGGCTAGTATATCTATATATAAAAAAATACAAGAGACAACGCATTTATTTTTCACATATATAGATATACTAGCCAATGTAATTTTGTATCTGTCACTGTATCTTGTATCTTTTTGAGTATAACGGCCTTTAATAAAAATACAGTCGACGATCTGAGTCCCGCCACCTTCTCCTCCATCGACTCGCTCGTGCGTTACCCCCACTCACTGACTAAAAGAATTTGTTTCCATACATTCTGAGTCCCGCCGCTGCTCTATGCAACTTTTTAACTTGTAAAAATGGGTTTATTATAGTTTAATTTTTTTGTTTATAATACAATAAATGTTTATTGAAATAAAATCTAACAAAAAAACAGTATTATATTGCATAATTCTCATTTATATTTACTATAAAAAATATGAAAATTGAATTTTTTTATTTATAGATAACATAAATTTAAAATTAAACAATATATTATTTATTGATGAACTAAATATACATTGTTATTATGAAAATGAAATAAAATAAGATTCATTTTATCTTTTATTTTTAAAGAAATCATGAAAATTTTTAATTAAATAGCATTTTATTGAATAATTAAATATATCTAGTTTAATTTTTATATTTTTTTCAGTAAATATAAATGAGAATTATGCAATTTTGTATTATTTTTGTTACTTTTTATTTCAATAAACATTGATTGTATTCTACACAAAAAAATTAAACTCATAAACCCATTTTTACAAGTTAAATCGCATAGTGCAGCGGCGGGACTCAGAATGTATGAAAACAAATTCTTTTAGTCAGTGAGTGGGGGTAACGCACGAGCGAGTCGATGGAGGAGAAGGCGGCGGGACTCAGATCGTCGACTGTATTCCATTACTTTGAATTTTTAACCACAAAATTTTTTATTTTTATTTTGGAAGCCAATTGGAACATATTCCCAGACTCATTGATTTTTATTATTTAGCCGTGTAAATTGATGTGAAATTTTTCGTATGTATATATATATCTACAAGTTCTATGGATTTGATCTTATAACTAAGAGTATTATTTTATTATAATCTGATAAAATGGAATAAAATAATATATTAACGAAAATTATTTTAAATAAATTTCAAAGATATATTGGTATATCTTTAAAAGTTTAAACTTTAAATATCACTTTTTTCAAACAATTTTTAAACAGTGACTATTCTATTACATTAAAAAATACACAACTGTTTGCGAATAAATTATTCTTTTTTGAAACTGTTAAACAAAATTCATTTTTAAAAAAGCTATATTGCACGGTACCTTGAAAATTTCATTAATAGTATCAAATATTTTCTGAAAATGATATGAATGGTTTTTGCATAAATGGTATGGAAAAAGCAAATTTTCGAAGGTTCTTTCATTAAATATAATTTAAACTACGCAAATAATTTTTAAGAAAACAAAAAAATTAAGAGTAGGTCGAATATATTCGTCTTTTTCTAATAAAAGAATTGTTTTTTTTACAATAACTAATATGATCAAGAAAACGTTGAAAGGCTCAAAATATATTTTATTTCTTATTTCTCATATTTCATTCATATACTGAATGTTTAAATTTAAATAAATAAAAATTGTTTAATTATTGTGATTTTAACTGTTAAGACGTACGCATTTGCAGTATCGAAGTCAGTATAACTTAACAGTTATTTTCTCATTGTATAACATTGTGTAAAAATTCTTTCTTAATTTCAAACAAATATTTTATTAAAACTTTATTTTATGAATGCAATTACATTTATATTCAAAAATTTTAGATTAGATTTTTTAATTAAAACCTATGTCTTATAATTACAACATGCATAAAGTTTCTTGCAAAGACATGTTGATCGCTCGTGGACAGGGGGAATTTAAGATCAACGCGGTCTTTGTTAAGGGTTCAAGGTGTAGTGCGCGGGTGACCTGCGATAACCTCGTGTCGTCAACTAGAATGCAGTGCGACGCTATTTTAAATAAACTTTTTTTTTTAAACGAGCGTGGGGGCAAGGTCTGCAGAAGATATATAAAGATGTGCCCAGCTAGGAATTTTTCTATGACCACCGGCTCACAACCGGTGGTACAGGTGTCTCAAGGCCCCACTCCTGCCTGCGTCGTAGCCCTGCGTCTCGATCCAATTGTTGAATGTATTGTTAAGCATTTGGACAATGATTCCAAGTTGGCACTTGTCACTGCATTCGAAGGATGGCGCGAGGTCCAGTATAAAATAGGCCACCTGCACTTTGACTCGGATAGCGAGCGATACCAGACGGTAAAGGATGCTTGAGGATGCGCACCAATTTTATTTTTCTAGTATCACCGTCTACGAGTGGTGGCCCATAGATGTGTCTGATTTCCAAAAATTGTTGGATATTAATTTAATTGATCCGTCGGGTCGGGAGGAGCGGACGTATCTAACAAGCGTTGTAGTAACGTCCACGGCACTGGAAATGCTGTCCCGATTCTCCACATATGAAAGGTTGATTATTGGAAAAACTACCGGGTTTTTCGAGAATCGGGTTAGCCTTGAAGGTGTCACGCATCTTGATGTTCATGACGACCCGATGGTTCGTCTCGCTTGGGAGAAGAAGCGCGAGAAGGACGACTCTAACAAGCACGATAGGATCTCATGGCTTAGCCACCAGGCTACTAGTATGCTCACTTCTTTAAAATTCGTGCAATGTCTACAGTTACGGGTAAAATTTTTAGTTAAATTTCTAAAAGACAACAGCAAAATTTCTGAACTTAGCCTGGTGGATTGTTCCAACATCGATCCAATGATGCAGATGTGGTAGCTCCCTGAGAAGGTCTTCACCGAGCTCAACTCCTTGAGCACCTTCCGCATGGAGTATAACACCATGACCACTGAACCACTGGACTTCATTAATCAGCCAGTCCTCCATACTCTTCCTCCTTTAATGGAGTTGAGCCTTAAAGGCAATAGATTCGTCGAGCAGAGCTCGCAAATTTTTTTAAACTATCCTCCAGTGCTTCGTGTGGTCGATTACACGGGTTTGGACATCCCCCAGCGAAGATTAGATTTCTCGGGTCTACAACATCTGACCACGCTGAAGCTGCCTTACTATCGTGGCATTGAGGACACCTTGGGGTCTCTCTCCACCCTCCAAGTACGTGACGTCACCATCACCAACACCTTGGGTAAGAACAAGAACAGGGTAACAGGTCGTTTAACCCACGCTTTTTCATGGACGTCATCACCAGGGTGCCCTCATTAAGCTTCGTCGCGCTCAATTGCAAGATCTGCATGCATGACACTATGCGCAGACAGCTCATCAGCCTTGGCGCTTACGTCACACAGAAGAACCTTATAACATCTGGGACTTCACACTACGAGATCTGGGTCTTTTACAACTAAGATCCACGGCGGTCCAAACCCGCGTACCTCTAACACCTTTGTAATTGCGCAATAGTTAATTATCTGGATTATTTTTCTTATTTCACTTCATTTTTTTAAATAGAGTCACATTCTTGCAATAAATTGCGTTCTAGTTAACGCATTACCTTTTAATGGAAAGTAAATTCATGCATGTAATTTTGTTTAACAGTCAAGTGCACTACTTTAAATTTTAATTATTTAATTATAATATGCACACTGCACTTTGTACACTCAACTTCTTATTTTTGATTCATGCAACTTAACATACGCCAAATAAGCAAATTGTATTAAATTGATACTACTCAATTTAATAAGTAATAATTATCTTGACAAATTAAAAAAACTGCAATGCATCAAACACTCTCATCAATAAATCATAATCAAGTGAGTTGCACATATTAACTTGCAACGTTATAGTGCATTTGACTGCACTAACTAGTGCGCAAAAATTCTGCGATTTTGTAAATGTTTTGTAATATTTTACAGCTGACTTAAAATAGTACATAATAGCGCTTACACTTGGAAGTAAAGCACTATAAGTGCATAATATGTAAATATTCGCAAGCACCTTAATGCAATTTATAATAAGTATCAATTATGTTCCGTGCGTACTATTTTTGTGTGTAGCACAATCTACTAAAAAATTACTTCTTTCTCAAGTGAACTATTCGCTTGCAGTATTAATGTATTTAATAGCGATAAATAGCTAATAAATATCAACAGTTTTTATTGTAATGAAGCATTTTTGCGAACCCTTAAAGGGATAACTGTATTTTTCCAAAAACTACATGCAAATCTTGAAGAATTTTTAAATAATTAGTAAATATTGACAGTTTTCACTGTAATAAATCTTAAAGGATTTTGTTAATAATTGTATATGTACTAATTAGGCTGTAAAAATAACTGCGATATTTGTAACTCTTATGCGAATTTTGACGCGATTCTTTTTAAATTATTTTTATGCGAATTTATAATTTATATTGTTATTGTGATTTTACAACTATGTCATTGCAATTTTATTGCTGTATTAAAAGACTGACTCTAATTGTTCACCTATCTGTGATATAAAACATACACATTTTTGCGCTTTTGTAAATAAATAGAATTACCCTTGACAAAATTTAATTGTTGGGGAGAGTGATGTGGGGACACTCACGCGTACGACGCTGTAAGCGCACCAATACATATGTCAGCGTATACATGAGAAGGCCTTTGCACAGCCACTGCGCTCAGTCGCATTGGCTATTTAATAAAGTCACACTTTAACTTATATAGTTCTGACTTATTTTCCAGGTCCCAATCTCCTCCTGTACATTCTATCTCATATCGCTAATAAGGCGTTACAAACTTAAATAACTTTAAAAATATTTTTTTAGAAAATTTAAAAGATCCGCATGTTGGCCGGGATAAGTTCTTCCCTTTCGGTATCGAACTTAGTAACAAGTTTGTAGGTAGTTCCCAGTAGCTAAAAATCATTTTAAAAACTCAAAAAATCAAATAAAAACACAACTTTGATGCTTTAAACTCAGAAAATTACTTAGAAAAAAAACTTTTAAAATTAAAAAAAAAATTAATATGGAACACGGGAAAAACATGTAAGAAAATACTAAAAGCATATTTTTTATAAATTTATAAGGAGTTATGTTCTTGTCGCAATTTTGTTGTAATAATAATAGAAAAATTACTTACACAAAATCTCTACATTTCAGAATCAAAACATTATGGTTCACTTCTATATAATTGTCGAAATTTTCTTCCATTATTTTATAATTTTTTAATGAACATACAGCACGTAGAGCCATCGACCTATCTGTTATATCCAATCCTTTTTCTGTCGAATATAGCCGCTTATAAATATTTTTCTTTTCAGTTAAATTTAAATTATAAAAAGTCCTTTCCTCTTGCAAAATACTAAAAAAGTTATGAACTAGTGATTTATAGTCTGTGTTTATATGCATCGTTGCGTTTATTATTTTTTGGTTAAAAACTTATATTAGTATTATTTTAATAGATACTATTTGTATCTATAAATATATATCATACGTTTATTTAGATATAAGTTAAATGTAAATTTATATTCTTAAATATTAAAACGTTTTATAAAAATTTGACAGATATAAATAAACAGATTTCGGATTATGAAGCGTTAATATTTAAAAATTACATAAACGAACAAAAAAGACTTTTGGAATAAGCAGAATCCTTTAAGGGCATGCATACGCTCTACTATACCGGCCGGTATAGCAAAGCGTAGGCCGAATTTCTAGAATCAAAGAATTAACTTTGTAAAAAAACTAATCATCAGAATGAATTTTCCTTTTACAGTTCACTCTATTGTGAGATAATAAAGGGCAAAAAATAGAAAAACCTCAAAAAAATAGTGAATTTTTCGAAAATAGAGATAATAGTATAGCAGAGCGTAGGCCGAATTTCTAGAATCGAAAAATTAACTTTGTAAAAGAACTAATCAGAATGAATTTTCCTTTTGTAGGTCACTCTATTTTGAGATAATAAAGGGCGGAAAATAAAAAAAATCTCAGGAATTCGGAAAAAAAATTATTTTTCTCAAAATAATATGAAAATAATTATCATACTAGAAAGTGTAATATTGTCAGGTTGGCAATACCTGACTCTGATGCGATACATTTTGGCGTTTTTCTTACGCTGTGGCGCGAACTTCGAAAATTGAAATATATTGAATATTATCGTTTTATGCAAATGACAACTCAATCATTCTTCATTCTTCTGTGATGAAAACAATGATGTTTTATTTTTTTTTTTGGCATAAATAAAATATTTTTGTTGTATATGTGCGAAGTATAGCGAACAAAATAGAAAGGAAAAGACAATACAAACGTGTGCGTACGGGTATAAGACACGCACACACATGAAGTCGCGTTTTCAGCTATGGCTTTCTTTTTCTTTTTCTAACATTATTCTTGTGTGTATGTGTTAGTGATGATATATTCGAAAATGAATTAGCTATTATTGTATGTATTCCAAATGTTTAGAATACATTATTTCTGCATGTAGGAAATTTTTATGATTTTTCATTAGAAAAAAAAGAATACAAAATACTCTACTTTCTGTTTTATATATGTGAGGTACAGTAAACAATGTAAGAAAGTCCTTCTTTCATTGTTTACTGTAAGAAGGGCCTTACTGTAAAAAGAAAGCAACAGAATAGCACAGTCTTCATGTGTGTGCGTGTCTTATACCTGTACGCACACGTTTGTATTGTCTTTTCCTTTCTATTTTATTCGCTATACCTCACACATATACAACAAAAATATTTTATTTATGCCAAAAAAAAATAAAACATCATTGCTTTCATCACAGAAGAATAAAGAATGATTGAGTTGTCATTTGCATAAAATGATAATATTCAATATATTTCAAATTTCGAAGTTCGCGCCACAGCGTAAGAAAAACGCCAAAATGTATCGCATCAGAGTCAGGTATTGCCAACCTGACAACATTACACTTTCTAGTATGATAATTATTTTCATATTATTTTGAGAAAAATAATTTTTTTTCCGAATTCCTAAGGTTTTTTTTATTTTCCGTCTTTTATTATTTCAAAATAGAGTGACCTACAAAAGGAAAATTCATTCTGATTAGTTTTTTTACAAAGTTAATTCTTCGATTCTCGAAATTCGGCCTACGCTCTGCTATACTATTATCTCTAATTTGGAAAAATTCACTATTTTTCTGAGGTTTTTCTATTTTCCGCCCTTTATCATCTCACAATAGAGTGAACTGTAAGAGGAAAATTCATTCTGATGATTAGTTTTTTTACAAAGTTAATTCTTTGATTCTAGAAATTCGGCCTACGCTCTGCTATACCGGCCGGTACAGTAGAGTGTATGCATGCCCTTAACTCTTAGTAGAAATTTCTTATTTTTGAATACAGAAGATTTTCTTTTCCAATTAAAAATAAAATCTGTTTAATAAAAAAATCAAGTTTTTGTTAGATCCTAACCGATATCTATTTAAAAATCAAATAAGTTTGAAATATCAAATTAATTTTATAAATAAAAAAATTTCTTTTTAATTTTAGCAGATTTCATTTTAATTTTAGTAAATTCCTTTTTATTTTTGTCAGATTTATTTTAGAAATTAAAAGATTATCTACTAACGAGCGAAATTGAAAAAAATTTTTGGTCAAGCAGACTTCTGTTGTATTAAATTATTTCTGTTTAATTGAAGAGCTACATCACAAGTAAACCAGTTCTCTTGGTTCAAAATTTTATATTTTTTCGTGTTATTACGAATATTTCCTACACTGAGAGAAAATTCATGCCAATAGAGCATGTAGTCTACGTATCCAAAGTTAGTAAGTAATATCCTATGCTTTAATAACAGCGCCATCTACTCTTACGAGGTTTGTGCTATCCAAAAACTGTTTGTTTACATGCTTTAGTAGCTCCCCACTCTAATATCCTTCGATAGCTAGCGCTGTATCCTCTCATGGGACGTGAAAGAAGTGAACGTGGCTTGTCCACTATTCTTTCTTTACTGCTAACTATGGCATTCTTCTATTGCTCAAGTCGCCTCCTCTTTTGGGTGGCGACGCGAGCAAACACGGCTGGTCTATATCCAAAATCATGTTGCAAATTTCGTTAACGTATTTTCGTAGCGTGAATCTTTTATTTCTTTTCTTTTCTTTTTTTATGAAGGGAGATACGTTATAAATATAACCTGTTAAATTTTTTAACTTTAAATAATGAATTTTTAACTTAAAATTTAATTATTTTAAACCGCTGGGGGGGCAGATGAGCATGTACGATTTTACGCCAGAGATATTTCGAAGTAACGTTGGTCTAGTGCGTAACGTTCACGCTTAGCCTTTTGAGTACGCGAGTTCAACTCTCGGCTAGGGTCTTTTTTTTAAATTTTTTTTTTATTATTTCAATAGTTTTTATTGCTTTTTTTTATTTATATTTTTTTTATTTTCTATTTTTTTATTAATTTTAAAATCTATTTTTTCACAAGTTACTTAAAATATGCTCGTTTTTTTTATTAATATTTTTAAATAAATTATTTCATATAGAAAATAATTTAAAATATTAATAAATAAATAATAGTGATATTTACAATACTATAGTTCAATTTTGTCTTTATAAACATTTCAATATACAATATATATTATAACATAAATAATAATAACTCAGTTTTATTTATTTATTGTAATTTATTGTAAATTTTATAAACTAAATTATAAATAAATTAAACTATACTATTATAAAATAAACATCACTATTATAAAATAAACATCACTATTATAAAATAAACATCACTATTATTTATTTATCAATATTTGTAATTACTACCTATAAAAAATAATTTATTTTTAAAAATTTTCATTGAAAAAACAAGCGTACTTGTGAAAAATTAAATTTTAAAATTATTAAAAAAATACAAAATCTAAAAAAAATAAATATAAAAAGGAATAAAAAATATTAAAACAATAAAAAAAAAATTTAAAAAAAAGTGACCCTAGCCGAGAGTTGAACTCGCGTACTCAAAAGGAAAAGCGTGAACGTTACGCACTAGACCAACGCTACTCCGAAATATCTTTGGCGTAAAATCGTACATGCTCATCTGCCCCCCAGCGGTTTAAAATAATTAAATTTTAAGTTAAAAATTAATTATTTAAAGTTAAAAAGTTTAACAGGTTATATTTATAACGTATCTTCCTTCATAAAAAAAGAAAAGAAATAAAAGATTCACGCTACGAAAATACGTTAAAGAAATTTGCAACATAATTTTGGGTATAGACCAACCGTGTTTGCTCGCGTCGCCACCCAAAAGAGGAGGCGACTCAAGCAAACAAAGGATATGAGAGTGGGGAGTCATCGAAGTATACCACGCGAGTCATCAGTGAATGCCGTTCATGCTTTAGTTACTCTCCATACCATCTTTTTTAGTATAAGGTAATCTAATACTAATAGAGCTTCTCACGGCCTGTCATATTTGTATCAATGTTTTATATGCTCGCATAGATGGCAGTTCGCATGCTCTATTAGCATGAATTTTCTCTCAGTGTACGTTCCTTGATAATTATTACTGCATAAATAAAAACAATTCAGAATAGTTTTTAGTGAGCTAATTAGAATTAAAAAATTTTATTTCTTTTATAACATATAATAATAAATTTTATTTTAATAAATAAATGAAACGGCCAGCACGAGTCAATTGTAAAAAATTTTTTTATTTATTACGACGACGTTTCGATAACTGTTTACAAAACAGTTACCGAAACGTCGTCGTAATAAATAAAAAAATTTTTTACAATTGACTCGTGCTGGCCGTTTCATTTATTTATTAAAATTGTTCACGAGTGTTACAAAATGAATAATAAATTTTATTATTACGTGTTACGACCGAACCTCGTTCGGGCGTTGAATTCTTACCGTAACAAAAATTATTTATTTTTGCTAGAAACTAGTCGACAGTTCCAGGACTTATTTTGTCACCTTAGAATAAATTCGTATCAGATCTCTATTAGCTTATAGTTGTTTATTTTGTTTATAGTTATTTAAATAATACATAGACTAAATGTATATTTACGAAAAATGAGTTTTAATACATAACTCGTACTGGATTAAATAATAACCTTCTTAATTATAAATTTGTGTCTTAAATTTACTTAATTGTAGAAGAGAAAGAGAAGGTGAAGATTCAATATAAAAATTTCAATCCTTCCGTCCGTAGTGGCTTAATTCTACACGGTCAAGTACCGTGGTGAAGCTGATTTAATTTTCTCTCCCTTGGTTTCTCGAACGATTGGCTACTAGTTTTATCACCTGTGTCACCACTGTGTATATTCGTTAGTAGCTGATTTAGAAATCGGTTTTCACTTCACTTACGAATATCTTCCGATATTTGAATATTTCCTCCTTTATTTTATATGTGAACAGAATTTATATTAGTAAAGTCGATTTCTAAACTACTTACTAATATTACTTAAGAGGCCACCGTATCGCTGTCCTTTTCTAATTAAAAAATTGACTTTTTTCCCAAAATTAGCAGCTAGAGGCAGAAATAAAGAGATGGTTTCGATGTGTTTAATAAAATGTAATATTTTCTCTGATTTGGATAAATTAATTTTATCGCTTCGTTTTTAAGAAAAGTTGGAATAACAGAAAATTAGAAATTAGTGTCAAATAGTGGGATTTTCAAGTTATTCTAACTTTTCTTGAAAATAAAGCGGTGGAATTAAACTATTCTTATCAGAGAAAATATTGCTTTCTATTATACGAATCGAAACTATCTCTTTATTTTTGCCTCGAGTTATTAATTTTTTAAGAGCAGGCCGGATTCGCTGTCCTTGTCTAATTAGCATTTTTGTTATTTACTCAAGTTTTAATCGGTGTATCTTCAAATTAAAGGTCGAGCGCACTAGATATTATCATTATGAACATCTATGCACAAGAAAAAAAATATCTACCGGTTTGTTTTTGAGAAAAGTAAGTAACGCCAAAGTAAAAGTTTATGTTTATAATATTTTCGCGTTACTTACTTTTCTCAAAAACAAACCAGTAGATATTTTTTTTCTTGTGCATAGATGTTCATAATAATATCTATTGCGCTCGACCTTTAATTTGAAGATACACCGATTAAAACTTGAGTAAATAACAAACAACTCAATTGTTACTCGGTCGGTATCAGGTTCTACTCCGGCCTACCGTTAAAAAAATTAATTTTAAACAGATTCGGTAAAACAGGTAACTGTGTCGGTATACGGCTGACTTTTGAACGTAATATTTAATTAAGGGGTGTCCTCATACCGGCACAGAGATCTACCTTATCTACATTTGAATTATGCATTTTAATAAAAATTTAACTATTTTTGACTAAAATTTATAGAAGAGGCACATTCTTAACATTCTAAAGAATTTATTGCAACGTCAAAAGACAGAATAAAAGTGAAAATGAAGACAAAAACTGCATAATACGATTATTCATAACTACATTGAAAAGTTAATCGTATTAAGCAGTTTTCGCCTTTATTTTTACCCTTATATTGTCTTTTAACGTTGCAATAAATTCTTTGGCATGTTAAGAATGTGCCTCTTCTACGAATTTCAGTCATGAATAGTTAAATTTTTATTAAGATTCATAATTTAAATGTAGATAAGGTTAGAACTCTGTCGGTATGAGGATTTCCCTTAAAATTTTATACACTGATTCCTTTCAGTGGTCCAGCACAGCCGACTATAGCGGATGCTATCAAGTTTCGACTAAGGGCCTCGTGGTGACATTAAGGATCAATTTTATAGCCTTGCGCCCAGGAAACCGAGAGGTGGAAAGCCAATCAGACCATGCCATGCAACCGAAATTTCCAAACATCTATTGTTAACTCCTTAAAGTTCATTAACTTATTTGTTAATAGCTGCTGTTTTCCTTCTCTGTCTCTCCTTTACAATCGTTGGTGTTAAATGCAAGTCCGCGTTAGAGAGTTCGCTGAACTCTGTATTTGCTGACTCGGGACATCGCATGGAACTACTTCGTCTTTTGGCTTTTCAAGAATGAAATTTATAACTTATACTATTCCATATTATACTGCTTTAAATATTTTTATATTAATTTTAAGGGCGTAGTTCCATGGGATGTCACATACGAAAAACAATGTAGTATTTTTTAGATTTATTATGCACAAATGCATTAAAATTTGTATAAATTTTTTTTTGTTAAAATAATAATTGAGATATGAATAAATGTTTTTTTAAATTTGAGTTCAAATAATTTTTCAATATTGTTAAAGAAATAAATGTAAAATTAAAATGTAAAATTTTTAATTTTTTATAGAAAAATTAGATTTTTATAAAATGCATAAAATTAAGGTAGAATATATCAAACTTTTTGTACACAAACAAACCGAAATGACCTCCGTCGCTAGTTAGCGTTACAATGATAGCATAAACACAAAAACGTTATAAATAAAAAAAAATAGGCTAAATCAATTAGAAATGTTAAATTAAATAGCAAACTTTATTAAATATAACTAGATTTTAATGCGAAAAATTAAGATTTAAAAATAATCATTCCCTAAATAATTAAAAATTTTTAAATATAATTTTGATTAATTACACTCACATTTTGAAATAATTTCACAAAACAAGTGATGCATTAAGATAAATTAAGTCTTTATTTTAAATTGCTAATAGATTCTTATTTAAATAATCTTTCAGGTTATTTTTAGCAGTAGTTAAAGATGTCAAATGACCCATAGTGTTGTGGATAGTTTGAAAATTTTTATCTCGTAAATCTTCTTTTAGACCAATAATAAATTTGTGCAGTGATTCCAACTTTTGGATATCGTATTTAAAAAATATTTCTCCATACATGTTATATTATTACTTTTTATCACTGTTACTTTGTTCTTAAGGGGAATCCTCATAGCGACATAGTGTTCTATCTTATCTACATTGAAATTATGAATTTTAATAAAAATTTAACTATTCATGACTTAAATTCGTAGGAGAGGCACAATCTTAAAATGCCAAAGAATTTATTTCAACGTAAAAAGACAATATAAGGGTAAAAATAAAGGCGAAAACTGCTTAATACGATTAACTTTTCAATGTAGTTATGAATAATCGTATCATGCAGTTTTTGTTTTCATTTTTATTTTTGTTCTGTAGGTAGATCTCTGTGCCGGTATGAGGACACCCCTTGACAGGTTTTCAGAATAGTTGAAAAGTTACTGCTCGTCACATATGATGGAAACCACGAAGTTTTTAAATTTATTCATAAAAAAATTTTTTTCTTGTATGTTGTTGATCTTTTTGAGGTAGCACACTGTAATTAGCTTTCTTTCCTTACTACAACACTAACAAGGAAAGTGTTAATGTGCTTAAACTTTAGATAATTTTGAATGAAAAAATATGAAAAAAAGTTAAAATTTCATCTTTTTTCATATTTATTCATCCAAAATCATTTTATAAAATTTGAGCATAATCGACGATCTCATACTGCTAATTTTTGTAATTAAAACATTATATATTGTATGGGAAGAAGCAGTTTAAGTTATTTCTTAACAATGTCTTCAATAATGAAAGTCGTACTGTGCGACGAGTGCAAATTGCATTTTTATTATTAAAACGAAGGAAAAATTTTAATTAAGTTAATACGAAGGATCAATCGATAAAGTAGATCGGTTTTAAGGTATTTTCAAGATAAAGAAAAAAATAATAATTAGAAAAATTTATTTTTTATTAAGAAACATAGAGAAATAGATAATAGAATTTTCTATAAAAACTTTATTTTATTGCTTCGTTTTCAAGAAATCCTTGAAAAACTTAAAAAGTAAAGGTTAGGGTAAACAATTCGGTTTTTCAAGGTTTTCTTGAAAACGAAGCAATAAAGTAAATTCCTACTTATCAAAGAAAATTTTGCTTTTTATAATACGAGATGCAGCTTTCTCTTTATTTTTTGCTGAAGTTATTAGTTTTTGTAGAAAAATCAATTCTTTGATTAGAAAAGGACAGATATACTCGACCTCCTCTTAATTAATGTTTTAAACAAAAAATTCAGGTCCAATCTTTATTACGCTCTAACTAGGAAAAAATAATATTTTGAGATGGTATAGGTGCTATTTCGAAAGGATTTAAGCTCAGCTTTCATTTAAAAAAAGGTTTAAGCTTCTAGCTAATAATGCTGAGGAACTATTAATGTTTGAAAATCTAGTAACTTTTTTAGTGGTTTTCTTCAATGGCCTGTAACTAGGGAAATATTGAGCGTTGACCTCTACAATTTTGGCTTTCTTTATATTTCTGCATCCAGAAAACATTCCCAAAATTTGAGCAAAAACGGTGACCCGAAGGTGAAACACTCTCCTTGTGAGTTTCACCGTGTATGAAATAGGCGCTTTATGTAAATAAATAATAAAATGCCATACATAATTTTTTATTAAAGATAGTTGCTTATAGTATCAAATTAATAAACTTTTAATGTACAGTAAAAATATTTTATCTTCAAAAATAATTTTTTATACTGCTTTTTATCTTAAATGTATTAGTATATTATTGAAAATAGATGGATAGATATCTATTCATTTGTGTGGGTGAGAATGAGAGTAGCATACGTCACATTTTCAAAAAAATTTAGTTAGTGATAAATTTTGTTTTTTTAGCATTAAACCAACTTATTTTCGAGAATAAAGTATCTTTTTTATATTTTTTATTTAATATTATGAGCACTGTAAGAATGGCACTCAACAGAAATGTAAAAGGGTTAATTATGAAAATGACATAAGTCAAAATTTTAATGGAATTCTAATGTTAAATCACATTTATTGTTTGAAGCTGTTATAATAAATTTTAAGTTTTTGTATACATTATTTCATAGCCTTTAATAGAGGATATATGAAATAAATATGCCGTTCCGCATTCTTGGACAAGACAAACATGTTCATATTCATAAATAAGATTGCTATGTATAGTACGGTTACACTGAGAGAAAATTCATGCCAATAGAGCATGTAGTCTACGTATCCAAAGTTAGTAAGTAATATCCTATGCTTTAATAACAGCGCCATCTACTCTTACGAGGTTTGTGCTATCCAAAAACTGTTTGTTTGCATGCTTTAGTAACTCCCCACTCTAATATCCTTCGATAGCTAGCGCTGTATCCTCTCATGGGACCAGTGATGGATTTCGAAGATGCTAATATGATATCCAACAGCCAACTTCAAAGTATATACTACAGAATAATATATTCTGCTTATACTCTAATTCTACGGTATACTCTGAAGTTGGCTAAAGGATATCCTAATATATAGATATACATAAATGTATAAAGCATCCTCGAAATCCATCACTGCATGGGACGTGAAGGAAGTAAACGTGGCTTGTCCACTATTCTGTCTTTACTGCTAACTATGGCATTCTTCTATTGCTCAAGTCGCCTCCTCTTTTGGGTGGCGACGCGAGCAAACACGGCTGGTCTATATCCAAAATCATGTTGCAAATTTCGTTAACGTATTTTCGTAGCGTGAATCTTTTATTTCTTTTCTTTTCTTTTTTTATGAAGGGAGATACGTTATGAATATAACCTGTTAAACTTTTTAACTTTAAATAATTAATTTTTAACTTAAAATTTAATTATTTTAAACCGCTGGGGGGCAGATGAGCATGTACGATTTTACGCCAGAGATATTTCGAAGTAGCGTTCATCTAGTGCGTAATGTTCGCGCTTTTTCTTTTGAGTACGCGAGTTCAACTCTTGGTTAGAACCACTTTTTTTAAACTTTTTTTTATTATTTCAATAGTTTTTATTGCTTTTTTTTATTTTCTATTTTTTTATTAATTTTAAAATCTATTTTTTCACAAGTTACTTAAAGTATGCTCGTTTTTTTTATTAATATTTTTAAATAAATTATTTAATATAGAAAATAATTTAAAATATTAATAAATAAATAATAGTGATGTTTACAATGCTATAGTTCAATTTTGTCTTTATAAACATATTTCAATATACAATATATATTATAACATAAATAATAATACCTCAGTTTTATTTATTTATTGTAATTTATTGTAAATTTTATAAACTCAATTATAAATAAATTAAACTATACTATTATAAAATAAACATCACTATTATAAAATGAACATTACTATTATAAAATAAACATCACTATTATAAAATAAAAATCACTATTATAAAATAAACATCACTATTATTTATTTATCAATATTTGTAATTACTACCTATAAATAATAATTTATTTTTAAAAAATTTTCACTGAAAAAAACGAGCGTACTTGTGAACAATTAAATTTTAAAATTATTAAAAAAATACAAAATCTCAAAAAAATGAATAAAAAAAGGAATAAAACATATTAAAACAATAAAAAAAAAATAAAAAAAAAAGTGACCCTAGCCGAGAGTTGAACACGCGTACTCCAAAGGGAAAGCGCGAAAGTTACGCACTAGACCAACGCTACTTCGAAGCATCTCTGGCGTAAAATCGTACGTGCTCATCTGCCTTCCAGCTGTTTAAAATAATTAAATTTTAAGTTAAAAATTAATTATTGATAGTTATAAAGTTTAACAGATTATATTTATAATATCTCTTCTCTCATAAAAAAAGAAAAGAAAAGAAAAAAAAGATTCACGCAACGAAAATACGTTAACGAAATTTGCGACATGATTTTGGGTATAGACCAGCCGTGTTTGCTCGAGTCGCCACCCAAAAGAGGAGGCGACTCAAGCAAACAAAGGATATGAGAGTGGGGAGTCATCGAAGTATACCACGCGAGTCATCAGTGAATGCCGTTCATGCTTTAGTTACTCTCCATACCATCTTTTTTAGTATAAGATAATCCAATACTAATAGAGCTTCTCACGCCTGTCATATTTGTATCAATGTTTTATATGCTCGCATAGATGGCGGTTCGCATGCTCTATTAGCATGAATTTTCTCTCAGTGTAGTAGTAATCAGTTCAGTCACAGCTACTCGTTGTATTTGATATAAAGCAGTATGTTTAAAGTATTTCTAAATGACAAGTATTTAAATTAATTATGTCGTCGTGTAATAGCTCTAATTATATTCCAAGTAGTGATACAGAATCACAAAGTAATAAAACAAATAATGGTTTAAAAAAAGGACAAGTTGCTAAAAAACTAGAAAAAGACAAAGGAATTCCGAAAATTATAGTCATCAAAAAAGATATGCTATCCTTACTTCAATACATCATAATCTTTTTAAATCTTACTACTAGTGAAAATAATCATAGTACCTTAATTTCTAATAAATATGATATGAAATAAAATTATTGTGTTATTACTCTGTTATAGTAAAATTGTGTTATTTTAATACAGTTAATCGATTGATGTTAATTATTAAGAACATATGTGAAATAATATTTGTTTGAATAAAAAATATGATTATAAATCGACAATGGAATACTTTTGTTTTTATTATTAAAAATGATAATGGCATAAGTCCAGGAACACTTACCACTTTGAAACTCCTAATTAGAATGAAAATGGCATAAGTCACAAATGGTGAAATGTTTTTTATTATAATTTAAAATATCGAAACAATGCTTTCATGTTAGGGTGAATTATAAGAAAAAACATTATGATCTATCAATTTAATACACTATCATTTTTAAAAACTTTTTCCTGATTTTTCTATTGTCTTATAACTTTAACATCGAAAATCTCAAAATCAGAAGTATGTGACTTATGCCACTCTTATTTAACAGCAGGCCGGAGTAGAACCTGATACCGACCGAGTAACAATTGAGTTGTTTGTTATTTACTCAAGTATTAATCGGTGTATCTTCAAAATAAAGGTTGATCGCAATAGATATTATTATTATGAATATCTATGCACAAGAAAAAAAAAATCTACCGATTTGTTTTTGAGAAAAGTAAGGAACGCCGAAGTAAAAGATTATGTTTATAATATTTTCGCGTTCCTTACTTTTCTCAAAAACAAAGCGATAGATTTTTTTTTCTTGTGCATAAATATTTGTAATAATAATATCTATTGCGCTTAACCTTCAATTTGCAGATACACCGATTAATACTTGAGTAAATAACAAAAATGCCAATTAGACAAGGACAGCGAATCCGACCTGCTCTTAACCCACACATTTAGTAATAAAATAAAAAAAGCATGTAATACAATGTATAAAATCTCACATAAAACGACATTTATGTTTATAAATATTGCACTTACAGTTGATATCGCAATCAATTAACTAAACCTAGTATTATTAACTAGGAGAGTGTCACATCTCCGGATCACAGATTTTGCTCAAACTTCGGGATAAGTTTTCAGATGGTAAAATATGGAAAAAGTTAAAGTTATAGTCACAAACATTCAATATTTCCTTAGTTAAAGGCAATTAAAGAAAATCACTAAAAAAGTTACTAGATTTTTAAACGCATATTGTTCTTTAGCATTGATAGCTAGAAGCTTGGAACTTTTTTTAAATTAAAGCTGAGCTGAAATCCTTTCGAAATAGTAGTTTTAGGATATAAAAATATTATTTTTTCCCAAAGTTATAGCATAATAAAGATTGGACCGAATTTCAGCTTTTATTATTAATTAATGTTTTAAAAAGAAAATTCAAGTCCAATCTTTATTACGCTATAACTTTGGGAAAAAATAATATTTTGATATCCTAAAACTATTATTTCGAAAGGATTTTAGCTCAGCTTTAATTTTAAAAAAGTTTTAAGCTTCTAGCTATCAATGCTAAAGAACAATATGCGTTTAAGAATCAAGTAACTTTTTTAGTGATTTTTTTAATTGCCTGTAGCTAGGGAAATATTGAGCGTTTGTGACTGTAACTTTAGCTTTTTCCATATTTTGTCATCTGAAACTTATCCTGAAGTTTGAGCAAAATCCGTGATCCGGAGATGTGACACACTGTAAAAAATTGCTTTGTAATATTAATACGAGGTAGTAAATACTTTAATATTCTGAGTACAGTAATATTAATAACTGAAATCAGTAATATTAAAGTTGAAAAGTAAACCAATTATTCTCAGTAACGTAATTTTACTAATTTCGCTTAAATTTACTATTCGGTTAGTAAAATTGTGATTCTCAGAATAGCAATTTCTGTAAGCTACTCTAAGAACAGTAATTTTAATTCCACTATAAATATTAGTACTTTCTAAGACTGTTCTCAGAGTAAGTTACAAAAATTGCCACTAGGATAGTAATTTTACAAAGCAATTTTTTACAGTGCACTCTCCTAGTAAGTTACTAAAAAAAGTTATTTCACAAATCGTATATAGATTTACAAAAAAAAATTTAATTTTGGTTATATTAAATTTTAAGGAGATGTAAAGCGGACACTGCACCTGTACTCATAAATATTAACTGTCTTACTATTTTATTGTTGAATTTTCAGAAGATAAATGCATTAGCTTGTAGTATATATCATAATGATTATTTAGTTAAATTTTCAAATAAATTTATTCATTAGTTTTTAAGATATTTGGATTCTGGTAAAAAATCGAAAAATTATAATAATCATTATTGGAATCCAAAATTCTTAATAACTAATGAATGAATTCATTTGAAAATTTAACTGAATAATTTTTGTGGTAAATACTACAAGCTAAAGCATTTTTTTCCTCAAGTTTTGCAATAAAATAAAAAGATAGGCCAAATTCATGAGTACAGGTGTAGTGTCCGTTTTACATCCCCTTAATGATATTCGTAAAGTTCCATGTCTCAAAATTTAAATAAAGAAATATATACATGAAATCTGCAAATTCTACAGAATTGATAGAAGTTAATTTTTTATATCGATTCCATTTAGGAAAATATTAATAATATAGTTTTGATCAATATATTTTTCTTTACATGAAAAGAAAATAATATATGTTGTTATTTTATAAAAATATTTTAAATATCTTTTTCTTTCATATTTTGATATCGTATTCGACAAATAGTTCGTTTTCAAGAAATTGCATAATTTTTATAAAAAATATAATAATGAAAATAAAAAACTGATGAATAACCCCTAAACAAACAGGCAATAACGTGAAAGTCTTACCTAGAAAAATAATTAAATTGACAAACTATTAAAATTTTTGTTAGTTTGCTTGCATAAATGTATATTATTAATAATCCTTTATTTAAACGATTTTAATAAATAAAAAGCCTAGTATTAAGATATTAAATATATTTAATTCATTCCCGATAGGGGGCGCAAAGCATAGCATCTCTAACTGTTGTTTCCCGCTAATATACTTTTTATATTTTTTGTTTTTAAAAATACTCTGATTGTTTTTAATTGAATATTGGAAATTAATTTTCCTTTTTTATTATTGATATAAAATTGTAATATTTTATTACCTGTGTGTTACTATATTGAAGGTTTTGTATAACATAACCTATAACGTGACTTTTGAGTGTGTTATATATATATATATATGGAAATTGAACATTACAGTTATCATAAGTGTGATATTAATGTGAAGCGTTCCCGACTTTATTCACGGTCGCCAGGTAATATTTTAATTACCGAATTTAAATTTACTTCATTATTTTAATTAATTCCATGCATATACAAGGTGCATACAACAATATTGTATAAGATAATTATGTTTATCGACGATCTCCTCCAGTGCAATACTCTTGGAGATGCGATAATTTATAATTTTCTTTACGTGTGGAGGAGAGGGTAGAATGATAAAAGTTATTATCGACGACTCCGTTGAGTGCAATACTCTAAAGAGTGCGATAATCAACTTTTTTATTATATGAGATATGTAGAGAAGTGTTTAAATCGACGACATCTTTGAGTGCAATACTCTTAGATGTGCGATAAATAACACTTCTATTTAATGCAAAATGAATAAACAAATTATTATCGACGACATATCCAAGTGCAATACTCTTCAATGTGCGATAATTAATTTGTTTAGTATTTATATGAAAAATGATTAATGAGATGAGATGAGTTATACTTTTATCAATAACTTTTTAAACACAGTCTCATTTAAATTTGAAATACTTAATCTTTTTATTAAAAAATTAAGAAAATATATATATTACAAAGATTCTAAAGTTACTTAGTATTTTAAGACAGAATGCTTAAATCTTATACTTCTGACAGTATAAGATTGAATGAATATAGTATCCATGTTAGATGTTACATGGTCGAACATCTAAAAGATAATGAGAGAGCTTGCTTGAGTTCACGCTCTTTTATATTATTTCTTAAACCTTCTATGAGGTTCTATTTCTTATTGAAGAATTATATTTTAGGAAATAGAATGTTCCATAACATTTATTTTAGATATTTACAAAAGAAACATTTAATTAAGATAAATGTATTAGTAAAAGAAACATTCTATTTCCTTTACATTTCAAATAACTATTTTTTATAGTTAATTTTATTATTTATTAATTGAAAAAGTTAATCTTTTATATTTTAATTAATATCTTTAAACTTTAAACAGAGTAATCAGTTTCATACATATTATATAAATTGAATGTTCTATTTATATATACACAATTATTTTAGAAAGTTACATTTTTTATTAACCATTAAATATTGATAATACTTTTTATTAAAAGAAATAGAACATTCTATTTCTATAATCATTTTACTATATCTATATATATACATTTGAGTTATCTTATCGACCTCAGTAGGTAACTATGAAGTCCTACTTATTCTTTTAATGTAATTTAAATTTCTTATAACTAAAATTTATTCTATCTTTTAAATAGTATAGTCATTCTTATGACATATTTGTGTTTAATTTAATAATTATACCCAAAATCAGTATGAGCCGTTACAAATGATACAGAGAGATATCCTTGTCAAGTGTGCAATAAAGAGTTTCATAAGCAGTGTGCATGTTTATCTAGAGCAGCTGTAGTGGTTCTTGATACACGTGATGTTAATATTATTTGTAGTGATTGTTTTAATCATGTTATATACTTTAGTAACTTTTTAAAGAATCCTATTGCTCTTGAGAATACCCTTAATATGGTTAATAATGCTAGTTTTGCAAACCAGTCTACTATACAATCTTCGCACATTTTCAAGGATACGTCACAAGTTGAGGGAGCACATGGTACTGATCCTATGTCAAATACAGTACTGGAAAGAACTCTTGATAGAATTTCAAAGAAGCGCTTAAAAGAACAAGAGTTTAAATTTGAAAAGAAACTTGATGAAAAATTTAATATTATGTGTAAAGAGCTGAATGATATTAAATCAAAGATAGTGGAACTTGATAATCCTATGACCTTAACAGACAAATTTTATCTGATACTACTTCTCTTTCTTGTCAACTATATCAAATGAATTCAGAAATATGAAAATTAGATCAAGGAATGTTATATTTAGAGGCATAAGGGATATTTTGGCTAAAATTCCTAATATTAATCGTAAAGTATAGAGCTCTAGAATTGGCACGTTTAATCCTGCTGGAAGTAGATCTATTAAAATTATTCTTGATTCTACATATGACGTCGGTGAAATATTTAAGAGTGCAAATTGTCTTCCAGCTAATGTTAGGGTATCAAATGACCTCACAAAATTGCAGCAAGAACAATAATCGTTGATGTATGATATAGCTAAATCTTACAATAACAAGAACCCACATGATCCTCTACGAGTTCGTTCAAGTAGAAATATGCCAGTAATTTTGGACTCTAGTGATAATATAAAGTATCCTAAGCAATATGCTTCTAGTTAAATGAAACCTCGGGAATATCATGCTTCGTCGGGATATGTCAATAATCCCAATGATAATCATTCTAATAATATGGTGGTTGATGAAAGCAGCTTAAATAATGATAATTTATATCGAAATCCTGGTGCTGAGTCTAATGCTAATTTGCATAGAAATGGTTCTACGACCAATCATAACTTTTTACCAACCTCACTTGCTGCTAACTTTGTCTTTAATGATAATCAACAACATGTAAATGAATTGTATAATAGCAATAACTACTTAGCTAATCATTAAGAAGGGATTGGAAATAACAATTTAGCTAATCATTATGGAGGAACTAGAAATAACAATTTGGCAAAAAATTAGTAACATTTAATGCTGATCATGTTAGAAAGTCCGTTAAATCTAGTCGTACACATGAATGTATTTTTAAGTTGTTATATCAGAATACGTATTCTCTCATTAGAAAGCTTGAGGAGTTTAGAAATAAATTTTTTCAATTATGTAACGTTCCAGATGTTTTAGCTTTATCTGAAACATGGTTGCATGAAGATATTTCTTCTAACGAGCTTGGTCTTATAAATTATGTTTATCGTTGTGACCGCAATTTGACTGATTCATGTTTAACCAGAGGAGGTGGTGTATTGATAGCTATTAACGGCATGTCGGAGCTGCAGCAATCGAGTTTTGCTTTTTTTATTTTATCAATATCTTTTTAAATTCTTAAATTAAACAAATATAATGACTTGTCCGCACTAAAGCTATATTTATACAATAATTTTTGTTAAAATAAAAAATCATTTGGACTTGTTATTTTTTTATGAGCTTGGATTGGAAATTAGATATCAAACTCGACAAACCTAACCTTAAATTACGACATATTGAAAGTTTTTATTATAACTTTGTATGTATAATATTTTGGTGGATTTCTTGAGTTGTCCGCACTAAAGTTTAATCTTACAAATTTTTTCTTTGTAGCAAAAAAACTCGATTAAACGCATCGTTTATTCATAAGTTTAGATTGGAAATATTATTAGAAGGCGGACAGCTTCGTCATGCTCTTAACGGGATGTCAGAGTTGTTCGAATCGATTTTTGCTTTTTCATCTGATTGATATCTCATTAAATTGACTATTTAGATAAATATAATGACTTGTCTGCGCTAAAGCTACATTAATTCAATCATTCTTATTTGAAAAAAAATCACTTGAACTTGTTATTTTTTCATGAACTTTGAATGAAAATTAGATATCAAACTCGATAAACCTAACCTCAAAATACCATACATTGAAAGTTTGTTCATAACTTTTTATGTGTAGTATTTTAATAAATTTCTTAAATTGTCCGCACTTAGGATTAATCTTATAAATTTTCTTCATGTAGTGAAAGAATGTGATTTGACGCACCGTTTACTCATGAACTTTGAATACAAATATTATTAGGAGGGCATAACTACGATATCCTCTTAAGAAGAATATTAAATCTCAATTGAATTTGGGTTAAAGATCGTAATTCTGAACAAGTGTTTGTGAAGGTTAATATAGGTAATAAACGTTTGATAATTAGATGTATTTATGTGACTACAAATTGTGGTATCAATGTTTATGAATCACACCAGAGAATAATTGAAGATTTAAGCTTGAAATATCATGATCATAAATTGATTGTGGTAGGGGATTTCAACCTTTCAAATGTTTTATGATTGAATAATCCATTATTCATGAGATTCTTACTCGAATTGGATTCTGCTAAATCAATTAAAACAGCTTATATCTATGAGCCATATTCTCAACTGGACTATGAACAAGTATTTTCACCACTGAAGGACAAAGGCTACTCTCTTGATTTGCTGTTTGCTTCAAAGGATTTGTGAAAATTTGGATGACTTTTTTATAAAATCGGATGGACATCATTCTGTTCAGTGTTTCGATGTTATACTATCGAGTTTATTTAATGATGATTTGAAATTTAATAAAGCTTTGTCACAGGTAGATTTTGCTAGAGCAAATTTTGGTAGTTTAAATGTTGTTTTTAAGAATATTGATTGGAGTGATGTCTTTTCTGATTGAAATATAAATGTAAATAATTTTTATAATCAAGTGAATGTTGTTGTTGCTAAGAACGTGCCTTATTGTAGGATTCGTGATATAGTATATCCTCCTTGGTATGATGATGAGTTGAAAAGGATTATTGATTTAAAAAAATACTTTCATTCTTGCTGGAAGTGATCTAAAGTTTTTGATTTTTATATTCAATTTAAGAAATATAGAGCTCAATGCATAAAGCTTTCGCGTTCTAATTTTAAAAAATATATTGATGAAACTGAAGAATCTATTAAAATTAATTCTAAGAAGTTTTGGTCATATATGCGAGACTTGAATAAATCGCCTAGTATTCAAGTGAATACTTATTTTAAAGATAAAATGCCTGATAGTGAGAGGGATACAGTTAATCTGTTTTCGGAGCACTTTGGATCAGTTTATGACTTCGAGTATATACTACTGGAGGAAGCCTCTCAGCTATTAACTGCGTCACAAGGCGAAGAGAGAAAAAGCCTCTATTTTGGTACGTGCTATCTCTCTCTCACTTTCTTAGTGGGGAACAGAAGCAGCCAATCAAATCAGGCTAGAGAGAGACAGCACGTACCAAAATAGAGGCTTTCTCTCTTTTCGCCTTGTAACGCTTGCTGCCATTCGAAGGCTTTCTCCAGTAGTATATGCTCGAAGGTTTATGAGGATAAATTACTATTAGATTAGATTGATGCGCAAACATCTGATACTTTTGTATGTGAAATCTGTGATTCTGTTTTGGATGGCCTTGTATCTAATCTGAAGTGCTCTTATAGTTCAGGTCCTGATAATTTACCGCCTATATTGATAAAAGATTGTTGTTGGTCGTCTCTTAGGGAGCTGGTATTATATATGATTCGTAAATCTTTATACACTGGTGTTTTTCCTGATAAATGGAAAAATGTGTTTATACAACCGATACATAAAAGCGGTGATTTACATAATATTGAGAATTATAGACCTATATCAGTATTTAATACTATAGCTAAGCTTTTTGATGCTGTCATTGCACATCGATTGGGATGTTGCATGAAATTTTTTTTTTTTTAATCCATTACATCCGTTATTAAGAAAATGAAAAAATAAAGGACACGTATTTTTTCTTTTTTCATGAAAATGAAAACTTGAAGAGATAGAGGCAGTTGAAATTGGTGTGACGTCACGATTGTCATTTTGCCAATAACAATCGTGACGTCATTTATCATAGCGCTATATCTATATATATCAAAATTGTAATAACTTATATCAGCTGTAACTTTTGCAATTCATGATATTTTGAAAAACAAAAAAATAAGGGACTTTTTTTCTTATTCTATCTGACGGATATAATACATTTTTTCATGCAAAATGCTAATTGTCTGATTACTTGATTGGTAAGCTTTCGCGATCACAACACGGCTTCCTGAGAGGTAGATCAACTGTTACTAATCTTTTTATATTTACTCAATTTATAAATGACTCTTTCGCGGTTAGAGGTCAAGTTAATGCAATTTATACTGATTTCGCGAAGGGTTTTGATTCTGTAAATCATAGAAGACTCTGTAATAAGCTGAAATATTTTGGTATTTGCGGGAATACTTTATTGTGGTTTGAATCATATCTTGAGGATAGATTAATGGCGGTTAGGATAAATAATTCAGTTTCAAACTCATTTAAGATGAAATCTGGTGTTCCACAAGAATCTCATTTGGGTCCTCTTCTTTTTTGTATTTATATAAATGATATTACTTTGGCTATAAGACACGTACACTGTTTACTTTTCACCAATGATATGAAATTGTATTATAATGTTACTACTTCGAGGGATGCTCAGATATTGCAACAGGACATTGATAATGTGTTATTTTGGTCTAAACTAAATGGCATCGAATCGAATATTTCTAAATATAATGTTATATTTTTTTCTAGGCTAAATGATGATTTTTCGTATGATTATATTATTAATGGGTCTGTGTTAAGGCGTGTTAATGTTGTTAAGGACTTGGGTGTTTGGATGGATGTGAGATTGGATTTTAAATACCACGTTAATGAATCTTGTAAAAAAGCTTCTCATACGTTGGGATTTTTAAAGAGATCAACCAGAGAATTTAAAAATATGGATTCTTTAATTACTTTATATAAGTCAATGGTTCTTCCTTATTTATTATATTGTAGCATTATATCGTCCCTGTATACTATATTATTAGTATTTATTGCGTAAGCGTTTTGAAAATATAAATCATTCATTTGTTCGTTATTTATTATTTAAAATGGGTAAATCTATGAGTAGATTAGATCACGACTATACGATACCCACTCAATTGTTAAATTTACCATCAGTATCTTCTCTTCATCATTATAATGATTTGATGTTTGTTTAAAAAATTATGAATGGCTTGGTCGATTGCGATGATTTAAGAAGGTTGTTTGTTGTTCATCAGAGTCTTTACTCTTTGAAAAGTCAGCGTGTACTATCTGATCATGTTGCTAAAGCTAATTATAATTCTTTTCGGCAAAGAATAGATTTGTTAGAGAGTGAAATTTAATTGTAAATGGTATAATTGGGTCTTTTAAAAGTGAAATAAAAAAATTAATTTATAGCTTTGCATAACCCCTAATATTTAAACTATTTTGTTTACTTTTGAAATTGTTACTTTGCATTTTTATATAATATTATGTATAGGACATTTTTGTCCGGTTTTTTTTCGGTTATAAATAAATAAAATGAATAAATTTAAATAGTTGACCCTCCGTGGGTAACCAAAAATTTAGGGACATTGAGGGTAACCTGGGTCGTTAATGTCTTGTTGATGATTTCTCTATGAAAATTCCGGTGAAAAAATCTGAATGAATTCTGAAATACTCATTTTTGCATCTACTTTATAGTCCAACAGTTTATTTAATGATTCATAGTAAACAAAATTGTTTATAACAATTTTTATTTCCAGAGATATTTGACCTGAAAATTAGGCTTGTGCTATTAATGACCCAGGTTACCCACAGATGGTTAATTCAAATTATATAAAATACTTGACTTGATATAAAAGCATGACTTTATGTATACAGGCACTCACAAAACTTTAAAGTGTCCATGTAAATTTTTTCAAAAACTTGTAAAAAGTTATTTAAAAATATTTTTTAAATGAATAAAATTGAAAATTTATTTTCCAATAATAATTGAGAAAAAAATTGTATGTAATTTAAAACTTAATTAAATATTTATAATATTTAAAAAATTTTTCAAATGCCATCATAAACATTAACTATTTTGCAAGTATTACCGTTAAGAGAAGGTCGTATATCTCTGTCCTTTTCTAATCAAAGAATTAATTTTTTTGCAAAAACTAATAATTGTAGTAAAAAATAAGAAGATAGTCCCATCTTGTATCATAAAAAGCAATATTTTCTTTTATGAAACCTTGAAAAACTTAAAAAATAGAGGTTAGGATGGAAAATTCAGTTTTTCAAAGTTTTCTTAAAAACGAATCGATAAAAATAATTTTTCCTCATAAAAGTAAATATTGCTTTTTATGATACAAGATGGGGCTATCTCCTTATTTTTTACTAAAATGATTAGTTTTTAAAAAAAAAATGAATTTTTTGATTAGAAAAGGATAGAGATATACGACCTGCTCTCAACTTTATGAATACTTTTCGACTTTGATGATTGTTTTAAAAAGAATGGTTTGTAATAGTATATCACGTTCCGAGGTACGGAACAAGGCTCATCACATGCGCGTGTAAGTTTGCTTTGCGAGGCGTCAGCCTCGCAAAGCAAAACACGCGCATATGATGAGCCTTTTTCGTGCCGAGGAGCGTATACGATTTTCTTTCATGCCCGGCCGGAACTTTGCCACCCCAAAAAGTGATAAAACTTCATTTTTAATAAAAAAAAATTCGTCAAAAGTGAAGAGTCATCTGTTGCGTTATTTCGTTGTAGCACGCATGCGCAAGCAACTACAGTATACAGTTGAGTTTGGTAGAGAGAGAGAGAGAGAAAAAAAACCGAACATAGCAGCACACATAGCAGTTAACATAAAATACACAGTAAATATATAAATGATAATTCAAATTTAAAAAACGTGAGAAATAATGAAATGGGTTTATAATACTTTTATATCAGCGGCGGATCCAGGGACCTCCCTGGGGGGGCGATACCGGGAAAAGGTATACTGATTTCTAAAAAAAAAAAAAAAGATCTTATGGGTAGGAATATGAATTGATAAAATGTGATCAATTGTGTTAACGGCAGGCCGGAGTAGAACCTGATACCGACCGAGTAACAATTGAGTTGTTTGTTATTTACTCAAGTATTAATCGGTGTATCTTCAAAATAAAGGTTGATCGCAATAGATATTATTATTATGAATATCTATGCACAAGAAAAAAAAAATCTACCGATTTGTTTTTGAGAAAAGTAAGGAACGCCGAAGTAAAAGATTATGTTTATAATATTTTCGCGTTCCTTACTTTTCTCAAAAACAAAGCGATAGATTTTTTTTTTCTTGTGCATAAATATTTGTAATAATAATATCTATTGCGCTTAACCTTCAATTTGCAGATACACCGATTAATACTTGAGTAAATAACAAAAATGCTAATTAGACAAGGACAGCGAATCCGGCCTGCTCTTAAAATAGTTGGAATTGTAAATAATTTAATAAAAGAGATGTAACGTAAAAAAGCAGTCTAACTTGTATTGAATTTACGCGGTAAAGCGTATCTCTATATCGCGTTTTCTAAAAACCTGTATTTTTTAAATTTATCTGCAACATCTCAAAAACTACTGAATGGATTATATTATAAAAGTAGATTTAATTTTGTTTATGGTTATACCTAAATGTAAATGATATTTACATTTTTTATAGTTCTTAAAAGAGCGAAAAAAATGAAAAAATCAATTTTTAAAATTATATACCATGTAAAAATTGTTGGTGCTTTGATTTTAAATAATTTTGACGGCTCCTATGGTACAGATAAATTGGTCACCTTTTTTCGAGATTGTTGCTTTATAACAAATTTAAAGTATTTTATATTTAAAAAATCATTTTCCTTACTTTAACACTTATTATAAGCGTTAAAAAATCTGAATTTTCTATTTAATTCTTTCCATGAAAAAAAAATTGAAGAAAATCATTGTTTTTTGGTCTTGGATGAGGTTCTACGCTTTGAAGTTAAAAAAACGTCTTTAAGCATATTTTTAAAAAAAAGCGTGCATACTTGTAATATATAGGAACGGGTAAAAGTAAAGAAATTAAGTCATGATTTGTATAATTAACTATTTTAATTTTTCTGAATAATCTTAAGATAACTTCTTTTAGACTATATAGTAACAAACATGCAATAAATTAAATTGTAATAAAATTCAAAGATGAGCCTTACATATAAATTTATTTATATTATAAATTCTAATCTATGTTTAGTATCAGTCTTTGCGAATCTACCACATTTTTTTCGTGAAGTTCTTGGAATTAGAAAAAAAAAAACTAAAATTCAATCATAAGAATATTAGGAATATATAATATGTTTATGACTAATATTAACAGTAACATTTGTTTTAACTGTTTTTCACAAAATAATATTTTAGAACTAATATAGGATTTTTTTTATATTTCATATCACCGTGGGAACTTGTACATCGACATTATAGTTTTCCAGTTTTCAAAGACTCAAAGCTGTATATAGCATATATAAGCTCCACTACGCTTGGAATACGCGTATACGCCGAGGGGCTATTCACTCTTTGAAATCAGTGACCACCCTGCTCTGTAATCGATTCTAAATCGCATGAAATCCAGTGAAATCACTGTATTATTACAAAATCAAATTAATCAATTTCAAAATCAACTAGAGTAGAAATCATTAAAATGATAAGAAATATCAAATGAAATTAACAGAAATCATGAAATTAAAAGAAATCAAAATTTTTTTGTAATTAATATTTATTCCGGAGAATAGAAGACTGCGCATGAAAAAAAAGTGTACAGTTTGTTTGCATTTGTTTTGATATTTTTACTGTTATAATTAGAACCACAGTCAAATCATATAGGATAAGCATATCCTACTTTGACTAGTTTGATTATTAGTTTTTCCACAGAAGTCGCGGTAGAAACCAATATATCTACATTTATCTTTAAAAGATTAAATTAATTATGTAACGATTTAAAAAATTAATGCTGAAAAGTAATTAACATTATAATGAATGCAACACCAGGTAGCTGCGAAAATGTCCTTTATATTTGCACTTTAGAATAAAAAATTTTGAGTAATGACGTTGTATTAAATTTAAATATCCCTAATAAAATAAGAGAATTGTTTAAATGAATTTAATATTCTATATTATTTAATTTTTAAATCATTTAAATTTTAATGATATGAATTTAAATTTTATTATTTCTAATTCAACGATAGAATTAAGATATACATTTATGACATACATTACTATTAGAAAATTCACTTATAAATAACCTTTTCATTTCTTATGCGGATCATTAGAATTATTCCGTAATTACATGCAATAATTTTTTTTCTCATTATGGAAAACAACAAAATGATTGCGAGAAATCGATTGAAAATATTTAAGAAGAGTTCTATTTTACTTACTGCTAAAATTTAACTCAAACTAATATATTTTTAATCATGAGCGAAAATTTATATTACGGCATGCACGTTCGTTTCAATAGAAATAATATATTTTATATAATTTTTATTTATTTAACAAATTACATATGATTGATAATTATGAATTAGGTTCGGTGATTCAATTTTCGAGTACTACTTATACGGTTGGGGGGGCGATCGCCCTCCGCTGGATCCGCTACTGTTTTATATTACTATATTTTGTGTATGAAAACCTTTTAAAGTGCAAAAGAAAAAATTGTGAGTATGCCAGTAAAATATTTATAAAACAATAATATTGTTGAAAATATAATAAGTTTATTGAATTCCATATGAAAAATTTATTGAACGTTTGAAGGTAGCTTTTTTTTACAAAATAATAAAAAGCAAGAGAATGAAATGAAATAATTATAAAGTTGTTTGAAATATAAGTATTGAAATAATTGTATGGTAGGTCATTGATTAAATAAACATAATAATTAACAGCGAAAATCGGATTTTCAGCTTATCGATAATGCATTTTTTCATGAATACACAGCTGTTTTATTTTATGCATTTTAATTTTTTATATACTATTGTTCAAGAAAATTGTATATTTAAACGTGCAAATAAATTATTAAATTTTGATAATATGTTATAATACAACATAGATGATTTAAATTGATTGACCTAATTTAAGTATTTCTTAAAAATTTTATCAACACTTTTTCCAAATAATATAATTTGTAACGGGGAATATATTTAAATAAACAAATTAAATATATTTGTGGGTTTCGTATGTACTTACTTCAAGTACATACGCACTTACCGTTAAATAACCGATTTTCTATTTAGAGACGATCAGCCTTGTATCTCGACAATGCTCGTATATAAACGACTTTTTCATACAAAGAAAATCAGTTAAGCAATATATATCATTATTGCAGAACTTCGCTTAGAAGTTCTGCCTTCCGGACGTCTGGTACGACGAAACCCACGGCGTGTACTTTGAGACTCTATTAAATATCGTAAATCAAATGCAATCCAGTGTATTAAGATTATCATATAAAGGCAAAACACGATTCTACTGAGAGAAATAATATTATGCAACAATTCAAATTAACTTAAATTTTACTTTACTTTATTCAAAATAATAGACCAATATATTACATGAAAATAAACTTCCAATAATAGTTATTAGCTATAAAATTTAGTTAAACTCACGAATCGAAACAAAAGTTAATTTAAGCTACCCTAATCTATACGACGCGGCGCACACGACGGTCTTGATATTTTCGTACGTATCGCATACACGCTTTTTAACAATAATAAAAACATACGAAAGTCTGCAGACTTACATTTCTTTATCGGACGTTGAGCACGGAGGACTCTCAATCGATTGCTCTCGCAATGGCGGTTCACCAGTACAACTAAAGCGGCACCGTAGATATGCGGTGCAGCTCAACAACCTCGTTGCTCTCGTTGAAATATATCTCAACTCTCTCTGCAAAGTTCGGCAAAAATTCTCTAGCTTTAAAACAATCTAATGAGGCTCCAACAACACTCTCACGAAAGAAAACCTTTATCGAAAATTTAGCGGACGCACAAGCTCGCACAACGTACACAATGGCTGCTAGAATCTTTTTTCTCTTCCGTGCCGTCCGTTCGCTTCTCTCTCTTGCCTAATCCTACCCAGCATGCCCTGCGCGCGCCTCTCTCTACAGTACTATATCCGAGTCCCCAAGACAGACTCTCTCCGTCTCACTCTTACACCTGCATATCAAGCATACGCTGAGCCGTGCGACTTATAACGAGGATAGAGCTATATCATAGCATACCAATAATTTGCTATCCTCGTTACACCCCTTCCCCAGACGCTGGAAGACTTGACTGACAGCTCTGCTACCCTATCTGGTCGCACTGAAATCCAAAGTTTGACCCAGGAGTAAAAGAAATCAATACTTTACAAAAAGAGACATTTATTAACAGTGAGACTCGTAAAATATCATATGATTAAACAAAAGAATGAAAAGAAGAATTTAATATTACTTTGAAACACAAAAAAAAATCTATATCTGCAATACTGTCTCCTGTTATACCTATAGCACGCCCCATCGTATCTTCCTTCATGGGTAACGGTGATGACTAGAACGATTGGGGCAGTGCTTACTCTTTCTCACACCCAAAGTGCCACAGATATAGCATCTGGGCTCTTCAGGGTGATCTCGCTTGTAAGCGGCGCGAGTCTTCTCCTTCTCCAACTTCAACTCTTCAAAGAGCTCGTTTTTACGAGCCTGCTCGACCTGCTTACGTGCGAGTTGGATTCGAGCTCGCGCCTCTTCTTCTTCTCGAGCGGCTCTGGTCTCAAGCTGCTGCCTTCGTAGCCTGGCTTGAGCCAGAGCCTGTTCTTGCTGTTGTTGGCGCCGGATTTCTTCTTCACGGCGCCGACGCCTCTGTGAGCGAAGAGAATCGATGGCAGCATGCTCCTCGCGTCTGTTGGCCACCCGCTTTATCCAGACGTCAGCCTTTGCTGCTCCCTCCTCGCCGTATGACTCTAAGAAGTCTTCTAAAGCAGCAAAAGCGTCGTTTTCCTGTTGAAACACCTCGCGAGATGCGGCCATAGCAGCAGCCAGGAAGCGCTCCACTCTCTCCCACTCCTCTTCCATTGGAGTCGTGTTGATAGCCGACTCGGAGTCGCTTCTCTCAACACTAGCCCTTGTAGCACAAGCGCCTTCTTCTTCTGCTACATTTCCAATAGCGGCCGCAGCTTCTTCGTCTGCGGCAGCCTCCTCCATTCTTGACCGTAGCGTCTCTAGCAAGCCCATAGACTGACGTATGGCCTGCTGCAGTTCACCTTGGGACTCCTCCACTTCTTCAATGACGACAGTTGACTCTCGTCTTCGGTCGTCAGGGTGACCCAAAACAGATACTGCTTGTTGCAGCACTTGCACAGCGCCTCGACGCTCTTCGATCTGTAAATCGGCCAACTCTGCTACCAACTTCATGGATTTTATCATGGCTGACTCCATGCTGAAAAAGAGAAACGAACACTGGTCATGACTATGATCTCCTCGCTTGAGATTGCGCTCGCGTTTTACGAGGAGAGATAAAACCTATGTTCATCTTTGTCGCACGCTTTTTCGTTCCTTTCGGCCTACCACGACTTCGCTTACTCTCAGCATTCTCGCTCGCTTGCTGAGCAACTGTAACTCGCTTTAACGCCGCACGTTTCACCACCACAACCGTTTTACGCGGCCTACCACGCTTCCTAGAACTGCCTAAGCTACGCAACTCATTTCCACTCGCAGGTGGAACCTCATTGCTGTGATGGTGACTCTGGCCATTCGCAGATGGCGTTTCGCAACGAATCGCATCGCTATTATCTCGCTCTTCTGACTCCAACGGTGGATGTTCTTCGTTGTCATCATCTTCTGGATCTTGTCCATCTATATATCTTTTTAGATCACAAACTGGTATTACTTTTTCAATATAACCATGAGTGTCTATTACATCGTAGGTATTTTTACCACAGCAGGCCGTAACTACATACGGCCCTGCATATTTAGGTGCCAATTTAGCACTAATGCCCTGAATGGCAGATGACAAAACTCTATTTCTTTTCCAAACTTTATCACCTACTTGATACCATACATCTCTATGACGAGAATTATAATATTTTGCCTGTCTGTTCTGTGCACCTTCAGCCTGAACCTTAGCCTTATCATGTAAAGCAGGCAAATTTTCCAAATACTTTGCCCATTGACGTATTGCCTCCTGATTTTCTTCATTACAAGCAGCTCTCTCCTCTTCTCTTTGAAGAGAGCCAGGTGGCACCAACTGCTTTCCAAAATTCAACATTGCTGGAGTACTACCAGTTGAACTTTGCTCAGCTGTATTATATGCAAAAGCAAACTCTGACAAGTGCTCATCCCAAGTTCTATGGTTACTTTCAACATAGGACCTTATCATGGTCTTAATGGTTCTATTGACTCGCTCCACTGGGTTAGCTTGTGGATGATATGGAGGTATTGTCGTATGCAATACTCCAATGCTTTTTAAATATGGATCTATTACTCCATTCACAAACTCAGTACCGTTATCAGATAAAAACACTTCAGGAGCACCAAAATGATATATTATTTTCTCCTTGAAGTGTTTAAGAATGTTTATACCATTAGCTTTTCTTAATGGTACACACTCTACCCATCTGGTAAATAAATCTTGCATTACTAAGACATATTCATGCCCTTTGGTACTTTTAGGTAGTGGTCCAACTATATCACCAGCTACCACTTCCCATGGCCGTCTTATAACGCGTTGCCCCATCAAACCGGCAGGTAATTGCTGCTCAACTTTGCATTGTTGACACACTAAGCACTTACGCACGTATTCCATTACATCTTTGTATATGGAATGCCAAAAATATCTTTCAATCACTCTTTTATAGGTTTTCTCTCTACCTAAGTGACCTGCAGTAGATTCATCATGACATTCCATGAGCACTCTTTTTCTCTGTTCCAAAGGAACGACGAGTTTCCAAGCCTCGTCATCCTGACCCATAATATCATCGATCTCTTCATTAGGACAATATTTGAAGAGACGACTACCAATAATTTTCCATCTTGGATTTCCTCTTGGATCCTTTTGTACTTTGTCAAACCATCCTAAGTACCATGTATCTTTGGTTATGGTTGCAGTATGAAGAGCTGAGACTTCAACGTCTTCGTGCTCTTCACCCTCATACATTCTTGAGAGTGCATCTGGAACATGATTCAGTGCTCCCTTTCGGTGTTCTACAGTAAACGAGTAGCCTTGTAATTCCAACGCCCATCTCGCTAACCTACCAGTTGGGTTATGCAAATTACACAACCATCTCAAACTACTATGGTCTGTAATCACTTTAAAATGGTATCCATCTATATAAGGTCTGAATTTGTTAGCAGCCCATTTTACAGCTAAACATTCTCGTTCAGTTACAGAATAATTTCGTTCTGCTTGGTTCATAGTGCGACTGGCAAATTCCAGCACCCGTTCTTCTCCATCAATCTCTTGAGTCAGAACTGCACCAAGACCTGTATCGCTTGCATCAGTTTGTATAACAAACAGCTTATCAAAATGTGGTTTCTGCAATACAGGTGCAGAAACCATTACGGCTTTTATCTCTTCAAAAGCTTGCTGTTGATTTTCCGACCATTCGAATCGACAATCTTTCTTTGTCAACTGCGTTAATGGTTCCGCTAGCGTAGCAAAATCTTTAATAAATTTCCTATACCACGACGCCATTCCTAAGAATCGTCGCAGTTGCTTTAAGTTTCTTGGCGCTGGATACTCAACAATCGGCCTGATTTTCTCTGGATCAGGTCGAAATCCATCTTTATTAACTAACAAACCGAGATACTTCACTTCTTCGCAACAGAAAATACTTTTCTCTCGGTTTATCGTGAGGTTCGCTTTCTTTATCCTTAATAGCACGTGTTCTAACCACTTCAAGTGCTCTGCAAAGGTTTCAGTAACTACTATTATATCGTCCAGATAAGCGAATGCATATGGCTCCATTTCCGGCCCAATCACCATATCGATTAATCGCTGAAATGTTGCCCCAGCCTGGCTCAGGCCATACGGCATTTTTATGAACTGATATAGTCCCAATCGAGGAACCGTGAATGCTGTAATAGGCCTCGATTCTACCTTAAGCGGGATCTGATGATAAGCTTGGCTCAGATCCAGCGTAGAGATATACTTAGCCCTCTGTAGCTTTCGAAAGATTGCATCCATAAAAGGAAGAGGGTAAGCATCTTGTTGAGAAACAGCATTGACTTTTCTATAATCCACGCAGAATCGAAACTTTCCATTCGCTTTACGAACCATAACGACTGGACTAGACCAACCACTCGTTGATGGCTCTATTATTCCAGATTTTAGCATCTCTCGTACTTGAGAATGCATTTCTTCTTCCATTTTCTGTGACGTAGAATAATATTTTTGTTTAATGGGTTGAGCTGAACCAACATTAATCTCATGCTCAATCCAAGTTGTGCAACCTAATTGGCCATTATCTTCTCCGACTACCCTATCTAATAGTTCTTGTAACTGTTGCTTTTCTTCCGTTTTTAAATTAGCCAATCCAGTTTGCACCACTTCTTCTGACTGTACAGCAGCAACCTCTAAATCTATATATATATTAGCATCCTTTAGCAATACTCTATTTTCGCATGGATCCAATATCGTTTTAAATTCACGTACAAAATTCACTCCAAGATAGCAATCTGCGTCTAACTCAGGCATGATTGCCACCAAAATATCTTTAGTAATGCTTCCCAACGTAAAAGGAAGTCTTACATAACCCGATATCGGAGTAAAATGTCCATTAGCAACTCGAGCCCTTCGGTTATCACATGAATCAACTTTTATGCCGCACTGATCTGCCAATTTCTGACCAATAGATCCCATCACCGTTCTTGATGCTCCTGGATCATATAAAGCACGTATCATTTGATTGCAGATCTTAACTTTTACCCACCATCGTGTTTCAATTTCACTAGTGCCATCTGTTACAGTGTTATTTTCAGATAAACTTTGTCGAACTACACTATCAACAGTATTCAAGTTTAGGTTATCTATTAACTCTAACGTTGGTTCTTTTTCTTTAGTAGACTCGGCTCTTACCGAGTCCACTGATGGTACCACTGACTCTTTGAAGGCCATATCAGAGTCAGAGGGAGCTGCATTGGCCTTCTTTACTTGCTCCCTTGCGCGTTTCCCGAACACTTTGGGCAATTACGCTTTATGTACCCAGGATTGCCACAACCATAGCAAACTATTCCTCTTTGTCTACTATGTGAATTTGACGATGGGCTATTCCCTTGATCTTTTTTGTAATCATCAGGTTTTTGGCCTGAATCCTGTGAACCTTCGTTCTTCTGATTCGGATTAACCTTATCATTATTATCTTGAGGCACCTGCTTATTTGGTGTGCGGAACTTTGTTCTATTCTGATTCGTAAATTTAGAAGTTTTATTCTCTAACTTCTTTTCAAACTGGGCTAATTTTTGTTCTAAAATTTTTGTGACAGCAGACACCATATCTTCGACCTTAGTCGCCTTGGTGTCTACACTAGCTACCTTAGGTGAGATCTTTTCCGATTCGCCGGTGGGTGATAAGCAGTTTCCGGTAATAAGGCTTTTCCAGGTGATGGCGGAGGTTTATAAACTTTCTCCGCTTCCAAAGTTAATTCAGCTTCAACAGCGAGTTCTAGTAACGCATCAATGCTATTAAATTCATCTCTGCGCACTAGTCTTTTGCAGCTCCGGTCTCAAGTTGCGGTGCAGTAAATCTAACTGCTGACTGAGATCCGGTTGTGGTTTCTGCCTACGCATTATTGCTATAAGGCACGTTAAATAGTCACGCACTGGCTCATCATTGCCTTGCGTGCGTGTATTCGCTTCTGCTATGAGCCTCTGCTGGAAACGACGGTTGGTACCATACCATCGTCTCGCAGCATCACAGAATTCGGGCCAACTATGCCATTGGTCCCGATTATTGCGATACCACGTAGCTGCTACACCTGTCAGTAGTTCAGAAAGTGAATATAATAAATCACTTTCTGACATATTAGCCAGGACCCGACACTCCTCGACTCTTGTCAAAAAGAGGTCTATACTTTGGTCCTTTGTGCCCGAAAATCGTACTTCCCACTGGCGCACGACCCTACCAACGTCTCTTGGTTGACCACCATGACTCACAGAACCTTGAGTCGGTGAGCCACCCCTTCCCCAGGCTGTGCCGAGGACACCAAATGGTGGGAAACGAGACGCTTCCGAGACAGTTGAGTTATCAACCCGAGGTACACCGTCTACTGCTGTATTTACCCTCGAGCCGGCCGTTGCTTGGTCGAAATTAACCTGCTTATCTTCTGTACGTTGTTGAGCTATTTCAACATTGCTATGTTGACTTCTTCTGCCGCAACCTGATATACCGCCATCTAACCTTGTGCTAGACGGTAATCTATTTTCAGTAGGAATCACACTTGTCTGATTTGACAAGCATGATTCCCTCCAATCTGAAAGGTCACGAACTCTTTCTGACAAATTTCCTAATTGCTGTTGTATCTGTTGCAATGCCTTTAACATTTTACTATGCAACAGATACTCTTCATTAGTCGAATTCTCACGACCTTGTGGCGAATTCTGTTGTGCGTGTGCGTCGATTCCTTGCATTTGGACTACTTGAATTTCGTCCTCTTTATCTATCAAAGTCCGTTGTCTCGTCTGATCACTCTGCGAGACAATACTTCTATTATTAGCTAGGGCGTTTGCTGTTCCCTCACTTCCATTAGCTGATAACTGAGTCACCTCACAATTTTCTACCTGTAATTGCGGTAACTCAGCCAATGGATGTGGATGCAAGGTATAATTGCTCGCTGTTTGCGAACTATTTGTTATTTCTGCCGTCTTTGCCTCAATAAAAGACTGACGAAGATCAATCCTCGTCTGTCTGATTGCACTTTCGTCAGACAGATCGGACTGCATAAAGTCGGCTGCCGTATATTCACCGAGCAGCCAGACTCTTAGCCTCTCGGCTTGAGCAAACCTGGATCCAGAAGTTTGCATTTGCAAGCTATATAATGCTTCAGTCAGTTCTTGACCGTTTAGACATATGAGCCAGTCGTCAAGCAACTCAGTTGATGCTGTATCTTTTCTTGACTGATTACTTGACATCTTCGCTCTTGCAGCAAATCTATTACCTGAAATAGAAGTACTTGCGTGTGCCACTCAGAAAATATTAATTGCTTATACAGCCGCAAAAAAAAATTCTAAATATACATGTGTACAATATATATATGTGTAGTGTACCTAACTACTATAACACACACAAGAACCTCTCTACGCAAGCTACAAAGAGATTATTCTTATATGGCTCAATCTAAATATATTGAGCCAACCTTCTCCCTTTAATAACAATAAAATTATTTTCAATAAAGAAAAACAATTAAATTTCCCCTAATAGAGAGAAAAAAAAGAACTCTATAATTTCCTCTTGGTGTCAATAACTCTAACTGCTGACTGGTTAAGAAAAAAAAACAAAACCTTCAACCAGTCAGCTATTGCAAAAACTGCAACCTCAGTTTCGCAAAAACACACAAAAGAAAACTTTACTATCAAATCTAATTCTCAAAGAAAAATTTTAATAATTTTAACTAAACCAAGAACAGATTTAAAATTTATGTTTCTCTTATATGAGAAGTACCTCTCTTAACAAGAAAGAAATAGAATTAACAAAAAAATCAACACCAAGGGCAAAATCACAATTAAAAAAAAACAAACTCCAACTTTGTCCTCTTTGCTGCTTACGGCCGACTTATACAATTATATCGTAGCCTGTGAGCAGCCTACTTTACCGTTGCTCACAAGCGCGCCCTATGTTCGACAAGACTTCTCCTTTTACTTTCGTCTATCTTGTCGAACTTTCTTACAACTACGAGACCGTCGCTCTTCCGTACAATTTAGCAAATTTTTCTCTTTAAAAAACTATTATTTTATTTTTCCCAAAGAAAACCGAAAAAATTTCCTAAAATAAAAAAAAATAATCGCATGAATTTCTTTTCCCAATTTCAGAAACTAGAAAAAACACGCTTTAATAACCTACCACGCAATGACTATTGCCACTAGAATTAGCTTAATGCTTTAAATGTCTTATTACAACCAGCGCCCCTCAAGGCCCCTGCAATAAGATAAGCATGAGCTGCTCTCGATTATTCAGTGGACGCCATTTTATAATGCGCGCCACCCGAGAGCCACCTATATTTCTCTATCGCGTCCTTTTTCCTGTCACGCCGCGCGCCACGTAATCATACGCACCATAAAAAAATCACGTTAAACTTTTTATTTACGTGAGCCCATATATTGGTGCTATGTACTATGCACGCGATATTATAACGTAATACACTGCTTTTATCAACTTTCGTGAGTTGATTCGTTGGGCGCCATGTAACGGGGAATATATTTAAATAAACAAATTAAATATATTTGTGGGTTTCGTATGTACTTACTTCAAGTACATACGCACTTACCGTTAAATAACCGATTTTCTATTTAGAGACGATCAGCCTTGTATCTCGACAATGCTCGTATATAAACGACTTTTTCATACAAAGAAAATCAGTTAAGCAATATATATCATTATTGCAGAACTTCGCTTAGAAGTTCTGCCTTCCGGACGTCTGGTACGACGAAACCCACGGCGTGTACTTTGAGACTCTATTAAATATCGTAAATCAAATGCAATCCAGTGTATTAAGATTATCATATAAAGGCAAAACACGATTCTACTGAGAGAAATAATATTATGCAACAATTCAAATTAACTTAAATTTTACTTTACTTTATTCAAAATAATAGACCAATATATTACATGAAAATAAACTTCCAATAATAGTTATTAGCTATAAAATTTAGTTAAACTCACGAATCGAAACAAAAGTTAATTTAAGCTACCCTAATCTATACGACGCGGCGCACACGACGGTCTTGATATTTTCGTACGTATCGCATACACGCTTTTTAACAATAATAAAAAACATACGAAAGTCTGCAGACTTACATTTCTTTATCGGACGTTGAGCACGGAGGACTCTCAATCGATTGCTCTCGCAATGGCGGTTCACCAGTACAACTAAAGCGGCACCGTAGATATGCGGTGCAGCTCAACAACCTCGTTGCTCTCGTTGAAATATATCTCAACTCTCTCTGCAAAGTTCGGCAAAAATTCTCTAGCTTTAAAACAATCTAATGAGGCTCCAACAACACTCTCACGAAAGAAAACCTTTATCGAAAATTTAGCGGACGCACAAGCTCGCACAACGTACACAATGGCTGCTAGAATCTTTTTTCTCTTCCGTGCCGTCCGTTCGCTTCTCTCTCTTGCCTAATCCTACCCAGCATGCCCTGCGCGCGCCTCTCTCTACAGTACTATATCCGAGTCCCCAAGACAGACTCTCTCCGTCTCACTCTTACACCTGCATATCAAGCATACGCTGAGCCGTGCGACTTATAACGAGGATAGAGCTATATCATAGCATACCAATAATTTGCTATCCTCGTTACAAATTAAACATTACTGCAAACATTCGTGAATTAAAAAAAAATAATTCCATTTACTAACTTATTTAATTTAAAACTATAAAAAAGCGTTCAAAAAGTGGTATGATTTTATTGTTTGATAGAATTTTAAGAAAGATAAAAATTTTCATAATAAAAATTTTTATAGTAATATTTTTACCAATTTAACCCTTTGTGTCTCACATTTTTCTGTTCAATATATCACGATCAAAATTATTACTAGGGGGTTTGTGGGGTCGCTGATTGCGAATCTGAAGTCAGAATATTGAAATTTTCGCATCCAAGATGACGGATTCGATTTTAGAAAAAATAGACGTAGAGCACTAAAAACTTGTACTCGGGGGTTTTTGGGGTCGCTGATTACGAATCTGAAGTCAGAATATTGAAATTTTCACATCCAAGATGGCGGATTCGATTTTAGAAGAAATAGACGTAGAGCACTAACAACTTGCGCTGAATCTAATGTCAAATATTGATAAAGTACCCGCGCTTGGTTGATTCAAGAGACACGAACGAGGACGTAGCGGTTATTGTCTCCATTTTCTTTTTTTTGTTTTTTTCTTAAGTTTTTAGTTTTTACATATTATTTATACTGTAACTGTTCATTGATGGTAAATTTTAAAACAGTTTTTCTCGGGTTTTATGCACAATGGCACTTTGCAAGTACTGCAAATATATTTAATTCTGCAGGGTACAGCCTTTGTACTACAAAGAGCACAGCGTCTTGGATTCTTTACACAATCAGGCATATGATGGAATTCAGAACGCCTCTCGATGGGTACTACAGGTTTTGTAACTAACAAGGAGAGTACCCGACCTTCGAGAAATGGATTTGGCTAAAACTGCAGAATATGATTTTTTGATGACAAAAAATGAACCCGTGTTTTTTCTTTTCTTTGAATAGACCCCATAGACGGAGATATAGACATTTTTTCGAAAATATAATGAAAAGGAGCTTTTATAAGATCTTGAATAACCAAACAACTAAGACTCCCACAAAAAAATGTATTTAAAATAAAATAAAGTACAGATTAAATTCTTTAATTTAAGCTTTGTTGCATTAAAATCTTGTGTAGTTCAAAAGTTACAGGTGATTAAAATATGCTAATGAAATAGAGTAAAAAATTGATTATATGTTACACGCTAAAAATATTAATAAATATGTGGTAATTTTCAATTAGGCACAACTTTTGAACCACACAAGCTTTTTTAATGCAACAAAGCTTGAATTAAAGCATTTAATCTGTACTTTATTTTATTTTCCATACATTTTTTGTAAGAGTCTTAGTTGTTTGTTTATTAGAGATCTTATAAATGCTCCTTTTTATTATATTTTCGAAAAAATGCCTATATCTCCATCCATGGGGCCTATTCAAAGAAAAGAAAAGACACGGGTTCATTTTTTTTCATCAAAAAATCATATCCCGCAGTTTCAGCAAAATCCGTTTCCCAAAGGTCGGGTACTCTCCTTGTAAGTTTGATGGAGATGCTTGTAGAAGTTTTCTTCCTTTAGCTTTTGGTAAACGATGACTTGCTAATTGATCTACTAAAAGTAGCCTGAATTTTTTTGAAGTTATTTGATGTTCTGGATTTTTGGCATTGTAAATAATTAATGCATTTATAATAGCTACTTCAAAAAAATGCCAAAATATGCGGTGCCACCATTTTTTCGACTTTCTATCAAGTTTGGAAGTTGATACTAAATGGTCAGATCTATCAACATACCCCATATGTTTACCCGGTCAAAAAAAAACATCTATAAATATAGCTGAAAATATAGATAAAGAAAATACAGCTATATTGATGTGTATTATAGCTATATTCATGTGTTTTTTTAAGCTGTATATCTATGAGAAATATAGCTAGATTTTCAGCTATATTTCTAGCTATAATGGGCTAAAATAGGGATTATACCTATAAAGATAGGTAAAAATATTGCTAAAAATCTAGCTATATTTCTCATAGATATACAGCTAAAAAAACACGTAAATATAGCTGTAATACACAATGTAGCTATATTTTTACCTATATTTTTTAGCTATATTTATAGATGTTTTTTTTGCAGGGTATGATAGTCTGAACACATAACTGGGCATGTTATTTCTTTTAGCGAACCGTCTTTTTGTCTACGATTTGTTATGGTGACATCACAAGGATTATGGTAGTTAGATAAAAAAAAGCTCCCTTTTTATCCATCCATTTGATCCAACTAATTCCAGCATCACATGTACGGTATTCATGCTACCCATGATTCATTTTTTTATCAGGAATTATACTTTTAGGCAAACCCTTTCTGTTGGATCGAACAGTCCCATAAGCAAAAATTTGATCTTACTTCAAATCATTCATAAGATCAAGGCTTGTAAAAAAATTATCGAAAAACACATGATGATTTTTCTCTACTAAATCACGCGTCAAATCTTTTACAATCCGTGCCCCTAATTGCATTTCAGCATTTTCAGTTTTGCCTGTATATACTTGAAATTCGCATACGTAACGTGATGAATCTGCGCGGGTCCAACTTTTATATCCACGTTTTACAGGCTTGTTCGGCATGTATTGCTTCAAACTACTACGGCCTTTGAACTTGATTATAGATTCATGTATACATTGATTGTCACTGGAATTCCAACAATTTTTAAAAGTTTCTGATAATTTATTTAGGAGAGGTCTTATCTTATATAATTTGTCATAATTTGTATCCCCTTTTTTCGGTTCTTGATTGTTATCAGTCATATGCAAATGACTAAGAAAAAAACTAAACCTAGCCTTCGTCATCAATTGGCTTATGAATGGATCATTCAATTTTGGATCTACCAACCAATAATCATGGTAAGATGGAGATTTTTTTATACCCATCATAATATTTATAGCAAAAAAAACTAACGATAATTCTTTGGTTATTGGATTTGCTTTAGTTTTTTTCTGCCATAAATACAAGTTTGTTTGCTCGACAATAAAATCTAAAAGACCATGAGGGAAAAGACATAAAAATATATCTAGAAGCGTAGTTGCATCATCTGGAATATTTGGACTAAAAGCTTCAATAAATGGTTGATCATCTCGAGTTTTTCTTTTTTCTGTCCATGTGCAATCGTTAACATCATCTTCTGTATTATCATCATCCGAACCTTTTGAGTCAGAATAACTTCCATGGAGATTTTCTTCATTATTATATTCAATATCATCATTCTCAGTTTCATCTTCATCACACAATCCATCGACAGATTCAGAATCACTAGGAATACCAGCAATTTCATCCATTTTTTAAAATTTTATGAAATAGTGGCTTGTAAGCCGAATATATTGTTTTAAAAAATAGTAATAAAAAAGAATGATTTTTTACGGAAAAAATCAATAAGACAATCTTTTCTCAATTTTATTGCTCTGGCACTGTTGTATTTGAGTTGTAGTTTCAAATAAATACACGTAATAACAAGTTTTGTATGGATAATAATAAGAAAAATACGTACGAAAATTATATTTGTTTACGATAGCAACGTGACTTTTTGCAGAGTTTTAAAATGAAAAAAATTGCCAAGAATATTTATTTTCAGTATTCAATAATTACTTAGTGATTCAATAGCTAAAAAAGTAAGTTTTTTACGTTCAATATAAAAGCGAGATCTGTCGTAAACATTAAAAATAGTTAGGTAAAAACCCAAAAAGTGAAAATTATTATCTCCTGTGTATTCTCTTCGAAGCAAAACTCATTTTATTCATTAATTTTGTTGGGTATTTTTAATTTGGAAGATTTTAGAAATGCTGAGCAAGAATATGTAATCAAATTTTAATCTAAGGTATTGGACAAAGAATTCAAAACTAACGTACTTATGATTAAAAATATCAACTTGATAATTTTCAGAATCGTTGAATTTGAATATCCGATCACAATTATAATTTCTCTAAATCTAAGATAACGAATTAAAAATGACGGATCTAAAATAAAAATGATGTATTTTTTTCTGAAAACGTTTTTCAGGATATATGAGTATATATTTATTACCAGCTATATCTCAATACCCTGCATAAAAGTTGTCAATATGGAATGTCTTACAGTACCGGGCAATAATTCTGAGCAGGTTATCAAATTTTTGCTCTAACTTTAAAAAAGCGTATCTTCAATTTTCATCCTAGAACAAATTTAAAAAAAGCATTTTAAAGTGTTCTTTAAATGCTTTCTTTTTAGCTTACTTACATTTTTTTAACGATATTTAAAAAAAAATAATCGCCTTGGCAATTTTGAAATTTTTTTCATTTTTGTATTTTTCTTCAATCAGCTGTAGTTTTTTAAATAATTGAGCTAGAAAAAATTTGAAAAAAGATTTGGAAAGGGCTTAAAAAATGCTATTTGCAGCTATTTTTACAAAAATTTTTTAATTTTTTTTTGTCATGTGCTAAGCATATAAAGTTATTGATCTAATACTTTTGCAATTGTAAAAAACACTTCAATAGCAAGTAGAAAATAATCGCTGGTGCAAAACTTTTGATTTCTATGATATGATTTTTGCAAAATAAATCTTTTAGTTGTTTCATATTTTATTATGTTTTATTATTAATAATGAATAGTTATAATTTCCTACTAAAATTAAATCACTACCTCACCAGCGATTATTTTCTACTTGCTATTCAAGTGTTTTTTACAACTGCAAAAGTATTAGATCGATAACGTTATATGCTTAAAACTTGACAAAAAAAATTTAAAAATTTTTGTTAAAATAGCTGCATATAGCATTTTTCAAGCCCTTTCCAAATATTTTTTCAAATTTTTTCTAACTCAATTATTTCAAAAACTACAACTGATTGAAGAAAAATGCAAAAATGAAAAAAATTTCAAAATTGCCAAGGCGATTATTTTTTTTTAAATATCGTTAAAAAAATGTAAGTAAGCTAAAAAGAAAGCATTTAAAGAACACTTTAAAATGCTTTTTTTAAATTTTTTCTAGGATGAAAATTGAAGATACGCTTTTTTAAAGTTAGAGCAAAAATTTGATAACCTGCTCAGAATTATTGCCCGGTACTGTATGTTTAGACTTTTCAGACCAACCTTTTAAACTTGCTATCTTGGGTTTGAAATAATCAAAATTTTAACTTAAAATTCGTAGTCAGCGACCCCGAAAACCTCCGAAGTACAAGTTTATAGTGCTCTACGTCTATTTTTTGTAAAAGTGAGCCCGCCTTGTTCAATCCGCCATCTTGGATGTGAAAATTTCAATATTCTGACTTCAGATTCGTAATCAGCGACCCCAAAAACCCCCGAGTAACAATTTTTAGAATGATTGAATGAAAAACAAAGCAAAAATTCTTTTTTTCCTTTAATAAAGAGCTTTTTTCGCTATTTGTTTATTTATAACTAATTAACTATTTAATAGATATCAATTTTTGTTATTTAGTGTGATAGAAAAACTTGTTAGCTAATAGTAGAATGTATAATTACTAATATATACATATGAATACAATTTTTATACATAAAAATCTCAGACGAAAGAGGTGGTTAATATATTGCCCACCAAGCCACAAAGGGTTAAATAAATTTAATATTTCTTATTTTACGGCTTTTGGCTTGCTGATCAGTTATGCATTCAAAATTTTTTAATAAAATAGCAATATGAGACAATAATTCTTCGCTTTTACAATTAATTATATGATTAAACAATAATTTTTAAAACAAAACTCTGGAACAAGAATATTTTATTGCCATTTTATGAGTAATTACATTTAGAGCGAACATTCCTGAATTGAACAAAATTTTCTTCTGATAATTTGGATAAATGGGTTATTTTATCTTGATTGAAAATTCGTCAGATGATTATTAACATAATAGATAAAGTAGTAAAAACAATCAGCTAATAATATCCTGGTAGAAAACTCGTCCATTAGTGTATTTAAATAGCCGATCGACGCTTGAATCTGGCTTCGGCGATACACCTTTCACTGCATCAGCAGTGAAAGGTGACGATCTTTCTCCCGTCATACAGCCAACTGACGTTTTTATTTATTTAAAGAATTATATAAACTATCATCTGACAAATTTTTAAGTGAGAGGAAATCACTTAAAATAATTTTTTTTAAACATGTTCATGTGCTTAGCTGACGTATAATCCACTATGTTACACCCAGCTGACGTTTATTTTCTATCAAAGTACAGTTTTAACTATCACCTGGCAATATCTCAATCAGGAGGAAATGACAAAATGATTTTTTTTTACGAGTTTGGGAGGTTGTAGTGGTCCAACCCACCCATGGTGCGCCAGTTGACGTTCACTAAGCTACGGGATACAATTTTCTTAACCAGTTCACAAGTTTTCAGTCGATAGGAAATTGGTCACCGAAATCGGTTGCTGGCTCCCCGACTATATAGACCACACCTCCCTTTGAAAATTAATTGAGTAATTAAATAAATTTTGGATTATGACGTGAAATTCTTCTTTCATTTTTTTTTCTTTTTCCGCGGCCTTCAGACGAAGAAAAAGAAAAATATTCAATAAGCAATCATTGTTCTGGACAGAGAATAATGAAACAAATTAAGAATAAATAATGCTTAAGAGGCGGCCGTATTATTTTGTCCTTGTCTAATCTAAATTTTCGTTATCATTAATAAATTAAATATTTTCATAGAAAAGTAAGACAACCGCCCAATAGAGCAAAAAATAAGCAAACGATTCTATTCTATGAAAAAATATGAAATTTCGATTATTTTTCGAGTGAAGTCTGAAACGGAAAAACAGTTGAATCAACTCAATCAAGTTCGATTGTTTTTCAGTTTCAGACTTCACTCGAAAAATAATCAAAATTTCATATTTTTTCATAGAATAGAATCGTTTGCTTGTCTTTTGCTCTATTGGGCGGTTGTCGTACTTTTCTATGAAAATATTTAATTTATTAATGATAACGAAAATTTAGATTAGACAAGGACAGAATTATACGGCCTCCTCTTAAGAGGAGGTCGAGTATATCTGTCCTTTTCTAATCGAAGAATTGATTTTTTCACAAAAATTAATAATTGTAGCAAAAAATAAGAAGAAAGCCCCATCTCGTATAATAAAAAGGAAGATTCTCTTTTATGAGGAAAAATTATTTTTATCGCTTCGTTTTTAAGAAAACCTTGAAAAACTGAATTGTCCATCCTAACCTCTATTTTTTAAGTTTTTCAAGGTTTTCTTCAAAACGAATCGATAAAAATAATTTTTCCTCATCAAAGAAAATCTTGCTTTTTATTATACGAGATGGGGCTATCTCCTTATTTTTTGCTACAATTATTAGTTTTTGCAAAAAAATTGGCCCTTCGTACTGTGCGTCGTATTTACCCTTCAGTGGTCGTTTTAATAAGTAAACGCTTTCTCCTTCTTTAAAATGTTTAGAATTTGATTTCCTATCGTAATAAAATTTTGACCTATATTTCGCTTGTACTAAATTTATCGCTGCTAGTGTTTGTAATTGCAGAAGATTTTCCAATGTCTCTCTTAGATATTATCGTATGTTTCTAGGTTTTCTTTTGGTGAGAAGTTTGACGGTATGCGCGCTTCATATCCAAACACAAGTTCATAAGGGCTGTGACCCGCCGCTTCATGTTTCGTGCAATTATACACTGATTGGCATAAATCTAGCCATTCTGCCAATTCTGATTTTTCTTTTATATATGCCTATAAATATTCCATTATTGTGTGATGAATGCGCTCGATTCCTCCCTGAATTTAAGGGTGGTACGCCGTCTGCAAATTTTTCTAGTAGCTTGTTCATGAAATGCCTGCTTTGATCAATAACTATGTTAGATGGCGGCCCAAAATACGCTAATGCTTTTCTCGTAAGCGTCTTCTTTTGCGTCTGCATGCACCGTTGGTATTAGAATACAATATTTGGTTAACCAGTCTTGTACTTTGTGGTTGTTAAGGTCCTGTAGAAATTCATTGATATTTTTTGAAAAGCTCTTGCTGGCGTGTCAGTGATCAACATTGGCAAGCTTGTTTTAACACATACTAGTTTTTTTGTTTGGCAATTTTCGCACTCTAGCACAAACTATCGTACATCTGGTCTAATAAAAATCTTGGAAACTATAACCGTAAGCCTATATATAATAAATAGGCGTTGCTTTGTCAATTTTTATATATTTTTCTAGGAAAATGCTTCTTAATGCTACCGAGTTATGAAAACATATCAAGGTTATATGTAATCTCTTTAGTTATCTAGCACTTTTGAAAACTTATACTATGAGCATAAAAACTGTTCTTTATAATTGTCGACGATTATTGATAAAAAAAAGATAAGGTTATTTTAAAAACGTTGGTGCCAAAATTGATTATGAATACTGAGTCATAATAAAACTAAAAATAAATTAAAATAAAAAGTAAAATTTTAAAAAGTTATAATTTGTTTTGCAAATATGTATTTATCGTATTATTAATATTACCTGATATATTTTCCGTCTTTAAGTCACTCTGTTGGACATATAATTTTTCTTTTTGCACAGAATTCTGCAAATTTTCCGAAACATTTTCATTATTTGATAATGGTTCGGCTTTTTGTCCAGATATATTAAAAGATGTCTTTTTTTTTATTAGATATTTATCTATTGTGATGATCTTTCAGAATTCACTTATATTAGACACTTATTAATTCATATATAAAAAGACTAAACACATTAACAGGGGGCCGAACTATCTGTCTTTGTCTGATAGCGTTTTTCATCATTTATAGTCCAGTAGAATTAGACTTTTTGCATGACTTAATTAGTAACAGGCAACTGAAGTAAAAAATGAGTTCATTAGGTCAAAAGATATTAAAATTTAGAAAGACCCTCAAAATTTGGGCTGGCATATTTTTTTAAACAACGTTTTTATGTAAAAAATTGTGAAAAATCGATGTTTTTTGGATCTAGCTCTTTTCGTTTTTTAATAGGGTATATGAAATTTATAATACTTATAAAGGTCTTCAAGACAAATAGTTTAAGCCCTATTACATTAAATTTCGTTAATAATTTATTTAAATAATCGCAAAAATATAGTCAAAAATCGTTAAATGTTCAATAATTTTTTATTCCATAAAAAAAAGAGCTTCACTGAAAAAAAAGCCGATTGCACACGCTGCGGAGTCGATTGTTGTGAATGATTCAGAAAACATTCGCAGCTATTAATAACGGAAAATCGCAATATAAGAGTGCGTAACAATATCGCAGCCAATCATTCCAACTTTCTGTATAAAAAATTACATTGATCAGAGCAGAGCGCTGCGACTAAGCTGCGTTGTGGCTCGCTACGGCTCTCCGTAGTCTACGGCACAGAAAGCTGAATCCAAGCCCAGCGACTAAACGGCTTTGTCGCTCGCTACGGCTCTCCGTAGTCTACGGCACAGAAAGCTGAATCCGAATACAGCGATTTATTGCGTGGTCGCTCGCTTTGAATGCCGATCTCAAGCATTGCGACAACGCTTTGAACACACTTGCTTGATTAATAAATAACATTGAAAAAATGATAATTTTTACTTCCTTTTATATTTTTTTTTTAATGTTCATGTAATTATGTAAATTCATAATTTTGAACTATTTTTAAAAATTTATAATTTATAAATACAGTTATTAATGCTTTAATATCTTTCATTATTTTTTTTTATTTTTAGATTTATTAGGACATATTTAAAGTTAAATAATTAAAAAACTATACTAATAAATCTATTAACGATTCTTAAAATAAAACACATAAAAAATTGAGAAAGAAAATAACTTTTTTTAACAAACAATTTATGTGATTATGGATAATAACATTTATGAAGTTATTACTAAACATTAGATTACCTTAATTATATTGTTCAAAATTTCATACGCTGTAGTTGTATTCACTTGCCGTAAAAGGGACAATATTTACAGACGATTTTTATGCTATTTTAAATTCTTAATTAATTTAGGTGCATAATAAATAATTGATAAATATTTCCAAGTAAAAAATACTCAAAGTCTGGTAGAACTAAGATTTATTGGTAATATCATCACTACATATTTATGGATGATATCTGATAAAAATGTATTTGTACGTTTTCTTCAAAACAAAGTGCGTTTGAAGAAAGAAAATCTTATGATTGATTAAAAATGACTGTTTTAAATACTTTTCCGCAAATCCAGGTGTTTTTAGAAATTTTCTTCATTATCGCTGAAATTTATTCGATCTTTATAAAAAAATATTAAGTCAAGTCATTAAATATCAAATCAACTTAGACAGTTTTTGTGTATATTCAATAGTAATTTTGCACCTAACAGGTAAGGTAGAAAGTCTACATATTGTCATTGAAAAAAATTCAATCATATTGTACACGTTACTTTCAACAAAAATAGTTCTATTAAGTTTTTACAATAGTTTGATACTTTTTAATAGAAATTTTATTAAAACATTAATTTAACCAAAAAATTTGAGTAAATAAAAATATTCCATTACTTTGAATTTTTAACCACAAAATTTTTTATTTTTATTTTGGAAACCAAATGGAACACATTTCCAGACTCATTGATTTTTATTATTTAGCCGTGCAAATTGATGTGAAATTTTTCGTATATATATATATATATATATATATATATATATATATATATATATATATATATATATATATATATGTATGAAAATTTCATTAATAGTATCAAATATTTTCTAAAAATGATATGAATGGTTTTTGTATAAATGGTATGGAAAAGGCAAATTTTCGAAGGGTCTTTCATTAAATATAATTTAAACTACGCAAATAATTAAAAAAAAAAAAAAATTTAAGAGTAGGTCGAGTATATTCGTCTTTTTCTAATCAAAGAATTGTATTTTTTACAATAACTAATATAATCATGAAAACGTTGAAAGACTCAAAATATATTTTATTTCTTATTTCTCATATTTCATTTATATACTGGATGTTTAAATTTAAATAAATAAAAATTGTTTAATCATTGTGATTTTAACTGTTAAGACGTGCGCATTTCGCAGTATCGAAGTCAGTATAACTTAACAGTTAATTTATTTTTTTATTGTATAACATTGTGTAAAAATTCTTTCTTAATTTCAAACAAATATTTTATTAAAACTTTATTTTATGAATGCAATTACATTTATATTCAAAAATTTTAGATTAGATTTTTTAATTAAAACCTATGTCTTATAATTATTTATATTATTTGTTCAAACAACATAAATATTTAGTACTGTACAACAACATATATTTTTAATTAAATGCTTTATATATTTGGTTTAGCAAAACATACGGTCGAATGACCGGTTACCGTTCCTTTAAGGTTCAGGCAGATACATTTCCTTCAATAAAACAAATCTCAAGGTGACTCAAGGTCTCAAATCTCAACCTCTCTTGTGGTATAAATTATATTTAATGAAAGAACCTTCGAAAATTTGCTTTTTTCCATACCATTTATGCAAAAACCATTCATATCATTTTAGAAAATATTTGATACTATTAATGAAATTTTCAAGGTACCGTGCAATATAGCTTTTTGAAAAATGAATTTTGTTTAACAGTTTCAAAAAAGAATAATTTATTCGCAAACAGTTGTGTATTTTTTAATGTAATAGAATAGTCACTGTTTAAAAATTGTTTGAAAAAAGTGATATATAAAGTTTAAACTTTTAAAGATATACCAATATATCTATGAAATTTATTTAAAATAATTTTCGTTCATATATTATTTTATTCCATTTTATGAAATTATAATAAAATAATACTCTTAGTTATAACATCAAATCCATAGAACTTGTAGATATATATAAATATATATATACGAAAAATTTCACATTAATTTGCACGGCTAAATAATAAAAATCAATGAGTCTGGGAATATGTTCCATTTGGTTTCCAAAATAAAAATAAAAAATTTTGTGGTTAAAAATTCAAAGTAATGGAATATTTTTATTTACTCAAATTTTTTGGTTAAATTAATGTTTTAATAAGATTTCTATTAAAAAGTATCAAACTATTGTAAAAACTTAATAGAACTATTTTTGTTGAAAGTAACGTGTACAATATGATTGAATTTTTTTCAATGACAATATGTAGACTTTCTACCTTACCTGTTAGGTGCAAAATTACTATTGAATATACACAAAAACTGTCTAAGTTGATTTGATATTTAATGACTTGACTTAATATTTTTTTATAAAGATCGAATAAATTTCAGCGATAATGAAGAAAATTTCTAAAAACACCTGGATTTGCGGAAAAGTATTTAAAACAGTCATTTTTAATCAATCATAAGATTTTCTTTCTTCAAACGCCCTTTGTTTTGAAGAAAACGTACAAATACATTTTTATCAGATATCATCCATAAATATGTAGTGATGATATTACCAATAAATCTTAGTTCTACCAGACTTTGAGTATTTTTTACTTGGAAATATTTATCAATTATTTACTATGCACCTAAATTAATTAAGAATTTAAAATAGCATAAAAATCGTCTGTAAATATTGTCCCTTTTACGGCAAGTGAATACAACTACAGCGTATGAAATTTTGAACAATATAATTAAGGTAATCTAATGTTTAGTAATAACTTCATAAATGTTATTATCCATAATCACATAAATTGTTTGTTAAAAAAAGTTATTTTCTTTCTCAATTTTTTATGTGTTTTATTTTAAGAATCGTTAATAGATTTATTAGTATAGTTTTTTAATTATTTAACTTTAAATATGTCCTAATAAATCTAAAAATAAAAAAAAATAATGAAAGATATTAAAGCATTAATAACTGTATTTATAAATTATAAATTTTTAAAAATAGTTCAAAATTATGAATTTACATAATTACATGAACATTAAAAAAAAAATATAAAAGGAAGTAAAAATTATCATTTTTTCAATGTTATTTATTAATCAAGCAAGTGTGTTCAAAGCGTTGTCGCAATGCTTGAGATCGGCATTCAAAGCGAGCGACCACGCAATAAATCGCTGTATTCGGAGCCGTAGCGAGCCACAACGCAGCTTAGTCGCAGCGCTCTGCTCCGATCAATGTAATTTTTTATACAGAAAGTTGGAATGATTGGCTGCGATATTGTTACGCACTCTTATATTGCGATTTTCCGTTATTAATAGCTGCGAATGTTTTCTGAATCATTCACAACAATCGACTCCGCAGCGTGTGCAATCGGCTTTTTTTTCAGTGTTGTAACTTTGTAAAAAGTTGCCTTCTATCATTCTTAAGTTCCCATAATTTTTTCAGCAAAAAATATTAATTTGTTTATGAGATATTCAATTTGTTCACTAAAAAGAGGTAAAATGTAGGCCTCAAATGGACCCTATTGCGGTCATTTTAGAAAGAAATGACCATTGTCATTTATGCTCTTTGACACCAACGAAGATAGACGCTTATAGAAGCGTACTTCTCGGTAAAATTTTTCGTCCGATACGCTGGGTAACACTTTAACATTGTTTGTATATCTATACATATGAAAAATTTGATATATATAGATATAAAAATACATGGGATCTAGTGGCGCCCTCAGTAGCTGGGTAACTCATTTTTGGCAGAAATTTCCCATTTAAGAGTACGCTTCCATAAGCGTCTATATTCGTTGTTGACACTTATATTTAGTGAAAATAAAAAGTTTGATTGACATTTTAATTATTTTCGCTGTTTAAATGGCGATCGAAAAAAAAATTTTTTTTCTTAATTGTTTTTTAAATTTATATATGAAAAAATAAAAATATTTAAATGCAACTTTTTTATTCTTGTTGCTTAAATTTTAACGCTTATTTAAAAAAAAAAAACGTTATTCTGTGATAATTAGGAGCTGAGATAACTTTTTTTTTTTTAAATTCGCCATTTGTTTATTTACAAAGATTAAGGAATGAAATTTTAATGACAGATCCTTTAATACTTGAACTTTGATATAAGATCATTTCTGATATTAAAATCAGTTTTTTAAAACCTTAAAAGATTGTTTTTAAGTATGTATAGTTTCAATTCTTTTTGAAGAGGGGAGGAACGCGTCATCTTTCGCAAGTACAGAAAAAATTTTTTCGATTACTTCAAATTTGTCTTGTGAAAAAATTTTCTATATCTCAGTGAAATATTAACCGATTTTGATGTTTCTTTTTTTAATCTGGGGTAGCGCGAGATAATATTAACAGTCGTTATACTTGTTTAATGATATAAATAAATTAATTTGTTATAAACAATAACAAAAAATATATGCGTATTTTTTTTTCATTTTTTATATACTTGTCATGTTTATTTTTATAATTTAATAAATAAGTTTCGTTTCTTTTATGAAAAAATTAGATTATTATCTTTTTTTACAGGCTAATAATTAATACAAACATTGATCTTATCATAAAAATCCTGAAATTAGTAAAAATAATGTGAAGGCTTTTATGATAAGAGATATGTTTTTATTAATAATATTGTTTAAAAAAGAAAATAATTAAATTTTTCAGAGAAAAAGATATTATTTTTACTAATTTCAGGATTTTTATGATAAGATCAATGTTTGTATTAATTATTAGCCTGTAAAAAAAGATAATAATCTAATTTTTTCATAAAAGAAACGAAACTTATTTATTAAATTATAAAAATAAACATGACAAGTATATAAAAAATGAAAAAAAAATACGCATATATTTTTTGTTATTGTTTATAACAAATTAATTTATTTATATCATTAAACAAGTATAACGACTGTTAATATTATCTCGCGCTACCCCAGATTAAAAAAAAGAAACATCAAAATCGGTTAATATTTCACTGAGATATAGAAAATTTTTTTCACAAGACAAATTTGAAGTAATCGAAAAAATTTTTCTGTACTTGCGAAAGATGACGCGTTCCTCCCTCTTCAAAAAGAATTGAAACTATACATACTTAAAAACAATCTTTTAAGGTTTTAAAAACTGATTTTAATATCAGAAATGATCTTATATCAAAGTTCAAGTATTAAAGGACCTGTCATTAAAATTTCATTCCTTAATCTTTGTGAATAAACAAATGGCGAATTTAAAAAAAAAAAAATTATCTCAGCTCCTAATTATCACAGAATAACGTTTTTTTTTTTTAAATAAGCGTTAAAATTTAAGCAACAAGAATAAAAGAGTTGCATTTAAATATTTTTATTTTTTCATATATAAATTTAAAAAACAATTAAGAAAAAAAATTTTTTTTTTTCGATCGGCATTTAAACAGCGAAAATAATTAAAATGTCAATCAAACTTTTTATTTTCACTAAATATAAGTGTCAAAGAGCATAAATGACAACGGTCATTTCTTTCTAAAATGACCGCAATAGGGTCCATTTGAGGCCTACATTTTACCTCTTTTTAGTGAACAAATTGAATATCTCATAAACAAATTAATATTTTTTGCTGAAAAAATTATGGGAACTTAAGGATGATAGAAGGCAACTTTTTACAAAGTTACAAGCATGTAACTCTTTTTTTTATGGAATAAAAAATTATTGAACATTTAACGATTTTTGACTATATTTTTGCGATTATTTAAATAAATTATTAACGAAATTTAATGTAATAGGGCTTAAACTATTTGTCTTGAAGACCTTTATAAGTATTATAAATTTCATATACCCTATTAAAAAACGAAAAGAGCTAGATCCAAAACACATCGATTTTTCACAATTTTTTACATAAAAACGTTGTTTAAAAAAATATGCCAGCCCAAATTTTGAGGGTCTTTCTAAATTTTAATATCTTTTGACCTAATGAACTCATTTTTCACTTCAGTTACCTGTTACTAATTAAGTCAAATTTTAAGGTTTTTCGAGCTAATTCTACTGGACTATTATATAAACACCATCCATTGTAGCATGAAAAAAATACTAGCCCCCGCTAGATAATAGTATAATAAGTAAATTTTGTAATAACAATTAAATTATTTTATTGCGTAGTTTTTGAATAATATAAGACCTACCAAAAAAGATAGGTTATATTCTAGTTTGTTTGTAGGTCTCATATTATTCAAAAACTAAGCGATAAAATCATTTTCTTGTTATTACAAAATTTAGTTATTATACTAATATCTAGTGGGGGATACTATTTTTTTTTCTTGCTACAACGGATGGTGTTCATATAAATGATGAAAAACTCTATTAGACAAAGACAGATAGTTCGGCCTGCTCTTAATGGAACCAAAAGGCTTAGCGAACTTATGCATTAAACGGTATAATAAACATATAATAAACGGTCTGTCAAATCGCAAGTATAAACTTGCATGCTCGCTTTTTCTCTTTCTATAAAAACATAAGAAACGCGAAGATAAAAAAGAAGGGGACAGAGTGAATGTAGCTGCGTGTGCGTATAAGCAAATCGATGTGTCAAACGACGCAGAATACAAAAGTAAATAACTTGCAAATACTGTGAATGAACTTTATTTCTTTTTTTAAATTAACTTTAAAGGTGGATATTGGAGCCGAAGATTTGGTATTTGGATTTTACATCGGCAAATTCTTGTAAATTAGTCACTCTTTCTAAGTCTGGTTTTCCATATCCTCAAGTTAACAAGGTCTGGTTTCACCAGAGCTACCATACCCAACTTGACGCCTCTGATTAAAAACATATGCCAAACATTTGGAATTATTTAATTCATCTTAATAGCAGACATCTTTCAAAAACTTAAACATATTCTAAAAGATTACAATTATATACAATTATTAAAAAAAATTACAAATTTACTTTTGCACTATAAATTGAAATTAATAAAGTGGAGTGTAAAGAATTTGCACTATGTCTTAATTAACTTATTTGCAGCAATTTAGAAAATAATTAACCTCTTTTTGGTGAAATAAAATATTTTTGTTATATCAATGATATTTGTATAATATACAAAGCATATAAAACTACACAACGTACATAAAAAAAAATTTTAATGAATCATTATTTTTTTATAAATTATTTATGCAAATTATTCAATCTAATGAAAATGTAAATAAAATTAACGTTGTTTATTTTTTTTTATTTACTGCGACAACCATCCATCCGTCCTCTTTTTTCTATTTCTCGATCTTTCTCTTTTTATTAAATATTCACAGAAAGAAATACGAGAAAGTTATTATTTAATAAACTTTGCTATCTAAACATTATTAAAAAATTATTTGAAAATCTTGACACAAAAAAATTTGTGTTTCATCTGTAACACTTAAGAGGCGGTCGGAACCAAATTGGTGACTTAGTTCGGTGCTTGTAATAAATGCTTATAATAATTTATTCATTTATTAATATGGTAAAAATATAGTCATTTCCTCTAGTCGTGTATATAAAGAATAATTTAAAATAGTTAAAGCCACAAAAATATAAAAAATATTGTTATAAAGCGAAAAATGCCACCTAACAATCGACACGACAGTTTTTTGCATGCGGTATATGTCAAGTCAGTTTGATATTTGTAATAAATGCTTATAATAATTTATTTACTTATTCATATGGTAAAAATATAGTTATTTCCTCTAGTCATGTATATAAAGAATAATTTGAAATAGTTTAAGCCATAAAAATATACAAAATATTATCGTAAAGCGAAAAATGCTGACTTGATATATACCGCAAGTCACCGATTTGGTTCCGACCGCCTCTTAATATTACAAATAATTTTTTTCAGTGTAAAAAATGAAAAATTTTATCATCTGACTTTTATATTATATTTTGATACTATATGGTTATAACCGAAATTTTGAGAAGTTTGTCACATAACTTTTTCCATCAAAGTCAAAAGTTTGCGATTTCGTGATTACATTATTTATAATTTTGGCATTTAAAAATAAAAGAATTTTAGAAGACTTCTTTATATTAACATTTTTAAAAGTGTTAAATCTACTAAAAATATTTCTAAGCTAAATAATTAAGAAAAAAAATTATTAGGATTGTATATTGCTATTAAGTTTTATAAATTCGGTCAAGTTGGATAATACGTTGGCAAATACGCATTATGTGCTTTTTTAGTTTTTTCAATTTTTATGTGATAAAAATCTGAAAATAATATAATTTATTATTGCTTTATATAATAAAAGAAATGTGTTACTGCAACACTATTTTTTAGAAATGTTTAATTTCTGATTTATTGGAAATCATAGTAAATAACAAAAATAATTAACAATTTCAATAAGTATTTATTTTTCTATGACACCACATTTGTCGTTATAATAATTTACTGAAATTTTTCTTCATTAGCTTCTTACTCCTTTTTCAGCCATCGATCCTGAAACAGAAATAAAATAACGTGATTGTTCAAAATCGTTAAATATATTGTTCTCTATTGATATATTGTGAAATAAAAATTTTTTTAATGCACTGAGCAAAAACTGAGTTTTGATGCCTGTTTTGTTCGAGAGCATGTGGTATTATATTTACGCAAAACAAGCATAGAGTATAGAATTTTGTTCACGTTATTGAGAAAAATTCTACACTTTACTCGTGGTCACCATTCCACTTTTTATCAGCCTTGCTATGTATGGGCGATAAAACGATTGGTGAGAGAATAACGCATTTTGCTTACTAGTAGAGTAATCTACTATTAAAAGCATGCGTTTCTTAATTGAAATAAAAATTGTAACATGGTGGATTTTCCATCCACATGTTATATTTGTACATAGATACCTACTATACCGGCGAAGAGCCTTATAAGTAGGATTTTAACTTGTATATAGCAGTGCGGCACTGGCTCAGTGGTTAGAGCTCGTGCCTGGAGATCTCGAGGAGCGGGGTTCGCGCCCGGTGTCCGCTTATTTTTTAATTCAAAAAGTCTCATGTTTCAATGGCGCCCAACGAAATAACCCACTGGAGCAACTATAGAGCATTTTTAAATTTAGCATTAAGTTATTAGCATTAAGCAGAGCGAGCAGAGCAAGTAGCAGTAGCAGTTATGACGAAATTATCGGTTCCACCGAAGTACTTTCGTGTGGGGGGGAGGAGAGCAGAACGAGCAGAGCAAGTATGACGAAATTATCGGTTCCACCGAAGTACTTTCGTGTGGTGGGGGGGATTGTAACATGGTGGATTTTCCATCCACATGTTATATTTGTACATAGATACCTACTATACCGGCGAAGAGCCTTATAAGTAGGATTTTAACTTGTATATAGCAGTGCGGCACTAGCTCAGTGGTTAGAGCTCGTGCCTGGAGATCTCGAGGAGCGGGGTTCGCGCCCGGTGTCCGCTTATTTTTTAATTCAAAAAGTCTCATGTTTCAAAATAAAAAAATAATCTTCTGTAAATATCAATTTTTATAATATTTATATTATAATATTTCATTTATGAAAGACTAATAATCTAGGGGCCAGGAGGGTTTCCGTGGCCGATGGAGGTCTTCGGCTCCACCAAAGTTTTTCCTATGTATTTTGGTTCCCTGAATATAAATTTCGAGGGTGGACAGCTGGAAAACGGATAGGAAAATTTCAACAGTAGATTTTCTAGTTAAAGAAAATTTTGTTAATTTTTTTGCGGAAAAAAACTTTTTTTCATATTTTTCAAATTTTAAGTTAAAAATATTCTTATAAATTTTCCCTTACATTGCGCCGTTTCTCTAAAAAAAAATCATAAAGTTAAAAAAAAGCCCATTTTGCCATTTTTAATGATTTTTGTGATTTTATTGTACCGATGTAATTACGAATTTTTCCAGTTTAATTAGCTTAAACTATTCTTTAATCCACCAACTTTTGATAAAAAAAGAATGCTTTAGGCTGGTTGCGTTCTTCCTTTAATTTTTCACGATTAATGGAACCGCTAATTCAGAGAGTACACACGCAACGGTGCCTCATGTAAAAAAGTCAGGTCGGAAAATAGGCGAGATTGCGATCGTAATATTTAAGTCCACGGTCCCAACTAAGTTTTTTTTATATATTTTGGCCTATAAAACATTAATTTAGAGGGTGGAAAGCCGGGAAATGGCCAGGAAAATTTGTATAAGTTTTCCAAAAAACTTAATGAGTCAATTTTTGAGAAAAAAAACTTTTTTTCATGCAATTTTCATGCAAAAGTTAAAAAGAATGAGTTTTGCAATTTTTGATAATTTTTACGATTAGAATATAAGACTATTGCTACAGGGCAGCAGAGATAAGAAGAGGGTTTCCTAAAATTTAATTTATTTTATTTGAAAAAATTATCTTAAAATTTTATTACATAAATTAAATTAATCTTCATCTATATTTTTAATCTTATTTACATCATGCAAAATTGAATCATATACTTATTTTTCTATAAAAAAGATAATTTTACAAAAAATGTTGCAGTAAAAAAGTAGTTCACCGAAAAAAATTGTACTTCGTTAAAAAATTGTATAACTAATCATAATACAAGTTTTTTAAACTTTATAAAATCATGAATAGCGTGCTGTACATTTTGTTCTTGTAGCCGAAATTCTATATGTTAAAAATGTAAATAAGATTGAAAATATAAATGAAGATTAATATCATTTATGTATAAATTTTTAAGATAAATTTTGCAAATAAAATAAATTAAATTTTAGGAAATCCTTTTCTTATCTCTGCTGCACTGTTACAATATTCTTATATTCTAATCGGAAAAATTATAAAAAATTGCAAAACTTATTCTGCTAAATTGCATGTAAAATGTAAAAAAACGTTTTTTCTCTAAAAAATTGACAATTATAAAATTTTATGAAAAATCTATCATACAAATTTTCCTGGCCATTTTCCGACTTTCCACCCTTTTGGGAGACCAAAATATATCAAGAAAACTTAGTTGGAACCGTGGACTTTAATATTACAATCGCAATCTCGCCTATTTTCCGACCTGGCTTTTTCATGTGTACACCATTGCGTGTGTACTCTCTGAATAAACGGTTTCATCAGTTGTGAAAAATTAAAGGAAGAACGCAACCAGCCTAAACCATTCTTTTTTTATCAAAAGTTGGTGGATTAAAGAATAGTTTAAGCTAATTAAACTGGAAAAATTCGTAATTACATCGGTACAATAAAATCATAAAAATCATTAAAAATGGCAAAATGGGCTTTTTTTTAAACTTTATGATTTTTTTTTCAGAGAAACGGCACAATGTAAGGGAAAATTTATAAGAATATTTTTAACTTAAAATTTGATGAAAAATATGAAAAAAAAGTTTTTTTCCGCAAAAAAATTAACAAAATTTTCTTTAACCAGAAAATCTGCTGTTGAGATTTTTCTATCCGTTTTCCAGCTGTCCACCCTCGAAATTTATGTTCAGGGAACCAAAATACATAGGAAAAACTTTGGTGGAGCCGAAGACCTCCATCGGCTACGGAAACCCTCCTGGCCCTAGACTATAAAGAAAACAAGGAGTTTCTATTTATATACAATTATTTTATATACTATTTAATAGTAGAGGGGAAAAATATTATTGATACCACATGTATGCAAGTTCCACATTTCCCTTTAGTCTTGTATAAATAAAAAATTATAAAAATTTATATTTACAAAAGATTGTTCTACGTTTTAGGACGATTTATTTTAGAAAAATACTTTATAAATATTTTCTTCACACTTAGGTAGCTGAATTAGATTTTCGATGTCTATTTATGGAGGCCAAAATAGCTCTTTTTTAATCTAATAGAGAAGATTAATTTTTTCCCTAGGAAGGAAAGTGCCTATTTGCTTATCGAGAAAATAAAATGATCATTTACTCCGAGAAAAAAAAGAGGTTAGATTTTAAATGAGTCTACTTTGGCTCTCTGCAGTAAAGAAATAAGCTTTGTGTATCATTGAAAAAAAGTAAGATTAAGTATACATTTCACAATAAGTTAATTAATTAACAATTGATCTATCAACATTTTCATAACAAATAATAGTAATATAGGTACCACTATGAATCATCATAACAAACCCTCACTCCTGATCCTCAGACTGGAGGTGAATGACCTCTGAGTGATGCCAGGAGTTGGATGAGTCATAATGTCTTCCTGTGATTATAAATGTAATTTAATCAAGGAATGATCAGCTTTTTTAATTTAACCCATTACCGCCCAAACGGACGTTTTTTTTATACATTTTTCAACGATTTTATTTAATATGAAATCGGTTGCAAAAAAAATTGGGAATAGTCATAGTCGACGTAAAATTGTCCGCTCTTTCGATTGGCGCAGCCAGAATTTTGAAGAAATGATTATTAAAAAAGTTATGATTGTTTATTTAACAAAAAACATGAAATTTCGAACGGTAAAAGTTTTTAATTATTTATTTTCACATCGAAAATGTTTGTGGATTTATCTAATTTGTAAATTTTTTGCGTCCATGGATCCCCACCTCTAAAATGTAGGGGTAGAAAATTTTTTTTTCCAAGATGGCGGACCCAAAATGGCGGCCAGAAGCCAAAATTTTTTTGTTCATTTAGATATATGTGCATAAACTTAGTTGTAATGCTGTAAAATTTATGAAAGTTGCATTATGGAGGTTTTTTGAGTTGCTGATATTGAATCTGTTATCAGATCTTGAAAATTGAAGATGGCGGATCCAATATGGCGGCTGAAAATTTTCGAAATTATTCAATTTTTATGACGATTCGTATATGGGGGTTTTTTGGATCGCTGATCAAGAATCTGTTGTCAGATTTTGAAAATTCAAAATGGCGGATCCAATATGGCGGCCGAAAATCCTCAAAATTGATCGATTTTCATAAAAATTAGTCTGCAGAGGTTTTTTTTATTTTTCCATTACTAATTTGTTATTAGACTTCAAAAAATTCAAGATTGACAATCCAATATGGCGGCAAAAAATTATTAAGATTTTTTAGGTCGCTTATTAGATATACTTGTTATTTGATCAATAATGTTTCGATAATTTTTGTAAATCCGTATTTTAGCCGTGAAATCACGTTGCCCAGTTCTCACCACGTGGAGGTAAAGGAATGATAGAGAACCTCTTTTTTTTCTTTTTTTTCTTTTTTTTACTATTTTTTTTCTTTTTTCTATTTTTTTTTTGTTGTTTTTTTTTCCTTTTTTTCTTTTTATATCTTTTTTTTTCTTTTTTTTTCTTTTTTTTATTTGTTTTTATTGAATTCACTATTTATAACTAGAATAAATAAATAAATAATAGATACGCGTATATATTTTTTCTTTTTATTTACTTATGTAAAGTTGGGAAGCAAGCAGAACAGGAATAAACATTGCAGCTTTCACACATTCTTTGAGTTCTCGTCGCACATTTTTTAAAATTTTCACAGCTTTTCTTTGACTTTACTGTGACAGATTTATGTGATTTATTTACTTTTGACTTTGCAAGGTAGTATCTGGCAAGTTCCAAAGCAATATCTTTCGTACCTATTTGTTTTTTATGTACTAGATTTCGAAGAACAGTTGCGTTAGCTATGGATGATTGAATAAATCGTAAAAACATAGGCCACGTCCATTTTTTGGCTCTGATAAATGACATTAAATTACTGCAATGTAAATCATGCAAGTCAATCCCACCCATAAATAAATTGTATAGCTTGAACGCATAAGGAAATAGTATACCTACTCTTTTCATCTCATCAAAAGAAAATCTTTCTACTTGAAATAAAGGAGTAACTCCTGCAGCCGTTGAAAGCACTGATACGGGTTTTGAATCCATGACCGTAATAAAATTTAGCCCACTATTTTTATCGTGATGGACAGAAGAAGTTCCTTTCTTAGATTTTTTATCTATGGTATTTTTTACGTTTACTCTATTAGTCCTCACCGTACCTGTTGCTTTTATGCCTACGTTTTTCAAGTGAACTAATAAATCAGGATTAGAAAAAAAATTATCAAAATATAGATGATATTGCAATAATTTTTTAGGTACAACCATTGTAAGTAGTTTTTGGATCATTAGCATTACCACGCGACTTCCCAAAGCGCATTTAGTAAGTTTTTCTTGTTCATCAAAAGAATAAATATTTGATCCTTTACCGCAATAAATATCACAGTCAAACAGATATCCTTGAGGGCTAGCAATGCCCCACAATTTACAACCCCAACGTTCGGGTTTATTTTGCATGAATTGTAATAAATCAGTGCGACCGTGAAATTTTACCATCATTTCATCAATAGACAGTGCTGTCGAGAAAAAACCAAACTGAATCAAATTTTTTCTGAACATTTCAAGAACCTTACGAACTCTCCATGCTTTATCATTATCATTTTTATCATCAGGTTTATTCAATTTTAATTTTGATTTGATTTTTAGAAATTTATTACGGCTCATTGCTGAAGCTGCAGGTTCACATGTAAGAAGTGGGTCCGTAGACCAATAATCCCTTTCTGATTTTCTTTTATTGAAAGTTGATAATATTATTATTCCTAAAAATACATCAAATTCATTTTCTGTGAGAGGATAACCATTTATATTTGTACTTTCAATAATATATTTTTTCATCTCTTGAGAGAAAAAACGTTCAAACAATTGCACCAAAGAAGAATTATGTATCATCTTCTTTTGATGATCAGAAAGCAGAATATTATTTTCAAGGCCTTGATTATACTTGAATTCCCCATCAACCCATTTATATTCATGATCTGGTTCCAGCTTTGATTGATTTTCTGAGTAATTATCTAATACTTTACGATATGAAACTTTAGATATGTCATCAATGGGACAATGAGATTTAGGTCGAAAGTCTAATTCATTGTCACATTCAGAATTTGATTCACAATAAGAATCTTCAGAATCATTTACATCTAGAACATAGATTGCATTATACCCCCCATTTTCATACTCCTCGAATTCAAGATCATGAAGAGCTCGTTTTTGGCGTTTCGGCTTACGACGATTAGACATTTTTTAAAAAATCGTATGTTTGACAAAAGAATATTGTAATCTCTAATTATTAATTATTTTATTATTGCAAAAAATATTGAAAGATTGTGTTTAAAATTTTATCACTTATATAAATAAAGGCTTTTAGTGAAGAACTACAAAAATCATCAAAAACTAAATTTTGATATCAGAATCAAATTTTCTCTCTCATTTATCATTATGGTCTAACATATGAAAATAATCGGTAATATATATTCTAAATAAAATTTTAAATTTCAGAACTTTATTATTGATGTGCTATTTTTAATCATAGAATAATACTCTAAGATAGTCTAGAAAATTATAAATAATATTATAAAATAAGATTACACAAAAACTGATAATATCAAACAGAGATATTTACCATAGTTTATAAAAATTAAACATATTTTGAAACTTTTTTTCATACAGAACCATTTACATTCAATTTATCAACAACAAATAAATTATTTATGCTAAGCAAATAAAAAATCACTGCTTACCCGTTTTTCATGAAAATTGAACAATTTTTATAGTTTTGATACCATATTGGATCGGTTGTCTAAAATTTTTCAAAATCTAATAATAGCGTACCTAAAAAGTTCCTATCACACCAACATTTATGTAAATTAAAAAATTTTAATAATTTATTTCTGCCATATTGGATCGTCAATCTTGAATTTTTTGAAGTCTTATAACAAATTAGTAATGGAAAAATAAAAAAAACCTCTGCAGACTAATTTTTATGAAAATCGATCAATTTTGAGGATTTTCGGCCGCCATATTGGATCCGCCATTTTGAATTTTCAAAATCTGACAACAGATTCTTGATCAGCGATCCAAAAAACCCCCATATACGAATTGTCATAAAAATTGAATAATTTCGAAAATTTTCAGCCGCCATATTGGATCCGCCATCTTCAATTTTCAAGATCTGATAACAGATTCAATATCAGCAACTCAAAAAACATCCATGATGCAACTTTCATAAATTTTACAGCATTACAACTAAGTTTATGCACATATATCTAAATGAACAAAAAAATTTTGGCTTCTGGCCGCCATTTTGGGTCCGCCATCTTGGAAAAAAAAATTTTCTACCCCTACATTTTAGAGGTGGGGATCCATGGACGCAAAAAATTCACAAATTAGATAAATCCACAAACATTTTCGATGTGAAAATAAATAATTAAAAACTTTTACCGTTCGAAATTTCATGTTTTTTGTTAAATAAACAATCATAACTTTTTTAATAATCATTTCTTCAAAATTCTGGCTGCGCCAATCGAATGAGCGGACAATTTTACGTCGACTATGACTATTCCCAATTTTTTTTGCAACCGATTTCATATTAAATAAAATCGTTGAAAAATGTATAAAAAAAACGTCCGTTTGGGCGGTAATGGGTTAATAATATTTTGAAAAAATGTATATAACAAAATAAATCTATTTTTTTTCTAATAGGCTCGTAAGACAAAGGTAAAGACATTTTTTCAAAAATATAGTGAAAAGAAGCGCTTTTAAGAGGAGGTCACGTATCTCCGTCCTTTTCTAATCAAAGAATTAATTTTTTGCAAAAACTAATAGCTTTAGCAAAAAACAAAGAGAAAGCCGCATTTCGTATCAAATAAAGCAACATTTTTTTTGTTAAGAAAGAATTTATTTTATTGTTTCGTTTTCAAGAAAACCTTGAAAAACTAATTTGTTTACCCTAACTTTTATGTTTTAAATTTTTCAAGGTTTTCTTAACGAAGCGATAAAATTAATTTTTTCTCATCAATGAAAATATTTCTTTTTTTATACAAGATGCGGTTTTCTCTTTATTTTCTGCTAAAATTATTCATTTTTGTAAAAAAATCAATTCTTTGATTAGAAAAGGCCAGATATACTCGACCTGCTCTTAAGAACTTTAATAACCAGAGAATAAAATTTTTATTAAGAATGTATGGAGGATAAAAAAAATACAAGTTGTATACTTTACTTTAAGCCTTATTGTGCCAGAAAATTTTTTGGGTTCAAAAGTTACACTAAATTCAATATTACTACATATTTGCTTCATGTAACATATTTTTCATACTATTTAATCACTTTTAAACTAGGAAACACTTTTTGCTGCAATAACGCTTAATCAAAGTATTATTCTCTTTTATCTTTTATCCTCTTTATATTTTTCTGTGAAAGTTTTAGTTTTTGGTTATTCAAGTTCTTATAAACGCTTCTTTTCACTGTAATTTCGAAAAAATGTCTATATGTCTGTGAGGCTTATTAGATTAAAAGGAAAGACTCAGCTTCATTTTTTTTCATCAAAGAATAATAATCTGCAGTTTTAGCCAAATCTGTTTCCCAGAGCTAGGAACCTCTCTTTGTTAGTGACTCTGTGACTAAATTAAATTCTCTAGGTGATATCTATTTATACCTGAAAATTGTTAACATTTTCTCTAGTTCCACTACCATCATTAGTTAACGATTACATTAGATCCACTACCAACATTAATTACGGCTCTAACACGTATCACCAATAAAATGACGAACAATAAACTAAATAAGCAATGAATACGAACTATTTCTGTTTTATGTCTGTGAATTTTAGCTGTATGAACAGCCTGTGTCCACCAAAAAGCAACTCGCATTCATCTATTCAAAGTTAGTCAGAAAAGGATGATAAACATTATTCAATTCGCTTGATTTTAACATTTTTACATTATCTTTATTTTTAAAATATTTTCTATTAAATTAATTTCCAATACTATGTTTTAAAATTTCAACATTTCAAAAATCAAACAAATTAATAAAACTTAAACAATGATGCTTTAAATTCGACACAATATTAGGATTTCTTAAACTATATTTATGTTCGTGAATTCTCTTTTTTAAATATCTACCTGTCTGCCCAATACAGGGTGACCCATTTTAAATTCCCCACCCAAATATTTCAAATAGAAAGCATTTCTGAGAAAAACTTTTTAGACAAAAGTTGTAAGGTTTGGGAGGGGTCATATTTTGGTGAACGTTACCATGACCATGACCATGATCATCATAATCAGCATGGGTCAAGTTAATTTTTTCAAATGGGAATTCCTAATTTTGACTCCAGAAATAAAAAGAGCGGAAAATTTTACGTCCAAGTATGTCTTTAACCATGACCATGACCATGATGGTTAGCATGGTTCAAGATGATTTTTCAATATGTGAATATTGGCCCAACTGATGAAGCCAAGACCGGGAGGATTTCGGCCGATTAAGGCGAAATCGGGAGTTTCCTGGCCCAGTTGATAATAGCATTACCAATTTTTCTTTTATCTAATTAAATGTTCAAAAATACCGCCATTATTATTAATGCATAGTTTGACTCTTCTTTGAAAGCTTCGGACAGTAGATAAAAGCACACGCTTTAGTATATTTTGGCAAACATTAATGAATCGTTGAATCATATTTCCTCTAGTAGTCGGAGCTTCTTCATAGACAGTATTTATTAAATATCCCCATGGATAGAAATCAGGGCTCGTGAGATCTGGAGATCGGGCGGGCCATTCAACATGATTGTCACAACGACCCGTACCTATCCACTTATTGTGGTATGTTTGATTTACAAAATCCTGAACTATGTTACTTCTGTGAGCAGGTGCCCCATCATGTTGAAACTACATACGACCTCTTGTTTCAAGATCAACATTCTCTAATGGATTTGGTAATTCATTAGTCAGAAAATCAAGATAATTATTACCATTAACGGCCCCATAAAAAAATAGGATCCAATTGGGTAACCATTAACGATACCACACCAAACCGTGAGATTCCACCTATTTTGGTGATCGATTGACATACGGCAATGAAGATTGAGAATAGAATAAAATATAATAGTGAAAATAAAATAGTGACAATTGTGTCGGTTAAGTTCACCTGTGTTATGAAAGGTTGCTTTTTCCGAAAATATGACGTAATGAAAAAATAGTGGATCGTTTTGCGATCTTTTCCGTGCCAATTCACAAAATCGTAGCCTTCTCTGAAAATCATGTTCCATTAACTCTTGATGCAAAGTTATGTCGTATGGATGAAACCGATGCAGTTTTAAATTTCTTCTTACAGTTTCTCTTGGAATTCTAGATTGTACAGCAATTTTTCTAGTTCAAATGTGAGGGTTTAAATCAACCAAAGCAAGTACTACCAGAACTCCAGGGTTGTTTCTCTTGATCGTCATAGTTTTTCGACGTAGTCTCGCTCTTGGTGGTGCCTCTCGTTCACGCTGTTCAATTCTACGAATTGTTCTACGGTCTGGATGATGATTTCTATCGGGAAACCGCTCCTGATATAATCGTGTAGCTGTACGATAATTTTTTCTGCATTCTCTCAAAATTAATAGGATATCATGTATATTAAGCTACGGAATCCACTTCATAGGGCCAAACTCGGAATAGTACTATATTCTGTCGCTAATTTGTCGCTAATTTGTTGCTCTATCCCGGATTTTGTCGCTCCAGCCGTTTCCGAGAAACAATGGTTACTCTAGCTTAATATTAAGCTACGGTATCCACTACAGTAACTCAGGAACGGCTAGGGCTAGCAACTCCATTCTGGTTGCAAAATTTGTCGCTTTTTCATCGCTCTAAGATAGGATAGTTCTTAAGTCCCAAAATCTAACCAAGACCCGAATATGGCCATTCGTCCTAAATGAAAGTAAAAACTTTTTTTTTTTTTAATGCATTTAATAAGTCATGCGATGTTTCTGATACTAAAGTAGCTATAGAAAATTTGTCACCTTAAATATCTTTACATCCAAGCACAAAGGAAATTTTTTATGTAAAATTGATTTTAATTGGAATGCATTTAGGAATAAGTCACTCTTGATAATTAAAACAATTGAGACTTTAAGCGCAATTAGAAGATGTTTTTGATCTTACTGAGGCTTTAAGGATTTTGTTGCTCTAGTGAATCTTTAAACTGGACACTCTAAATATATTCTTTTTTTTTGAGTTTTTGTATTTAGATACGTCTGGAAAGAGTACCCCCCGTTAAGATAGGTATATAATATATATATATATATATATATATATATATATATATATATATATATATATATATATATATATATATATATATATATATTGTTACTAAAACCTTATTCCGTCTTTGTCTCTCTAATGATTCAGTGATCTCTCGATACAAGAGATTGCGATATAAGAGATTTCGAGCTCTTTCTCCTAAATATGGGCGTGAGCCTAAGTATTTGCGTTATCCCACCACTATGAAAGTGAGAGAGACAGAATATACACACATGTTGGATACAACTCACACAACAAAACAGTAGGTGTGGATATCACTTTTGACTCGAGCGTGTTGGGGACTCTTTGTATGAGAGAATTTTCAAGAAAATTCCTCTCCTGAAGGCCTGTTGATTCTCTTGTATCCAGAGTCTACTGTAATACAAAAAGACAGATGATACGACCGTTACTTCAGTTATGTTTAAAAATCTTATTTTGGCGTGCAATAGGCGTAATTTAGCTGTAAATACATCAAATAGTAGCTTTATAACTCTAAAGAGATAATGATCTTTTAATTTTTGAATTTGGAACTTAATTGGAATCATTTAATTATTCAAATCTATCGAGTTCGTGATTTATGGAGGACAGAAAACATGTTAGGTCTCTTACAAGCTAAAAAAGAACACTAAAAATAATAGTTACAGGAATAGATAAACATTGGTTTTTTATCTATGTATAAGAAGAATAATTTGCGTTCCCTAAGAACAACTCGCCATTCCTTATGTATATACGAGGGATAGCCAGTTATTCCATATATATATGTATATATAGGAGTTATAGTTATCTGTCTAGTATTTGTCTCTGTTTTTCGGGTGTAGTGGACATAATTTGCCTATGGATACATTGAATAGTAGCTTTGAGACTCTAAAGAGATGACCAAGGTCATAAAAACATAAAATGCAGCAACGATGCAAAGTAGATATGTAATAATTTCAGAATTATTTTATTTTTTTAATTGTTTTGTAACAGCATCCAAGTATTCCTAAAGTAATCATGCACATTTTCAATGTATTTTTTCACGTAGAATCCAATAAAGCTATGTTTTTTTCTCTAAAAATGATTTGTGAGTTGCTAGAGACCAATAACCGACAGAAAACCTATGAAAAAATGGTTTTTCGAGTTTTTCGCCATGGCGCCATGCCAGAATCGAATTTTTGGTCATCATAAACTTTATTTGTTTTTTAAAAATACAAATTTTAAGCCCAGAAAATTGCTTGTAGCCCCTCCCTGAGCAAAGTTACGGAGATTTTGATTTAAATGTTATTTTTAGATTAGAAAAACTGCTTTCTAGGACTCGCAAAAAATCACAGTAAAAGAGAGTGCTAAGTCCTAGTCATATGATTTTCGCGGGATTAATATCATTCATCCTTCCAGATAAAAAAAAAATTTTATAAAAAAAGTGATTTTTAGGTTATGTTGAGGTTAGGGTATGTGTTAGGAAACTATAAATATAACAAAACCTAATCTTAATTACTATAAAAACAAGGAAAAATATTAGTTTTGAAATATATGAGGGAGGGCATTTTACCTATCTTAACGGGGGGTACTCTTTGTCGCTGATGATATTTAAATAAATTTAAACTTTCTATGCAATAAAAATATGATTCTAATACGACAGAAGCTACAAGGATTTTGTCGCTCTAAAAATCTATAGTTCCTAACACGCTAAAATAATTTTTATGCAAGTTTTCGTGATTAAAATATATCTAGAAATTTGTCGCTCTTGACATTTAAACAAATTAACACTTTAAGCGCAATATTAAGATGATTCTGATACTACAGAAGCTTCGAGGATTTTGTCGCTCTAAAAATTTATGGTTGCTAGCACTATAAAATGATGTTTCTGCAAATTTTGTGATTATCACGCATCTGGGAATTAGTCGCGCTTAAAATTGTTAATTATCGGACCTTTGAAAAAAGATATTTCTGATATCACAGAAGCTGCAAAGAATTTGTTGCTTCTTAATTAATAGCATCTAAGCATATGGGAAATGCCTTCATGCAAGTTTTTTGAATTGAAATAAATTAGAGAGTTAGTCGCTTCTGACATTTGTAACTATTAAGACTTTAAGTGTAATTAAAAGACTAGCTTAACCCATTAAGGCCCATGCAAAATCTGGATGAGATAGCAAAAAAGTAACTACGCCATCCTTTGCATAATCAAAAAATAAAGTATACGTGTTTTTTCTTTTGCCATTTGTAATTGTTTATAAAAAATTATTTAAACAAATTACCAAAAAGTTCATAATTTTGAAAAACTAAATGTGAAAATTGATTCTATGGGAAAAATCATGAAAAAAACCTATGTAACATTTTTTTGTCATTTTATTTAAAAATCTTTTTCTATTTAAACATGTTTATTTTATTAGTTTTATGGTTTTTTCCATAAATGTCCTGTTATTATAATATAATATTCAAATTTTATTATATCGTATTTTTTTTCTTACATATAACTTGTTTATTAATAATTAGAGGTTATAATTACTCTTTACATTATTTAACTATATCTAATTTATCCCTTTTAAGGTTAATAATGATTTTCTCATGTGTCCCGATATTACAATATGGTTTGTATATGTGTCCCGAAACTGTAACATGGTGTGTCCCGAAATAGGGTCATGCGTTAATTCTCAATTTTATTGTATATATAGTCATTATTTATTGTTTAATTATTTATATTTAATAATATTAAGTGACTATATGATTATTATAACGTTTATGTATGTTTATTAATGATTATATAATAATTTTATAATTATTATTAATGATTTTCCTATTCTTGTCCTGATATAGGTATGTGAGTTTATTCTTATTTATTGTTCAATCAATTATGTTTAACAATATTAAGTGATATTATAGTGTTTATTTATGTATATTATATAATAAATAATTTATCATCTTTGTTTATTATTATTTATTGTTTAATCAATTATAATTCTTTCTTTTTTTGTGAGTGGCCCGTCTATGTACTCTTATGTTCGTGCCTATACTACACGTGCTTTATTTCTCTTTGTGCTACAATTCGTTGCGCACGCTATTCGTATACCTATTACGTCTGTATGCGTCTGAGTGCTTGATCGCTAGCGGTGGGGGCTCTTACTGCTTGAAGTCTTTAGGCGGTGTAGGTGCATACGTGATTACGTACGTGTGAATTTGACTGCAAAGTGTTTGTATTCTTTTCACTGTGAATCGTATATGATTACGTACGTGTGAATTTGACTGCAAAGTGTTGGTATTCTTTTCACTGTGAATCGTATATGATAACGTGCGTGTGAATTTGACTGCAAAGTGTTGGTGCTATAGAAGCGTGGCGCGCGTATTAGTATGTATTCATGCGAACTGTCGGTTATGTATTGGTGCGTATGTGAGCCATCTAATAGTTTGATACTTATTTTCGTTTTTATATATTTTTATCCTTTCTATATTTTTATTTTATAAGTTTAAACATTTCTGTTTTGCTGTTGTTAGTTATTTATTTGATTAATTACTGTATATTTTTATTAAGCTTCGGATATAATTATTTTATAGACTCTAGATAATTTATTTAAATTATTACCGTTGAATATTGGTTATAATGTATAGATATATTTTTGATAATTTCGAGCATATCTATATTTATATGCATTTAATCAGCATTTCTAGATAATTTTGTATTCTAATATATTTTTTTTGTTAATATTTAATGCGCGTATTTTAAGACTTCTTTACGTTCATGCAAGTTTTCACTTAACTCCCTTTCTTCTATAATTATATAGTTATTTGTTCCTTCTTCTTGCATTGTGTGTTGTTTTTATCTCTATATATATTTATTTCTTCATCTTTAGTTTGTTTTATTTGTCTATATTTCTTTCCTTTTACATTTATTTCTTGGACGCATGCATATACATATATACTTCGTTTTTGATCGTATTATATGTCTAGTTTTTACATTACTATAAATATTATTACTTTTGTCAATGTTATTATTAATATTATTCCCGTAATATTATTCCCGTTGGTTGGTACCAGGTAATTTTTTCTTTTTGACGCATATTTTTTTTGCGTTCCTGGTCCGATACTTTCTTAACTTTTTATTGTGAATTATGGCGTACATATCATAATTATACACATTCTTAGTGTATGGCGCCATTTCTTAGAGAAATTTTGGGATTCTACTTGTGGATCCTCTTTGCCATGGGCATTCATCAGATAGCACGTATGCAATCTGAGAATTATTTCTCGAATACTTGTATCAGGAATTTTCCTGACAATAGTTAAGCATTAGTGTGCTTATAATTTTCTTTTTTCTTTTTTTTTTCATTTATTTCAATGCTTTCGAGGGAGGGATTATTTTATGTTTGCTATTTTAATAATTTAAGTCTTAGTTCTTTATTTACTTATGTAATAATCTATCCCTTATTAAATTAATCGCGGGAATATTCTTTATTTAATATAATTATTAAATCAATTTTCTTTACTTTTTCTCGACATATATATGTATATTTTGCGAATATTGTTCAATCTATATGAAACTGTTTTGTTTAGGTTTGTTTTATTTTAAGATTTCATTTCTGCTCCATCGATTATTGTGAGATTTGCGCTTTGGAATTTAGTTTTCTTCTTAATTATATGTGTGAACTCTTTATTCCTTTCCTCTCTTTCTCTTTTATTCTTTATTCTTCTCTTTTATTATCTCTTGATGATTTTATTATTTTTCTTATTTTCTTCTGCTACTGTTTTCTGTAAGTTGATCAGGAATATTTCTGTTTCCCTGATGTATAGTTTATCTTATACTATTCCGTGTATTACTTTTCTTTTTTTTTTTTTTTTTATAATGCAAGGAGAAGGATATTTAATAGTTAAGTATAGCCATATTAGATGTCTTTACATAATCATAATTTCTATGTTATACTTACTTTAATATAAGTGAATTCCTGAATAAACGAAATAATTTTATATCTCATTTCTTTTATTCTCTTTATTTTTTCTAGAATTGCTGATTGTAATAATATCTATTATCTTATTATTTATTTAATTAAATTCTCTTATAATACATTTTAAGGTTTTTTTTTTATCAAAGTAACTTGTCTATTAATTTATTTGTATGTTATTATTATCAGTATGTTTGTTGTTTTATTTAATATTTTTTGATTACTAAATTTTTTATATATACAGGGTGTCCAAAAAGTCCCGGAACACCTTAATAATTTTCTAGGTGAACCGATTTTGGACAAGGTGAAGGTCAATCTAGAGGTAACTTTTGTCAAGGAATTTAATAGTGACCTTGGATTTGACCTTGGGTTTGATTTTCAAGGTTATTTCAATGTCAACTTTGTTTTTTCAAATGGGAACCCCTATTTTTGACAACGGAAATCGAAAAAGCAGAAAATTTTACGTCTAAACATGTACTCAAGTCATGGGTCAAGGATGACCTTGATGGTCACACAAGGTCATTTAACCTCGAACAAGGTCTGGAAACCTCTTGGCATAGGAAATTCTTAATTTTTTTACCACAGAAGCTTGTATTACCTTTATCAAGGTGCATGCAGCGGTGACGCTCTGGACGACCTTGACAATGCCCTTCAAGGACATTTTACTTTGAATTTTCTTATTTACTTTTAGCATTACCCAGGAACAACGACGTGGACGTAGTAAAATCTGTTCCCTTTGGGGTGCCTGACTAACGTGAGTCCCCTTGCCTCTCACATTTGACAATTAATATTGATAACCACATTATCTGTAATTTAACCTGTAGAGGGCCAGAAACTGAGTATACTGGAGCAACAGATGGTTGAAACCTATAACATGTACACCTTTTACCAATTTTCTTACAATAAAGCTGATGTGCTCCCTGAATTCCCGGTTCTTTAGGTAAAATGCACCAATTGAACACCATTTACTTCTTGGCAGTGAGCTAACCGATGGTAAATATGGTTGATGCGCAACATGCAAATCTTGAATTCATAAAAAATTAATAAAAAAGTAAATAAAATTCATTCTCTTTTTTAAAAATTTAATTAGAATTGATAAATTGAAGCTTTATAATTTTGAATGTGATTTTGAACTGGAACTTAAACAAGTATTGAATTTAGAGTTTATTTTACATACAAAATATTTCTATTAATTTAAAGTGCCATTAATAAGTAAATAAGCAGTAGAGCTTCAAAATAAATTACTATTTTAATTTTTTTTAAAACATTTTTCTCCGTTCTAAGTTTGCGCTCTTCACTGTGATAACAGGATCGGATAATTTTTACACTTGATCGTATTAAAATTGATTCTTGAAATCTTGATCACTGTGATCGGCGTTTGGGTAAGGTTTAATTTGTTAGATTAGTCAAAATGAATCGACTTACTGAAAGAGAACGAATATCACTTCTCATGATGAGAGGTTGGGGCGAAATGGTACGATCTGTTAGGGGAGTAATGAGTCTTTTCAATGCAACTTTTAGAGTTGCTAGAACTCCAATATCATTGTCAACGGTGTCAAGAACCATTACAAGGTTTAATGATCACGGTACTATCAATGATCTACCTAGACCAGGTAGACCAAATTCAGCATCAAATGAAGAGACTTCATTAAACGTTATGCTATCAATCATTGAGGACCCACATAATTCTATTCGTAGGGTTAGTCAACAACATGACGTTAGCAAATCGTCAGTACATAACATATTAAAAAGAGCCAAATTCCATCCATTTAAAATCAATCTAGTTCATAAGTTGAATAAAGACGATTTCGATCGTCGTGTTGAATTTTGTGAAGATACGATGGAACGCATAATTGAAAATCCTGAATTTTCATACAATATAGCATTCTCAGACGAAGCGACTTTTCAACTTGATGGAACCTTAAATAGGCATAACTGCAGATATTGGTCAGATAATAATCCTCATTGGACTAGAGAAGACAAATCACAATATCCAGAAAAATTAAATGTTTGGGCTGGAATTCTCAACAACAGAATCATAGGACCTTTTTTTATTAATGGTAACTTAAATGCACAAAACTATAAAGATATGTTACTAAACCAAATAGTTCCTGCAATAAGAGAAATAGCTGGGGCCAACTTTGAGAATACATGGTTTCGACAGGATGGTGCGGGACCCCACTATGCACGACACGTTCGTAATTTCCTAGATGAAGTTTTTTTCAATCGATGGATAGGGCGGAGAGGTACTATAGAATGGCCAGCTAGATCACCTGACTCAACACCTCTTGATTATTTTTTTTGGGATTACTTAAAAGATAGGGTATACAAAACAAAACCTGAAAATTTAGACGAATTACGGCAAAGAATTATTAATGAATCAACGCTTATTCCTACGGAAATGATCCAAAACGTAGTTGATGCTTTTTACCACCGGTTAGCTTACTGTCAAGAAGTAAATGGAGGTCAATTTGAGCAGTTAAAGTAAAAAATTGCAGTCCATAATGCTTATAAACAAATGTGAGGCAAGGGGACTCACGTTAATCAAGCACCCCAACGTGAGAGGCAAGGGGACTCACGTTAATCAAGCACCCCAACGTGAGAGGCAGGGGGACTCACGTTAATCAAGCACCCCAACGTAAGAGGCAAGGGGACTCACGTTAATCAGGCACCCCAAAGGGAACAGATTTTACTACGTCCACGTCGTTGTTCCTGGGTAATGCTAAAAGTAAATAAGAAAATTCAAAGTAAAATGTCCTTGAAGGGCATTGTCAAGGTCGTCCAGAGCGTCACCGCTGCATGCACCTTGATAAAGGTAATACAAGCTTCTGTGGTAAAAAAATTAAGAATTTCCTATGCCAAGAGGTTTCCAGACCTTGTTCGAGGTTAAATGACCTTGTGTGACCATCAAGGTCATCCTTGACCCATGACTTGAGTACATGTTTGGACGTACAATTTTCTGCTTTTTCGATTTCCGTTGTCAAATATAGGGGTTCCCATTTGAAAAAACAAAGTTGACCTTGAAATAACCCTGAGACTATCGTCGGCGTCTGAGGGCCGTGGAAAAAATTTATCTTACTGTTTCTTTGATTATTATTATATTTATTTAATATTTTACGATCGTCGGCGTCTGAGGGCCGCGGAAAAATTTTATTTTACTAAATTTATTTATTATTTATAGAATTTTATAGTTATTATCCATATTCTTTATTCGTTTTCTGATGTTTTGGCTTCTTCATTGACTAAACCATTTCTCCTTCTCTGAGGTGTTTAATATTTTGCTTTTGATCATAATAACACTTTGATTTATAATTGGATGGTGTTAGATTAACTTTTGGTGGTTTTGTCACTATCCACATAAATGAGGAATACGGGTTCTCCGATGGCTTAGTACACTGAGAAAAAAATTTAGTTGGATTAAGTAAGGCTTAATTGAATCAATGAAATCCCTTAGGTGCGGACGGCACATAAAAAATTTTGTTACATTAATACAAATATTTGAATTGAGTCAAATAAATATTTCATTTTTTTAAATAAATATTTGATTCTACTAAACATCACAAATATTGGTTAAAAATAATATTTTGTATTTTCAAATAAATATTTGACTTACTAAATGTCGTGAAGATTGATTCAATAAAATTAATTCATTGTTTTTATAAAAAATTTTATCAATTAAAATGCCCATTTGTTTTTCTAATTAATTATTTCATTACATTAATATACATATTGGAATTAAATCAAATAATATTTTGTATTTTCAATTAAATATTTGACTTATTAAATGTCGCGAAGATTATTCAATAAAATTAATTCATTGTTTTAATAAAAAAAATTATCAATTAAAATGTCCATTTATTTTTCTAATTAATTGTTTCATCATATTAATGTTATATTGAAATTAAATTAGTTCAATATTTTATATTTTTAAATGAAAGTTTAATTTATTGAATATTTTAAATTTAATAAAATTTTAAGATTTAATAAAATTAATTCATTGTCTTAACAAAAAATTGATTAATTATTCGGTTTCACAAATAAAATATTCCTTCAAAGTAAAAAAATATTTAATTAATTCGATTTATAGATATTTTAATCAAACAAATACTGTCTTTAATCAACAGTATTTGCTTTCAGTGATTTACATTTATTTATTAACATCAATGAATTGATGACTCATTAAAGGACAGGTGAATATGATTCCATTTATTTATATGGTAAAGAATAACAATTATTAACATACTAACATTAGTATGCTTTATACAGTGATCGCACACGCAGTAAATCTAACATAAATTTCGCTCGCATTACAATTTACGTATTATCTTGAATTTTTAACTTCCTTATATATCAACTTAGAAGCCCTCTTACCGCTTGCGAGATCGAAAATTAACGACGCCACCAAGCGGTAGTATCATCAAACCATCGAACTAAATGATTTTGTTAAAACAATAAAAGTTTTGCTTTAGTTCAAATATGTGTTATTTGAATGAAATAAATTATGTAGATGAATCAAATAGTGGATTTACTTGATTTTAACAAGTATTGAATCAGATTTCTCTGTAATTTTTATTAACTTTAGTACATATTTTGCTAAGTTATTCACTTAGCTAGACACGTATTTAAAACACGAGTTTGTTTGAGTATAAAGGATGATAACTTATACAAAAAAATATTTTTCAAGAATATTAAATATTAATTTTAACATTATATTTCATTTGATTTAGTAAATATGTTATTAAATAATAACTGCTTGTTTCAATAAATATTTCATTAAGATAATCAAATAATTATTTAATCGATCTGATAAAGAAATTAATTAATACAACAAAATATTTAATTTGGACCTAAATAATAAAATATTTAAGTGTTAAAAATAATAAATAATTCAATTAATCACTGATTTCATAGACGCAATATAATTAAAAATAAAAGTAATAAAATAATTATATAGAACAAGATAAATCAAATATTTGAATCAATTAAAAATTTAATTAATTTAAGCATTTAGCAATGAAATTATTTGAGTAAAAGACAATGAGATATTTCATAGAATCAATCATATATTTCATAAAGAGAAAAAACACATTCATCAAAGCAACTTAATATTGAATTAAAATGATTAGGTATTTCATTGGCCAGTGAAATAATTTAATATAAGTCATACAATATTTATTTAAAACAATGAAATATCTTTTTGTTATTATTCAAAATTTCTTGAAAGAATAAAACAATAATTTTGACATTATTAAATATTTCATTAATATAATTAAATATATTATTGAACAGTAAAGTAATTTAATAAAGGTGATATAATAATTAATTTAATGTAATATATTCTTCTTTTAATCAAAATTTGATAAAAATAATAGAATAAATACGTTAGAATTAGTAAACATTTTATTAAGATAATTAAACATATTATTAAACATCAAAGTAATTTAGTAGAAGTATTATAATATTTAATTGAAATAGTGAAATATATTCTTATGTCAATCAAAACTTGATAGAATTAATAAAATAAATATATTCGGTTTAATAAAAATTTCATTGAGATAATCAAATATATTATTGAACATTAAAGTAATTTTATGGAAGTGTTAATATAATATTTAATTGAATCAATGAAATATATTCTTGTTTCAATAATAACTTGATAGAAATAATAGAATAAATATATTTGGTTTAATAAATATTTCATTAAGATAATCAAATATATTATTAAACATTAAAGTAATTCAATAGAAGTGTTAATACAATATTTAATTAAATCAGTGACATATATTCTTGATTCAATAACAATTTGATAGAAATAATAAAATAAATATATTTGGTTTAATAAATATTTCTTTAAAAAAAATTTAATATCTGATTTTACGTTGCACCTTTCTTGACTTTAAAAAATAATTTTTTGGTTTTCTTTTTGTGAATTCATTGAAATCGGATTTGTTGATTTTAAGGAACTTATTTCTTTAAATTAATTGTAATTTTTATTGAAATGCTGATCAAATTTTATGTGTTATATACAACAAAATATTTTTTTTTATACAATCACATATATTATTAATTAAATGACAATGTTATTAACTTAGTGAAGCATTTATTTACAATATAAGCTTCTTTAACTTAATCGGATGACCGTTAATTCAAGCAAATATTATATTGATGATTGACCAATATTTTTTTATTGTTATTAAAGATTTTGTAAATTTAACAAACGATTTACTAAAATAAATATTTAATTATTGTAACAAAATATATAGATAATTTACAAACATATTCTATTGTTACAAATAAATATTTTATAAAATTTTATCAGCTGCCTTAATGAAATTGATTTGATTAAATCAATCAAATAATTTAACCGAAACAATAAATTTTTCTTTATTTAAAAAAAATATTTATTTTTTTCAACTTAGGTATCAATTTTTTTTATCCCAACTAAATATTTCAGTAATTTAATAACCTTGCATATTACTTCAATCAGAATTAATTTTTATCAACAAAATATTTAATAACTAAATTTATTTCATTGACTCAACTAAATTTTTCTCTCAGTGTACCTCCCGATTCCAAATGTTCTTCTATACGTTGGTGTCTAAATCTTGTGGTTTCTATGGGTACTTCTGTAATTAACTCATTTTTATGCTTAAAAATTAATAAATTACTAAATGTGTTTTTCTTAGTTTTTCTCTAGGTGACTCAATTATAATTGGTTTTTCTTTGATTAGTTTGTTAATATTTTCTATTTCTTCTATATTTAAATGCCTTGATATTTTAGATTCAGTTTGGTTAAGTATCTTTGCTGCTTTATTCTCTTTTTCCTCGCTTGATATGTTTTATTTTTGTGCACGTAACATCCTCTTATTCGCTTCATTATTATTTATTCTTTTATTATTATTTATTTCGATCATTTTTTCTTCTTTATTTATAATATTCATGACCTTGCATACATCTGACTTAACTTCTGGCGGTTTTACTTCTACCGCGCTGTCATTAGTATTAATACACATGGCACATGCTTTGCCTTCATTATAATTGGCTACGAAATCGCCAACTAAGATGCCCGATCCTATATCTTGGAGCGGTACGAATTCTATATCTTCACTGATATCTTTGACACGTGCATAATTAATTTGTCTTGTGCGAGGAGTGGTAATAAAGCATTTTTCTTCAATAAATGGTAATATATTGCTATTTAATTCTAGGCATTTACGAGCGGCATTAACTTGTCCTTTATATTTATTGATCATATCCCAACCTATTAATCCATCTGTATCTATTGGGAAATCATCTGGGACTACTTGTACTTCAAATAATGTTTTATTCAGAAATAGATTCACCTGTCCTAATTACATACATTTACCTGGAATGACACTGTTTATTGAAACAATCTTATATGGATTTATATACATATTATTTGATATTGTGCTTTTCTTTATAATAGTTACGTTAGCACTTGTATCAACGTAAAAACGACCTTTTCTTGACTTTAAAAATGGCCCACTTAATTCAACTATTGGGGGCTTTCTTCCAGCTTGTATAAATTCTATAGTACATTCCCGTAAGCTGGATCGTTCGTATTTCTTGGCCTGATTGCTTAGCTGCTCAACTCCACAGGACCCTGGCGTCGAGCATCCTGGAAGTTTAAAGGTTCCATGTTGCTTTGACTATCCCATAGTTGATTTTAGCTAGAATCATTGTCTAGTCCATTACTATTATTTTCACACTCGTTATTATCATTATAATTATTATTTCTATCGTTATTGTACCGAGGGTACGTATTGCCTTGATTACGGCCTTGATTTCTGTTAATATTATAATTATTACGATTATTATTATAATTACTACTGGAATTACCATTATACTGTGAGATATTTCTATTATTTGCGTTTTGGTAATTGTTATTAAAATATTCTCTGTTATCTTGATTATAAATATTGCCTGATTTTAATGCGTTTTCTAGCACATAGCATTCTGCGTAATTATGACCTCTTTTCTTCCAATAATCACACTTTTTATTATCGTATTCCTTTTTTCTGCATTGTGCTTCTAAGTGACCTGTTTTTCGACAGTATGAGCATATTTCTATTGCTGGTGCTAGTCTGATGTTTGCATTATTTTGTTGTGTTAGATTTATTGCAGATAGTTGGTCAGCAATTTTTTTAATAATATATCAGTTAGTTGACCTGAGTTTTCTGCTGAGTTAGTTGAAAGTTGCATTAGTCGCCTCGCGCTTGTGCGTTGTTCGAATGAAATAGCCTCATGTATGGCGTCTCTCAACGTTATTGGGTTCTTTGATCGAACTTGGTGCTGTAGAGCGCCGTCTAATCCAAATAAAAATTGTTCTAAGGCTTCTTTATCTGCCTGATTCTTGTGAGTTTCCACCTCGAAATGTCGTAGAATTCTGCATGAGTCATAGTAGTTCAAGAGACGATTGTGTAATATTTGCATTCTTAGACCGTAGTCTCCTGCGCTTTCGCCTGGCATCTGTTTGATTATTTTAATTTCTGCTAAAATCGTGTCTGCTCCTCCAGCATAGCTATAATGTTTTGTTAGATCGGCCAGCAACCCTCCTACTGTATGGTATTGAGTTAACCGCGTTGTGTAACCTTCTGCTGCTTTTCCTTTGAATTTAGTGGCCGGTGTGTTTAAAACCCATCTTTCTGACTGTGGTCCATACGTTCTTACAATGTCTCGTACTGCTCTGCAGAATAGAGGCAGTACATCAGAGTTGCCATCAAAGGTAGGGATGGTATTCAATGCTTGATATAATGAAAGGCTATTAGGTATTTCTCTTGGTGCTCTTGTGTCCATTTGCTGGGGTGTAGAGCTAGCGAAGTGTATATTCACTGGTAGTTCATACATGTTAAATCCTGCAAGAGGATTATCGTCTTCGAAATTGTTAGCTAAGGCGTTTATATCTCTTGTACCTATGGCCTGATTTTCCCTGCAATTGTAATAAGTTCCATAATTGATCCGTTCTTGTATCATGTTAATTGCATCTATGATCAGCGCCGTTCCTTGGTCCTTTGGAGGCAAGTTTATTAGCACACGGTGGACTAATCCGTGTTTTCTTTCAAATTCGTATAATTGTTGTGCCATTTTGCCTGCTGCAGTTTGGGGATCTGCTTCTGTGTTAGGAACGTTTGTTGGTTGATCCGCGTCGTCGTTGGTTGTTGCGGGTATTTTAGATCTGGCTCCTTGGGCTATTTCTTTGTTCAATTTCTTTTCAGCCTCGCTTATTTCAGTAAGCGCTCGAGTTATGTATATTCGGGCCTGTTTTACGAAATATTCCTCTGCTTCGTTCATTTTACATTTATCATTGACCACTATGTCATTTAATCTTCTTAGCGCAGATTCCATTAATCCCTTATTGACACTTTCTTGGAGTGCACAGTCTGCTAATGATAATGCGTTGCGGAGTTCTATAAGTGCTTCATCTTCCAGGGTTTGAGGGTATGCGATTGGTATTGGCTTTGTTTTGTCGGAAGAGTTATGTGTGTCGTTGTCTTGTGTCATCTTGTTATATATATATTTTATATCGTATATATTTTTATATTGTATATATTTTATATTGATAGACACTTGTAATTATATTTATGATTTATAGCACTTGCTGTTACTTTAATTATGTATAATTTTCACTAAATAATTTAATTTGAATTTTATGGAATTTATAATTCATTGAATTTTAACTGTTGGAAGGCTCGCAGCGGGCGCGTATTCCCCTCGAAGGACGTATAATATGGTAATAAAAGTTTTTACTTACCTAATGATGGTGATTAAGGCGATGTACGCGTAGAACATCCTCTCGATTGATTTAAATGTAGATAAAATAGTTTCTTCATAAGTGATACCCCACATCTAGCACTAGTTTTATGTTACGTTATTACGTATATGTATATTTATATTTAATTATAAGATGGTGGGTATCTTTTGTATCACGACTAATCTTGGTAAACCCAAGCAGTCAGTTTGCGTGAAGAATTAAATAAATACTCAGTAATTATGATATGAATATAAGTTTATTAATACTTTCGTCGAGAGAGATATGTCCTATTATTATTGCGTCGCCTAATACGTTCCTTGCTGCTTGCTCCAATCGGGCGTACTCCCGTCGTTCGTGGTTAAAGGTTGGTTGCTTACTCTCTCATCTCTCTGTCGATTGTTCTACTGACTGACTCCTCGTGGGATGTTTGGCTGTATTTATACTCGCCAAATTCGTTGTTTCCACGTGCCTATTCTTCTAGAATATTCGTTATTGATTGGAATTTGCTGATCAGTCCGTCAGTGACTTTTCGTTCTGGTCTTAACCTGTTGCTAGGTGGTCAGCTCTTTTTCTATGGTGCTCGACGCTTTTCGTTGTTTCCAGGCAGGTTATAACTTGTTAGTACGACGGTCAGCGTTTTCTGTCTCTACTTGTTGGAACGTATATTCGTCGCATTCTTTGTATATTGCTGATATTAATTCTTATTCATTTTATAGGGTATAGAATCCGTAACAAAGTGATTCCATGAAATATTGTGCAACATCTCGTAATTCACTGTGCAACATTTCATAAGACCTTTGATTTTTCTAGAAATTACGTATTAAAACGTAATTCCAAGAAATATTGCGCAGTAATTCATAATCAATCTTTCTTTCATTTGAAAAGTAAACAACTACATCTGGTGATTTATAATTCTAGGAAAAAAACTGTGTAATGATTCATGATTGACCTTTTTAGAATTTTTACGACGCAATTCGTCACTATAAAAGGAAAGATAAACAGCCCCATTACTCAGTATTCGTCTGAACTTGAAACAATTCACAATTCTAAGAATTATAAGAAAATCATGTCAACATACGAGTGCAAAGAGCTTGTAGGTACTATGCTGCAAGCATATACTTTTCTGGCAAAAGGAGAGAATAACCTCGAAGAAATTCTTACGTGGATTGATTATAACCGTATATCACCGTAAATTTAAGAATCTTAAAATTACTTTCACATAGAAATAGTGCAAGTGTTCACGAAAAACAAAAGTTTATAGCAACTATTGCCTTACTCAAAGGTGTTCAAAATAAATTAAAGTATTTGTTGAAACGTGGCGAAGGTGTAGTGCAAAGACGCGAGAGACGAAGTGATAGAGTGAAATGGGAGGAACTAGAAGCTGCATTTAACGAACGTATTAGATCGGGAGTGATAATCAATTTGAAAAATATAGACATTTTTCAATTTTTGAATGATTCACTCTATTTATTTACAGCACGTGTAAGAAATATGTTGAGGAAGCAAAATGCTGTAAAAGTGTACATCGTGTTAGCAGCAGAATATATTTTAACCAAACCAACTTAAGTAATAAGTGAAACTAAGTATTTCAACACAAAGGCTGAACCAATTTTCCAAACAACAAATTTAAGAAAATGATTTATGGAAAATGTGCGTAAGCCTATACAAGTCGATATGGAAGAATTCCAAGAAAAAGACTCAGGCTGGACATTACGTTCAATAATTAATATGTGTATCCATATAAACAAGTATAACCCAATGAGAGGTAGTTCGTTCATCGAACTACCTCGTGCTAGTAAAAACAAACATGCTTGGGTTAATGTTGAGAATTTTGACGATGAATGCTTCAAATGGGCCGTTCTCTCAGCACTACATCCAGCAAATACACATTCAAACAAAATAGCCACATATGAAAAGTACAAAAATGAATTAGATTTCGAAGGTATATCATTTCCAGTCAAACCAAAACGTATTTCAAGATTCGAAAAGAAGAATGATATTTCAATAAATTTGTTTATTTTGAAAAAACGCTCGGGGAAATTTCATATTGCTCCATTACGCATAACCAAGAACAAAATGGATACGCATATTAATTTACTTCTCGTGCAAAACTTTTATATTGATGATGATAATGAAGATGTGGAGAATAATGATGAAGACGTTAACAGCAATTTCCACTATGTTTGGATTAAAAATTTATCAAGACTTATATCCATGCAAGTATCAAGACATAAAACTCAAAGCTATTTGTGTAACAGGTATCTACATTACTTTTATACCGAGGCTAAACTGAATGCTCATGAACAAGACTGCTCTCAGATAAACAAGTGTAGAGTTGATTTACCAGGTCTGAAAGAAAATATTTTACAATTTAAAAATTTTCATTGTAAATTAAGGGCACCTTTTATTATTTATGCCGATTTTGAATCACTTCTCGAAAGTATGGAATATAAAAGAATTTATCAGCAACATAAAGCTTTTAGTATTGGATACTACTTTAAATGTAGCTACGATGATACACTCTCGTTTTACCGTAGCTACAGAGGTTCTCAACCTGCAGCATGGTTCGCAAAAGAATTAGAAACACTTGCAGAGAACATTGAGACTGTTTACTGGTGTCCTATATCCATGGATTAATTAACCTACGAGCAAGAACTTGAATTCCAAAATGCAACTACATGTCATATATGTGAAAAGTCCTTGGGAGTTGACAGAGTTCGCGATCATTGTCATTTAACTGGTAAATATCGAGGTCCAGCTCACGAGAAGTGTAAATTGAATTATCAGGATTCACGTTGTGTTCCAATCGTTTTTCACAATCTTACTGGTTATGATTCACATTTCCTCATAAGAGATATTGCTCAAAATTTTCCAGGTCGTGTAAATCTTTTACCACTGAATAAAAAGCGCTTCATATCCTTTACAAAATACATTGATAGCAGTGAAATTAATTACAAATTTATTGAATCTTTCCGTTTCATACCATCGTCTCTGGATAAATTGTCATCTTATTTGGAGCAGTATAATATTTTACCATCGGAGTTTATTACTGATGTGAAATATGGACCATTGACCGAAGAGAAATTCGATTTACTCAAGAGAAAAGGTGTCTTCCCATATGATTATTTGGACTCTGAGGATAAGTTAACAATTTCTGAATTACCGATCAAAGGTCAATTTTACAGCATTTTAAATAATAGTAAAATATCGGGTGAAGATTATGAACATGCTAAAAGTGTCTGGAATAAATTCAATATTTCAAATTTAGGCGATTATTCAGATCTCTACTTAAAAACCGATGAGCTACTATTAGCAGAAGTTTTTGAAAATTTTCGAAGTGGCTTTATCACCACTTATGGCTTAGATCCAGCACATTATTATACACTTCCTGGCTACACCTGGGATGCCATGCTCAAGTATACCAACATTAAATTGGAATTACTAATCGACATCGACATGATAATGTTCATTGAACGCGGTATTAGAGGTGGTATCAGTCAGTGCTGCAATCGTTATTCAAAAGCCAATAACAAATACATGGGCGATGCATATAATCCAGAAGAAAAATCAAAATACCTAATTTACTTTGATGTAAACAATCTTTATGGTTGGGCTATGATGCAATACCTTCCAACTGGTGGCTTCAAGTGGATTGAAGGTGATTTTAATGAAATGAACTTTTTTGTGCCCGATGACTCACCTATCGGATACATCTTTTTTCATAGCCAAACTATTCTGGATAAAAATCTTGTTGCTGTACAATTTGGGAAAACTGAAGTTTACATAAATAAACCTATATATATTGGACTTTGTATTCTTGACTTATCCAAGACATTAGTATATGATTTTCACTACCGTTATATGAAGAAAGGATTTGATGATCTATGTAAATTGCTTTATACAGATACGGATGGTCTGATTTATGAAGTTCGTGATAGAGATAATTATGAAATTATGAAACGTGATATTCAAAACTTTGACACATCTGACTATCCGGCTAATAATGTTTTTAATATACCTCAAATGAACAAAAAAGTCGTTGGATTAATAAAAGATGAGTGTAATGGGCACATAATGACTGAATTTGTTGGACTACGCAGTAAAATGTACAGCATACGAATAGATGGTGAAGACAAAGTTAAAAAAGCTAAAGGTATAAGAAGCTCGGTGATTGAGAAAACAATTACATTCGATGATTATTTAGAGTGTCTACTAAAGAATACAACAAAATACAGAACACAACGTACTATTCGCTCTGACAAGCATAAAGTGTATAGCGAATTTGAGACAAAATTAACATTAAGCCCAGATGATGATGAAAGATACATAGAAGATGACAAGACAGATAACTTACCTTGGGGTCATTATACAATAAAGTCAATTCTAGAATAAATTAATTTTAATATATTAAAAATAATTGTTTAAATTATATTGTTTAAATTTAAGGAATAAATAAAAAAAAAACACTTTTAATATATGTTATGTGTGTACATTTATTTCTCAATGCTACAAATTTGATTTATTTATCCAACTATTATGTGAATTATCAAACCCTAACCATTTCACATGAATCTGATTTCCTCGTTTTTTCAAAACTTTTTCCACTAGATAGATATCAGGATATTTAGCCTTAAGTAACTCTTGCTCGTAGAAACCGCCTGCTATAGGCTGATCTTTATAATCTTTCAGTTTATATGTTATAGGATTGGTAAGTATTACTTGACTTATGGTAAATATTTCCACTGACCAATTAGGTGTATAACCCTTTTCAAATACTTGCTTGATCTTGCTCACTCGTACTTTATCACCAACTTGGAACTTTGGTCTTTGAGGAATATGGTATTTGTACTTAAATGTTTTGAGAACTTTAGCCTCATTTGCATGGGTAATATCCTTAGGTCGCATTCTAGTTGTACGATGTACACTATTATTGTATGTTATAAGTAATTTCGGTAAAATATCAAGCCACTTGTAATTATCACGTAGAATAAATTGTATCCACATTTTATTCTTCAGTGTACGATTAAAACGTTCACAGATGGATGCTTTTAGATTACTATATGTAGAATACAAATTAATACCATGATGCTTCATGAGATTCTCAAATGAAGAGTTGTAAAATTCTTTGCCCCAATCGGTATGCAGATTTTTTGGTATGCGACCTTCATGAAACACAGATTTCATTGCTTCAGTAACGTCTTCACTAGTTTTACGTTTTATTGGTACAGCCCATGCATACTTTGAGAATATATCAATGACAGTGAGCAAGTACTTATAACCACTATTCTCTCGAGCATAAGGCTGCATATCAACCAGATCAGCTTGCCAGGTCTCATCTAAACCGCGCATTATGAATTTACGACGTGGATAGTTACGTCTAGCAGGCATGTAACTTAAGAAGGGGCCGAACTATCTGTCTTTGTCTAATATCGTTTTTCATCATTTATATAAACACTATCCGGTATAACAAGAAAAAAATAGCAGCCCCCGCTAGATATTAGTATAATGAGTAAATTTTGTAATAAAAATCAAATTTTTTACCGCATAGTTTTTGATTAATTAGAGACCTACTAGCAATCTAGAATATAATCTATCTTTTTTTGATAGGTCTCTAATTATTCAAAAACTACGCAGTTAAAAAATTTGTTTGTTATTACAAAATTTACTAACCATACTAATATTTAGCGGGGGCTGCTATTTTTTTCTTGTTATAAAGGATAGTGTTTATATAAATAATGAAAAACGCTATTAGACAGAGACAGATAGTTCGGCCCCTTCTTAAGCTTCAAACGTTGAATTGGATCGAAAATTGGATTTTTTTAATAAATGATTCAGCGACTGTATACAGGCTAAAATTGCATAAAAAACAACTAATGTAATAATAAAAACAAGTTACGAGTAACCATAGATCATAAACAACCCCTCATAGGTCACAAAGGGGAGCTAACGGAAAAGACAAAATTTAGTTTTAGTATACTTAATTCGTTAGACAATTTATCTCTTCGATTCTAAATCAGTAATAATAGAAGACACCCCCATGAATTTTTTCGTTGAAAAACAAGACAAGGAACTACCCCCAGCGTGATATATAGGGGATGAAAATCAGTTCTAATTTTTTATCTCGGCGACTTGATTCGTTGGACCCTTTTTATCTTCAATTATCAAATATCAATGATAAAAGACAACCCAATAAATTTTTTCGTTGAGATACAAGACAAGGAACCACCCCCAGCGTGATATGTAGGGAATGAAAATCAGATCTGATTTTTTATCTCGGGGACTTGATTCGTTGGACCTTTTTTCACGTCGATTATCAATAAGTAACGATAAAAGACAACTTCTTGAATTTTTTCGTTGAGATACAAGACAAGGAACCACCCCCAGCGTGATATATAGGGAATGAAAATCAGATCTGATTTTTTATCTCGGGGACTTGATTCGTTGGACCTTTTTTCACGTCGATTATTAATAAGTAATGATAAAATACAATTTCTTGAATTTTTTCGTAGAGATACAAGACAAGGAACCACCCCCAGCGTGATATATAGGGAATGAAAATCAGATCTGATTTTTTATCTCGGGGACTTGATTCGTTGGACCTTTTTTCACGTCGATTATCAATAAGTAACGATAAAAGACAACCCCTTAAATTTTTTCGTTGAGATACAAGACCAGGAACCACCCCCAGCGTGATATATAGCGGATGAAAATCAGTTCTGACTTTCTATCTCGGCGACTTGATTCGTTCGACCCTTTTTCTTTTCAATTATCAGAAATCAATGATAAAAGACAACCCCATAAATTTTTTCGTTAAGATACAAGACGAGGAACCACCCCCAGCGTGATATATAGGGGATGAAAATCAGTTCTGATTTTTTATCTTGGCGGCTTGATTCGTTGGAACCTTTTTCTCTTCAATTATCGTAGATTAATGATAAAAGACAACCCCATAAATTTTTTCGTTAAGATACAAGACAAGGAACCACCCCCAGCGTGATATATAGGGGATGAAAATCAGTTCCGATTTTTTATCACGGCAACTTGATTCGTTGGACCCTTTTTCTCTTCAATTATTATAAATTAATGATAAAAGGCAACCCCATAAATTTTTTCGTTGAGATACAAGACAAGGAACCACCCCCAGCGTGATATATATAGAGGATGAAAGCCAGATCTGATTTTTTATCTCGGGGACTTGATGCGTTAGAATTTTTTTCACGGCGATTATCAATAAGTTATGATGAATAAAAACCCCTTAGATTCTTTCGTCGAGATACAAGACAAGGAACCACTCCCAGCGTGATATATAGGAGATGAAAATCATATCTGATTTTGTATCTCGGGAACTTGATTCATTGGACCTTTTTTCACGTCGATTATCAATAAGTAATGATAAAAGACAACCCCTTAAATTTTTTCGTTGAGATACAAAACAAGGAACCGCACTCAGCGTGATATATAGGGGATGAAAATCAGATCTAATTTTTTATCTCGGGGACTTGATTCGATAAAACCATTTTTTACGTCGATTATCAATAAGTGATAATAAAAGACAACCCCTCGAATTTTTTCGTTGAGATACAAGACAAGAAACCACCCCCAGCGTGATATATAGGGGATGAAAATCAGATCTGATTCTTTATCTCGGAGACTTCATTCGTTAGACTTTTTTTCACGGCGATTATCAAAAAGTAATGATAAAAGACAACCCCTTGAATTTTTTCGTTGAGACACATGACAAGGAACCACCCCCAGCGTGATATATAGGGGATGAAAATCAGATCTGATTTTTTATCTCGGGGACTTGATTGGTTGGACTTTTTTTCACAGTTATTATCAATATGTAATTATAAAAGACAACCCCTTGAATTTTTTCGTTAAGATACAAGACAAGGAACCATCCCCAGTGTGATATATAGGGGATGAAAATCAGATCTGATTTTTGATCTCGGGGACTTGATTGGTTAGACTTTTTTTCACAGTTATTATCAATAAATAATGATAAAAGACAATCATTTAGATTTTTTCGTTAAGATACAAGACTAGAAACCACCCCCAGCGTGATATATAGGGGATGTAAATCAGATCTGATTTTTCATCTCAGGGACTTGATTCGTTGGACCTTTTTTTACGTCGATTATCAATGAGTAATGATAAAAGACAACCCCTTGAATTTTTTCGTTGAGATACAAGACAAGGAACCACCCCCAGCGTGATATACAGGGGATGAAAATTATATCTGATTTTTTATCTCGAAACTTGATTCGTTAGACCTTTTTTCACGTCGATTATCGATAAGTAATGATAAAAGACAACCCCACAAATTTTTTCGTTGAGATACAAGACAAGGAACCACCCCAACGTGATATATAGGGGATGAAAATCGGATCTGAGTTTTATCCCCTATATATCACGCTGGGGACGGTTCCTTGTCTTGTATCTCAACGAAAAAATTCATAGGGTTGTCTTTTATCATTACTTATTGATAATCGACGTAAAAAAAGGTCCCACGAATGAAGTCACCAATATAAAAAATAAGAACTTATTTTCATCCCCATTACATCACGCTGGTGGTAGTTCCTTGTCTTGTATTTCAACGGAAAAACTTATGGGGTTGTCTTTTATCATTACTTATTGATTATTAACGTAAAAAAAGATCCAACAAATCAAGTCCCCGGGATAAAATATCAGATCTGATTTTCATCCCCTATATATCACACTGAGGGTGGTTCCTTCTCTTATATCTCGACGAAAAAATTCATGGGTCGTCTTTTCTCATTACTTTTTGATAATTAAAAAGAAAGAGGGTCCAATGAACCAAGTCACCGATTTAAAAAATCAGAACTGATTTTCATCCCCATCACATCACGCTGGGGGTGGTTCCTTGTCTTGTATCTCAACGAAAAAATTCATGGGGTTGTCTTTTATTATTACTTTCTGATAATCGACGTGAAAAAAGGTCCAACGAATGAAGTCCCAGAGATAAAAAATAAGATCTGATATTTATCCCCTATATAGCACACTAAGGGTGGTTCCTTGTCTTGTATCTCGACGAAAAAATTTAAGGGGTTGTCTTTTATCATGACTTATTGATAATCGACGTAAAAAAAGGTCCAACGAATCAAGTCCCCGAAATAAAAAGCCAGATATGATTTTCATCTCCTATATAGCACGCTGGGATTGGTTCCTTGTCTTGTATCTCAACGAAAAAATTTAAGGAGTTGTCTTTTATCATTAGTTATTGATAATCGACGTGAAAAAAGGTCCAACGAATCAAGTCCCCGAGATAAAAAGTCAGATCTGATTTTCATCTCCTATATAGAACGCTGGGGGTGGTTCCTTGTCTTGTATCTCAACGAAAAAATTTAAGGGGTTATCTTTCATCATTAATTCTTGATAATTAAAGAGAAAACGGGTCCAATGAATTAAATCGCCGATATATAAAATCAGAACTTAATTTGATCCCCTATATATGACGCTGGGGGTTATTCCTTGTCTTGTATCTCAACAAAAAAATTTAAGGGGTTTTCTTTCATTATTACTTATTGATAATAGACGTAAAAAAAGGTCCAACGAATCAAGTCCCCGAGATAAAAAGTCAGATCTGATTTTCATCCCCTATATATCACGCTGGGGGTGGTTCCTCGTCTTGTATCTCAACGAAAAAATTCGAGGAGTTGACTTTTATCATTACTTATTGATAATCTACGCGAAAAAGGTTCCAACGAATCAAGTCCCCGAGATAAAAAATCAGATCTGATTTTCATCCCCTATAAAGCACGCTGGGGGTAGTTCTTTGTCTTGTATCTTAACGAAAAAATTTATGGGGTTGTCTTTTATCATTAATTCTTGATAATTGAAGAGAAAAAGGGTACAACGAATCAAGTCGCTGAGATAAAAAATCAGATCTGATTTTCATCCCCTATATATCACGCTGGGGGTGGTTCCTTGTCTTGTATCTCAACGAAAAAATTCAAGGGGTTGTCTTTTATCATTAATTTTTGATGATTGAAGAGAATAAAGGTCCAACAAATTATGTCGCCGTGATAAAAAATCAAAACTGATTTTCATCCCCTATATATCACGCTGGCGGTGGTTCCTTGTCTTGTATCTCAACGAAAAAATTCAAGGGGTTGACTTTTATCATTACTTATTGGTAATCGACGTGAAAAAAGGTCCAACGGATCAGGTCCTTGAGATAAAAAATCAGATGTGATATTTATCCCCTATATAGCACACTGGGGGGTGGTTCCTTGTCTTGTATCTCAACGAAAAAATTCATGGGGTCGTCTCTTCTTATTACTTTTTGATAATTAAAGAGAAAACGAGTCCAATGAATTAAATCGCCGATATATAAAATCAGAACTTAATTTGATCCCCTATATATGACGCTGGGGGTTGTTCCTTGTCTTGTATCTCAACAAAAAATTTAAGGGGTTGTCTTTCATCATTACTTATTGATAATCGACGTAAAAAAGGTCCAACGAATCAAGTCGCCGAGATAAAAAATCAGAACTGATTTTCATCCCCTATATATCGCGCTGGAGGTGGTTCCTTGTCTTGTATCTTAACGAAAAAATTCATAGAGTTTTCTTTAATCATTGCTTTTTGATAATCGACGTAAAAATAGGTCCTACGAATCAAGTCCCCGAGATAAAAGATCAGAAATAATTTTCATCCCCTATATATCACGCTGGGGGTGGTTCCTCGTCTTGTATCTCAACCAAAAAATTCGAGGGGTTGACTTTTATCATAACTTATTGATAATCTACGCGAAAAAGGGTCCAACGAATCAAGTCCCCGAGATAAAAAATCAGATCTGATTTTCATCCCCTATAAAGCACGCGGGGGGTAGTTCTTTGTCTTGTATCTAAACGAAAAAATTTATGGGGTTGTCTTTTATCATTAATTCTTGATAATTGAAGAGAAATAGGGTATAACGAATCAAGTCGTTGAGATAAAAAATCAGAACTGATTTTCATCCCCCATATATCACGCTGGGGGTGGTTCCTTGTCTTGTATCTCAACGAAAAAATTCAAGGGGTTGTCTTTTATCATTAATTTTTGATGATTGAAGAGAATAAAGGTCCAACGAATTAAGTCGCCGTGATAAAAAATCAAAACTGATTTTCATCCCCTATATATCACGCTGGCGGTGGTTCCTTGTCTTGTATCTCAACGAAAAAATTCAAGGGGTTGACTTTTATCATTACTTATTGGTAATCGACGTGAAAAAGGTCCAACGGATCAGGTCCTCGAGATAAAGAATCAGATGTGATATTTATCCCCTATATAGCACACTGGGGGGTGGTTCCTTGTCTTGTATCTCAACGAAAAAATTCATGGGGTCGTCTCTTCTTATTACTTTTTGATAATTAAAGAGAAAACGAGTCCAATGAATTAAATCGCCGATATATAAAATCAGAACTTAATTTGATCCCCTATATATGACGCTGGGGGTCGTTCCTTGTCTTGTATCTCAACAAAAAATTTAAGGGGTTGTCTTTCATCATTACTTATTGATAATCGACGTAAAAAAGGTCCAACGAATCAAGTCCCCGAGATAAAAAGTCAGATCTGATTTTCATCTCCTATATAGCACGCTGGGGGTGGTTCCTTGTCTTGTATCTCAACGAAAAAATTTAAGGGGTTATCTTTCATCATTAATTCTTGATAATTAAAAAGAAAACGGGTCCAATGAATTAAATCACCGATATATAAAATCAGAACTGAATTTGATCCCCTATATATGACGCTGGGGGTTATTCCTTGCCTTGTATCTCAACAAAAAAATTTAAGGGGTTTTCTTTCATCATTACTTATTGATAATTGACGTAAAAAAAGGTCCAACGAATCAAGTCCCCGAGATAAAAAGTCAGATCTGATTTTCATCCCCTATATATCACGCTTGGGGTGGTTCCTTGTCTTGTATCTCAACGAAAAAATTCAAGGAGTTGTCTATATCATTACTTATTGATAATCAACGTAAAAAAAGGTCCAACGGATCAGGTCCTCGAGATAAAAAATCAGATCTGATATTTATCTCCTATATAGCACACTGGGGGGTTGTTCCTTGTCTTGTATCTCAACGAAAAAGTTCATGGGGTCGTCTCTTCTCATTACTTTTTGATAATTTAAGAGAAAACGGGTCCAATGAATTAAATCGCCGATATATAAAATCAGAACTTAATTTGATCCCCTATATATGACGCTGGGGGTTGTTCCTTGTCTTGTATCTCAACAAAAAAATTTAAGGGGTTGTCTTTCATCATTACTTATTGATAATCGACGTAAAAAAAGGTCCAACGAATCAAGTCCCCGAGATAAAAAGTCAGATCTGATTTTCATCCCCTATATAGCACGCTGGGGTGGTTCCTTGTCTTGTATCTCAACGAAAAAATTTAAGGGGTTATCTTTCATCATTAATTCTTGATAATTAAAAAGAAAACGGGTCCAATGAATTAAATCACCGATATATAAAATCAGAACTTAATTTGATCCCCTATATATGACGCTGGGGGTTATTCCTTGTCTTGTATCTCAACAAAATAATTTAAGGGGTTTTCTTTCATCATTACTTATTGATAATAGACGTAAAAAAAGGTCCAACGAATCAAGTCCCCGAGATAAAAAGTCAGATCTGATTTTCATCCCCTATATATCACGCTTGGGGTGGTTCCTTGTCTTGTATCTCAACGAAAAAATTCAAGGAGTTGTCTTTTATCATTACTTATTGATAATTAACGTGAAAAAAGGTCCAACGGATCAGGTCCTCAAGATAAAAAATCAGATCTGATATTTATCCCCTATATAGCACACTGGGGGGTTGTTCCTTGTCTTGTATCTCAACGAAAAAATTCATGGGGTCGTCTCTTCTCATTACTTTTTGATAATTTAAGAGAAAACGGGTCCAATGAATTAAATCGCCGATATATAAAATCAGAACTTAATTTGATCCCCTATATATGACGCTGGGGGTTGTTCCTTGTCTTGTATCTCAACAAAAAAATTTAAGGGGTTGTCTTTCATCATTACTTATTGATAATCGACGTAAAAAAAGGTCCAACGAATCAAGTCCCCGAGATAAAAAGTCAGATCTGATTTTCATCCCCTATATAGCACGCTGGAGGTGGTTCCTTGTCTTGTATCTTAACGAAAAAATTCATAGAGTTTTCTTTAATCATTGCTTTTTGATAATCGACGTAAAAATAGGTCCTACGAATCAAGTCCCCGAGATAAAAGATCAGAAATAATTTTCATCCCCTATATATCACGCTGGGGGTGGTTCCTCGTCTTGTATCTCAACCAAAAAATTCGAGGGGTTGACTTTTATCATAACTTATTGATAATCTACGCGAAAAAGGGTCCAACGAATCAAGTCCCCGAGATAAAAAATCAGATCTGATTTTCATCCCCTATAAAGCACGCGGGGGGTAGTTCTTTGTCTTGTATCTAAACGAAAAAATTTATGGGGTTGTCTTTTATCATTAATTCTTGATAATTGAAGAGAAATAGGGTATAACGAATCAAGTCGTTGAGATAAAAAATCAGAACTGATTTTCATCCCCCATATATCACGCTGGGGGTGGTTCCTTGTCTTGTATCTCAACGAAAAAATTCAAGGGGTTGTCTTTTATCATTAATTTTTGATGATTGAAGAGAATAAAGGTCCAACGAATTAAGTCGCCGTGATAAAAAATCAAAACTGATTTTCATCCCCTATATATCACGCTGGCGGTGGTTCCTTGTCTTGTATCTCAACGAAAAAATTCAAGGGGTTGACTTTTATCATTACTTATTGGTAATCGACGTGAAAAAAGGTCCAACGGATCAGGTCCTCGAGATAAAGAATCAGATGTGATATTTATCCCCTATATAGCACACTGGGGGGTGGTTCCTTGTCTTGTATCTCAACGAAAAAATTCATGGGGTCGTCTCTTCTTATTACTTTTTGATAATTAAAGAGAAAACGAGTCCAATGAATTAAATCGCCGATATATAAAATCAGAACTTAATTTGATCCCCTATATATGACGCTGGGGGTCGTTCCTTGTCTTGTATCTCAACAAAAAATTTAAGGGGTTGTCTTTCATCATTACTTATTGATAATCGACGTAAAAAAGGTCCAACGAATCAAGTCCCCGAGATAAAAAGTCAGATCTGATTTTCATCTCCTATATAGCACGCTGGGGGTGGTTCCTTGTCTTGTATCTCAACGAAAAAATTTAAGGGGTTATCTTTCATCATTAATTCTTGATAATTAAAAAGAAAACGGGTCCAATGAATTAAATCACCGATATATAAAATCAGAACTGAATTTGATCCCCTATATATGACGCTGGGGGTTATTCCTTGCCTTGTATCTCAACAAAAAAATTTAAGGGGTTTTCTTTCATCATTACTTATTGATAATTGACGTAAAAAAAGGTCCAACGAATCAAGTCCCCGAGATAAAAAGTCAGATCTGATTTTCATCCCCTATATATCACGCTTGGGGTGGTTCCTTGTCTTGTATCTCAACGAAAAAATTCAAGGAGTTGTCTATATCATTACTTATTGATAATCAACGTAAAAAAAGGTCCAACGGATCAGGTCCTCGAGATAAAAAATCAGATCTGATATTTATCTCCTATATAGCACACTGGGGGGTTGTTCCTTGTCTTGTATCTCAACGAAAAAGTTCATGGGGTCGTCTCTTCTCATTACTTTTTGATAATTTAAGAGAAAACGGGTCCAATGAATTAAATCGCCGATATATAAAATCAGAACTTAATTTGATCCCCTATATATGACGCTGGGGGTTGTTCCTTGTCTTGTATCTCAACAAAAAAATTTAAGGGGTTGTCTTTCATCATTACTTATTGATAATCGACGTAAAAAAAGGTCCAACGAATCAAGTCCCCGAGATAAAAAGTCAGATCTGATTTTCATCCCCTATATAGCACGCTGGGGGTGGTTCCTTGTCTTGTATCTCAACGAAAAAATTTAAGGGGTTATCTTTCATCATTAATTCTTGATAATTAAAAAGAAAACGGGTCCAATGAATTAAATCACCGATATATAAAATCAGAACTTAATTTGATCCCCTATATATGACGCTGGGGGTTATTCCTTGTCTTGTATCTCAACAAAATAATTTAAGGGGTTTTCTTTCATCATTACTTATTGATAATAGACGTAAAAAAAGGTCCAACGAATCAAGTCCCCGAGATAAAAAGTCAGATCTGATTTTCATCCCCTATATATCACGCTTGGGGTGGTTCCTTGTCTTGTATCTCAACGAAAAAATTCAAGGAGTTGTCTTTTATCATTACTTATTGATAATTAACGTGAAAAAAGGTCCAACGGATCAGGTCCTCGAGATAAAAAATCAGATCTGATATTTATCCCCTATATAGCACACTGGGGGGTTGTTCCTTGTCTTGTATCTCAACGAAAAAATTCATGGGGTCGTCTCTTCTCATTACTTTTTGATAATTTAAGAGAAAACGGGTCCAATGAATTAAATCGCCGATATATAAAATCAGAACTTAATTTGATCCCCTATATATGACGCTGGGGGTTGTTCCTTGTCTTGTATCTCAACAAAAAAATTTAAGGGGTTGTCTTTCATCATTACTTATTGATAATCGACGTAAAAAAAGGTCCAACGAATCAAGTCCCCGAGATAAAAAGTCAGATCTGATTTTCATCCCCTATATAGCACGCTGGGGGTGGTTCCTTGTCTTGTATCTCAACGAAAAAATTCAAGGGGTTGACTTTTATCATTACTTATTGTTAATCGACGTGAAAAAAGGTCCAACGAATCAAGTCCCCGAGATAAAAAATCAGATCTGATTTTCATTCCCTATATAGCACACTGGGGGTGGTTCCTTGTCTTGTATCTTAACGAAAAAATTCATGGGGTCGTCTTTTCTCATTACTTTTTGATAATTGACGAGAAAAAGGGTCCAATGAATCAAGTCGATGATATAAAATATCAAAACTGATTTTCATCCTCATTACATCACACTGGGGGTGGTTCCCTGTCTTGTATCTCAACGAAAAAATTCATTGGGTCGTCTCTTCTCATTACTTTTTGATAATTTAAGAGAAAACGGGTCCAATGAATTAAATCGCCGATATATAAAATCAGAACTTAATTTGATTCCCTATATATGACGCTGGGGGTTGTTCCTTGTCTTGTATCTCAACAAAAAAATTTAAGGGGTTGTCTTTCATCATTACTTATTGATAATCGACGTAAAAAAAGGTCCAACGAATCAAGTCCCCGAGATAAAAAATAAGATCTGATTTTCATCCCCTATATAGCATGCTGGAAGTGGTTCCTTGTCTTGTATCCCAACGAAAAAATTTAAGGGATTGTCTCTTATCAATACATTTTGATAATCGACGTGAAAAAAGGTCCAACGAATCAAGTCTCCGAGATAAAAACTCAGATCTGATTTTCATCTCCTATATATCACGCTGGGGGGGGTTCCTAGTCTTGTATCCCAACGACATAATTTAAGGGGTTGTCTTTTATCATCACTTATTGATAATCGACGTGAAAAAAGGTCCAACGAATCAAGTCTCCGAGATAAAAAATCAGATCTGATTTTCATCCCCTATATATCACGCTGGGGGTGGTTCCTTGTCTTGTATCTTAACGAAAAAATTTATGGGGTTGTCTTTTATCATTACTTATTGATAATCGACGTGGAAAAAGGTCCAACGAATCAAGTCCCCGAGATAAAAAATCAGATCTGATTTTCATCCCCTATATATCACGCTGGGGGTAGTTCCTAGTCTTGTATCCCAACGAAAAAATTTAAGGGGTTGTCTTTTATCATTAATTTTTGATAATTGAAGAGAAAAAGGGTCCAACGAATCAAGTCATTTAGATAAAAAATCAGATCTGATTTTTATCCTCTATATATCACGCTGGGGGTGATTCCTAGTCTTGTATCCCAACGAAAAAATTCAAGGGGTTGTCTTTTATCATTACTTATTGCTAATTGACGTAAAAAAAAGGTCTAACGAATCAAGTCCCCGAGATAAAAAATCAGATCTGATTTTCATCCCCTATATAGCACACTGGGGGTGGTTCCTTGTCTTGTATCTCAACGAGAAAATTCATGGGGTTGTCTTTTATTATTAATTCTTGATAATTGAAGAGAAAAAGGGTCCAACGAATCAAGTTTTTGAGATAAAAAATTAGATCTGACTATCAATAAATTCTATAATATTTACATCGAAATTTTTTCTAATTTTCTCATCATATTTGTCCCTTGAATTTTTCATTTCTAATTCTAATGCATCGAGGTTTTCTCTGAAGTCTCCAGTGGCTACGTATATGCTTCGAACTTCAGACGCAACCATGCTTTGTAAAGTTTGTAAATTAACTGCATCATTCGATTGCTGAGGTGTGGCAACATTGCATAACCTCTTATTTTGTACATCATACTGTCTATCTTCAGTAATTTCAAACCCAACACCTGGAGGTCCCTGTTGACCACCTGCCTGCTGTAATTGCCGTCCGAACACGTCAACACTCATCTTGCGACTGACTAGAGAAACAGCAGTGATTTTTAATATATAATGTTGGCTTCGCGGAGTTCTTTAATTATCGAATGAATCTCATTAGTATGACTTAGATTTTTAGCTTCTGTCTCTGCCACCAATAGCCGTAAGCGATCAACTAGTTCATTGGGGTCATCCCAGTACACGTAGTCCATTTGTGTACCTTCACGAGCAATTTTGTAGCGTGGTAAGAGACCCCTTCCACTAAACGATTTCCTCTTTCAAGCTGGAGATTTATCGAAAAATGGAGCAATATAATTTTTAAATTTGTTACTATTTAGTTTACGTAGTGATCCATCAGCTTGATAATTCTTTCTATATGCATTCGTTATTTCAACAATTTTTTGATAATTTCTCAAATCATCTTCGGTAATAAGTTTTTTATCAGGCTGTTTTCGAAACAATAATTCTAGTAAGCCTACAGTTTTTGGATATTGCGTGTCAAGTACGACCACATGGTCTTTCTCGAAATTTAGTGGTGAATCACCAATCATCATCATACTACCCATTTTACGAACTCCATAGATATTATCTAGATATGATTTTTGATTTTTTTGAAACATCCAAAGATATTTATTGGTAAGCGGATCTGTTTCGCTTCCACCATCGTCGTCACCATCGTCGTCAGTTTCACTTTCTGCAGCTGTCTCAAAACTTGTTTCAGCTGAACGAATTGTATCGTCAACATTTTTATTTATAATTCGCCTATCATTAAAAATGTATCCATCTTCAGAGGAGTGCTCATTTTCGGATAAATCATGCTCTGTTTTATCTTTCGATTCGAAATTTTTTTTATTTATTTCAGATATGTTTACAAGTTTTTCAAGCGGATCAACAACAGGTTTGAATGTTTCACTGAAAGCCTTTTCGAAATCGGCTTTACCCTGCTTCAATAGCTTATGTTTACGTTTGATTGCCTCTCTAGATTTCACAATCTGATGGAGAATATTTTTTTCACATTGAAAATTCGCCATGTTGACTGTTCAAGGTTCTACAGAGTACTACTTGATCTGTACTCAACTTCCTATATTTATTAGAAAACAGTCAAAACCTCTTCGATAACGACCAGCATTTAACTCACGTTCTCTGTCAATTGTGAGAAATGCATATTTACAATTCTTCCAGCATGATAAACACAAGTCCTTGAATTGTATATATGACATATCAGAATTCACGTGATCATTGTATATGTGCTTGAGATTCATATCATCTTGTCTAAATATTACCAGTAAATTTACATTGTCTCGAACTAAATGTTTAGGTACATGAGCACAAGACTGACAAAGATAGAAACAATCTACATTTTTATGTCTACCCATGCAGAAAAATGCTCTTATATTGTCTTGCTTTTCACAAGCCACATCGTCAAACACCATTATGGAATTTGGAAGAACGTCTTGGGGGGCTACTACGGCTTCGTGCTCACTGAATGAAAAATATTGTATATCCTTTATCGGCTCTAGAAGTTCCTCAAGAAACTTGTACTTTGGCTGATAAAGTGATTTTGAATACACGTAGACGTTTTCAAATTTCAATCCATTTACGTGTGTTATAAGAGTAAGCAATGTATTAGTTTTACCACAGCCTGAGGGACCACAAAACACAGCTCGTATACTGTCGGGTAATAATTCTCCATGACGTTTCTGTGACGTTTGTTGCTGCGTAATAGTATCAAAATTCGACACTGGTAATTTGACACTTTGTGGCTGAAAATCCATGTTCACTGTTTGCTTTTTCACAACTGACTGATCGCAATACTATAAATAAATCATTTATATAGATGCGAGCTCAGTATTCAATCAACCATCAAAGTGTAAAGATCATGATTGTGCACAAGTGAAAAAAAAGTGGGCGTGGTCTCGTAAACACTCTCATCAATAAGCTTCCATTTGAATTTTATTTACCAGGCTATCAATACTGCGGGCCTGGGACCAAATTAGCAAAACGTCTTGCTCGCGGTGATCCTGGAATTAATCCACTCGATGCAGCCTGCAAAGAGCACGATATCGCTTACTCACAGAATCGTGAGAACATCGAGGCGAGAAACGCTGCAGATCGAGTATTAGCGGAAAAAGCTTGGCAACGAGTTTGGGCTAAAGATTCAGGTATTGGTGAGAAGGCTGCTGCCTACGCCATTACAAACGCCATGAAAGTAAAATCAAAACTTGGAATGGGTCTGAAAAATGATAAGAAGAAGAAAAAGCCAACTATAGTTCTATCAAGGGTTGGTTAAAGCTGCATCTAAGTCTTTAATACCGAACACCGATGCTCGTAAAGTCATTCGTACAGCTTTAAAGGGTGCTTGTATAGCCATTAAAAAAGCTGGCGGTAAAAAGAATATTCGAATTCCACGCGTTCTACCAGTACCATCGAAAGTCGATGGATTTCTACCATTTTTGATACCACTCTTTGCTGGTTTGAGTGCTACGGGCGCATTAGCAGGTGGCGCTGCTAATATAGCAAGGGCTGTGAACGATGCTAGCGCCGCGAAACGACAACTTGAAGAAAGTCAACGTCATAACAAAACAATGGAGGCTATTGCTCTTGGTAAAGGTCTTTATTTGAAACCACACAAAAAGGCTATGGTATTCATTTGAAGCCCTACAAAGGGGGACGTATAAATAAAAAAAAAAGCTTTAATGTAAAACTTCCTAACAGGGCTCTAACTTATGTTGATTTAATGAAATACGCTAGAATCTTGAAAATTCCATCTTTCCGTGGAGTTTTCATGCGAAACGCACTGCCAACTGGTGGACCACATTACCGAGAATCGGCAATAATCAATCTGGATGATGAGAGCGGACCAGGCACACATTGGGTAGCTTAACGCAAACGTGGCAACGATGTCGTGTATTTTGATAGCTTTGGGGACTTACGACCACCCTCAGATCTTATGAAATACCTCAAAGTTAAGAATATTAAGTATAATCATGAGAGATATCAAAATTATGATACTTACGAATGTGGACATCTATGTTTAAAATTTCTAAGTAGAAACTTATAAATGAGTGTACATTGGCGAATCAATGTCAGTAGCGTTCGAGCAGTCATGGAAGATTCATTGGCTCTGAGTTTATCGGGAACGTCATCGATACTGGAAGCTCAGTATTTTCCACCAATTGAACTTTCACAGAGTAAAAATTACGTTCTTGGATCGGTGGAGCTGTTAACTTTCAACTCAATACCCAACATTGATTCAGGAAACAACAAGTTTTATGTCGGTAAGGAAGTAATCGCTTTGCCGACTGGTAGTTACGAAATTGAAGATATCGAGAGTTATTTGCAAGAAATTCTTCAACCAAAAGGTATTAATATCAGTCTCAAACCAAATAATAGTACTCTTCGTAGTAGAATAAAGTGCAGTCACACGATTGATTTTCAACCACAAGACTCTATCGGCAGACTGTTGGGTTTCACTCAGCGCATTCTAGCTGCAAACGTAGTTCACCATTCTGATTTACCTGTAGCTATTCTAAAGGTGAACGCTTTACGCATTGAATGCAATATTACTGCTGGCGCATATATAAACGAGCATAAAGTACACACTATACACGAATTTTTCCCAGCTGTAATTCAGGCTATAAAATCATTGAAGTACCATCACAAGTTATTTATCTTCCAATCAGCAGCAATTATTGATCATATACAGCTACGTATCGTAGATCAAGACGGAGATTTGGTTAATTTTTGTGGTGAAATTATAACGATTAGACTACACATTAAACCCGCATCATAAACATGGGTATCGTATATAATAATACAAAAGTTGGTAGAGGTTATATAAACAGTACATCATGTCAGCGAGTAGTCAGTCGTCGAGTTCTCAAAGCACTAACACGTCAAAACATCCAGTTTCTCAAAAGTCTCGGTCTAAGAGTCATTCCTGGAAAAAAGTAATTTGTGCATTCTTTTGCTGTATTAAGAAAAATGGCGGAAATACTAAACATACAATCACCTGTTACTTTCGATGAGTCTGTGATACATTACGAGATTCATTCTCATCAACCGTATACTCCATTAACGTATAACAATAGCGATGAGATTCGCATATCAATACAACATCAAGATCTCAGTCTTCTACCATCTCGCAGCTCCTTACACGTTTGTGGAAGACTGTGTAAAACTAACAATGCTGCTGTCGCGAACACAAAATTAGTGAATAACGCCATCTGTCATCTCTTTGAAGAGATTCGATATGAAATAAATGCAATTGAAATTGATCGATGTAAGAATGTGGGTTTGACTAGTATTATGAAAGGTCTGGTGTCATTCAATCCTAGTCAGAGCCATCTTTTGGAGAATGCTGGCTGGCTTGATATTGGGGAAACTCAACAGCTTACAGATGGTGAGGGATACTTTGATGTATCAATACTTCTGAGTATGATTTTAGGCTTTACCGAAGACTATCGAAAAATTGTAGTGAACACTAAGCATGAACTCATTCTCACTAGATCGAGGGACGATGTCAATTCCGTTATACAAACATTGCCAACTGGTCAACTAAATTTCGAGAATTTCAAGATTGACTTGATTAAAATAGAGTGGCTGATGCCTTATGTAATTGTATCGGACAAGTTTAAGATACAGTTACTCAAGTATTTGGAGAAAGATAAACCTATTGCTATGAGTTTTCGCTCATGGGAGCTATATGAATATCCACTGCTCCCAGGCACTACAAAGCACGTTTGGTCTGTAAAAACATCGAATCAGCTGGAAAAGCCACGTTTCGTCATTATAGGTTTTCAGACCAATCGTAAAGGACAGAGAAGTGCCAATGCAAGTCGTTTTGATCATTGTAATATAAGCAACGTCAAACTCTTCCTCAACTCTCAGTATTATCCTTATGGAAATTTGAATCTTGATGTTGCTCGTAATCAATACGCTCTACTGTATGATATGTATATGAATTTCCAAAGTGTATACTACAATAAGGAAGCAGAACCCTTGCTCAAAAAGAATGAATTCTTAACTCACGCTCCCCTCATCATCATAGATTGCTCCAAACAGAATGAGTCATTGAAGCAGGCTCCAGTGGACGTGCGTCTTGAATTTGAGGTTAAACAAGATTTTCCAGCTGGAACTTCAGCCTACTGTTTGATTTTACACGATCGTATTGTTGAATATAATTCCATAAGTGGGGATGTTAAAAAACTTATCTAGAGGTAGGGGGATCAGTATAAATTAAGAGGTGAAGCTGCAGTAGTAGTCAGTCACAATGGAGTACGTGTTGGATGTACAAGGCTTTAAGCAGCCTGCCAACGATTTTGTTGTGAAAGAATTGGCAATAATTTCACTCCGCGAAAATTCTAGAACATTGGTATTTATGTTTAAACCACCACAACCTTGGTGTAGACTTTCTGCTAAATATAAATCTACGAACTTGTGGTTGGAGCGAAATTACCACGGATTGTCTTGGAGTTCAGGTAAATTGCCATACGAAGAACTCGAGAATGTTCTACGAGAAATATTGAATGATGCGCAAATTGTATTCGTCAAGGGTAGTGAGAAAAAACAGTGGCTCGAACAGTTTGGCTTTCACGTATGTGATCTCGAAACTCTTGGTTTTCTATCATTACAAAAACTAAAATATAATATATTGGAAAAGTTATGTCCACATCATAAGTTTTCCTCCAAAGTACACTGTGCTCATCGTAACGTGCTTCTGTTAAAGAAATACTTTCTCGATAATACACCGTCGCTTGAGCGATCACTCAGAATATTCTTTCAAACGGAGCATCTGTCATTCATGAGCCCTGCTGACATAGCTTACCTACCCAAATCTTTTCTCACGACTTTTGGAGCAAAAAGTATTGAACAGGCCTGGGATAAAATTCCTGAACAGTTGAAACGTGATCCTGAAATTCAGGCTTGTTTGCGTTGTCGTGAACACACAGAGCAGGGCTCATTTCCACCTCTGAAAAGAGATTGTATAGAGTGTGTTAAGAATACTAGAAAAAAAATGAAAAAAGTACATTTCGAGGAACAGCCTGAAATACACGTAATGTACGTGTGGAGGTAGGCGAGTCAGGCGGCTCACCATAGAGAATGGGAACAAATTGCACGTGATCACGAGCGTTTCAAGATGCGTATAGAACGAATGAGACATATTATTGAACCTGTACTCAGAAAAAAATATACGAATTATTTAAAAAAAATAAATGAAAATTATATTTAATTGTGTGTGTTTTTATTTCTCAATCCTCATTCCATTTAAATAATAAGATAATATATATATTAATTTTTAATAATGCTTAAAGTCTTTGAAATGATTTCCAAGAATTGTAAATTTATTCTAGAAAGATCTATTGCAGTATATTAGCTTAAATTATTTTGCATTGATAAATAAAACTTCTATAAAGTTCTTTTATGATAAAGAAATTGCGCAGTTATTTATCAATTGTTTACACCAATTACCGGATGTTATTGTTTACTTTTCAAATGAAAAAAAGGTTTCACTGCGCAATATTTCTTAGGATTACATCATAAAATGAAATTTTTAGAATTTTCTATACGTTTGTAAACGTGCTAGCTTGCTATAAAGACGGTAAAGAGCATGTTCTAGATCAGTTTACTGGAAACAGCACTTAGAGAAACATCTCTGATTCTATGATATTTAATAAATAAAAAATTATTAATAAATACAGCACTAAGGTACATATTGAGAATTTCTTATTTGTTTTGTATTAAATATATATATATATATATATATATATATATATATATATATATATATATATTTATTATCATGTTCCAGATGGATCTTGAAAAATTGAATAAAATTTCGCTAAATAAACTCCTACCAACAAAAAAAAAAATCGATATAAAGGATAATACCATATATCTGATCACCCAAATAAAAAAGGTTAACACAAGATATGGTGAAAAAATTATTGTTGGTTTAGAAGACGATTTTCAAATTTTTATACCCAATCGGGTATCAAAAATTTTAATTGAAGATGAAGATTTTTTAAACGATGTTATGGATAAAGTGAATAAACGAAAATTATTGTTATTAATCAAAAATCAAAATATTGAATTCGTACAATAATATTTTTTCTATTATATATTAAGTATACATTGTATTTATTGTTGGAAAAAAAAATGCAAATAAATGAAAGATCTTTATATGTATATTATGTTTATTTATTTCAAGAACTTTACCATTAAATTAATTACATGAAATAGATGTTAAAGTATATACATAAATATATAAAAAATTTCCGCCATTTTGGAATTTTTTTCTTCTTAATTTTACTTTGTATATATATATATATATATATATATATATATATATATATATATATATATTAGCTTAAATTATTATACGTTGAGAATAAAACTTCTAGAAAGCTCTTTACGTTGAGAATAAAACTTCTAGAAAGCTCTTTTATGATGAATACATTGCGCAGTTATTTTACCAAGGTCACTCATGACTAAGTTATTTATCAATTGTCAATGCAACCTGATCCTTTATTTTCCGATCAGGGATTCCCCGATGCGCATATGAAATTGCGCAGTTATTTTACCAAGGTCACTCATGACCAAGTTACTCATCAATTGTCAATGCAACCTGATTCTTTCTGTGACTCAACCTCTCGCTCAGCTTTAACTCTAGGATCGGGGATCGGGGATCGGGAGTCGGCAGCTGCGCGCGCATCGGCACAGGTGGGTGATGACGTCATAATCCGCACCTGTGGGCGGTGACGTCAGCTGTGGGTGGGCGGCTGTGACGTCATAAGTGCTGAGTCACGATTTGCACCTGTCCGATAGTCGCACAGGTGAGTCGAGGGAGTGGTGGTGGTGGGGGGGGTCCAGAATCCCCATTGCTTACCTACTCAATTCTATTGTGAATATTTTTAAAAATAGTTTATTTAAAAGAAATAAAAATTTTTAAAAGATTTTCAATTTCTAATAATGGGTTTGACTGAGAAAGATAAATTGATTGTTAAAGGATAAGAATTGTACACTGTAAATCATTTTCATATAAAAGATCATTGATTCTCAATCATGCTATAATTGCATGATTAATCACATTGATCACAACTAATTTTGCTGATTCAATGATGCAGCTTATGATAGTTTTAATTCATCACCCCAAAAAAAGGTGATATCGACGTAAAATCATTCTCTCATTCATTGAACACAAGCACCCAAATAACATACGATGCTGTTCGACGTTTATGATTACGATTGCAAAAGTGAATGAGGTGAATCATTTTACATATTACTGAATTTTTATTTTTACATTAAGAAAAACCTTGAAAATGACTTACAGTGTATAGTGGAATAGCTTACATGTTAACTGATATTCATAAATTAGGATTTAATAATCTCTGAAATCAGTGCCCCTCATTAAATATGCAAACCACTTTACCAATTCAAATACCGCAATATAATAATTTAGTACCGACTGATAAAGAAGCATTGTTTTCCGGAAATTTATAAAAAGTTCACTGGATTTGTATGTATTATAATAATAAAATAATTCATATATATGACAGTTTAAATCTTAAATATCTACAAGATGAGCATAAGATTTATATAAACAGATTATTTCCAAACAAATCAAAATTGAGCACAGTTTTCGAAACAGTACAATCACAAACAAATAATTTTGATTGCGGCCTTTTTGCAATTGCTTTTGCTGTTGCAATACTTTATAATTTATGTCCATGTTTTTCAAGATATAATATTTCTTAAATGAGATTACATTTATTAGGTATTTTTGAAACGCAACAAATCAAAATGTTTTCTTTTTTACATAATTATAATAATACAAATATTAATTACGATAATCCATTGGACATGATAAGAAGTTTTTGTCATGAACCATGTTTCAATAAAATACCATTAAATTTAGATATCGCACGGTGCTTCCGAGGAAGTTTAAGAGCAGGTCGTATATCTCTGTCTTTTTCTATACGTAAATAGCTATAGAACTACTTTTCGACAATTTTAATAAATATTTAAGCTGAATAGCTGCATAACATAAGGCAGATATTCTTTAATTTTATTATATTTTTACTATTACACTGACGTTCCAAATATTCCTGAGCATTTGTTTTATAAATAAAATAAAATGGTTTGGTTTTGAATCTTTTTTTCATTCTTACTTATTTTTCTCCAAATCGATCATGTAAAATGATTTTAAAAATGATGCCTGAATTATGTAATTAGCCTACAAATCATTCTCAGATGAAATTTTGAAGTCACATTAAATTTGTATTTATGAGAAGGTCGAGTATATCTGTCCTTTTCTAATCAAAGAATTGATTTTTTCACAAAAATTAGTAATTGTAGCAAAAAATAAGAAGAAAGCCCCATTTCGTATAATAAAAAGCAAGATTTTCTTTTATGAGGAAAAATTATTTTTATCGCTTCGTTCTTAAGAAAACCTTGAAAAACTTAAAAAATGGAGGTTAGGATAAACAATTCAGTTTTTCAAAGTTTTCTTAAAAACGAAGCGATAAAAATAATTTTTCCTCATAAAAGAAAATCTTGCTTTTTATTATACGAAATGGGGCTTTCTTCTTATTTTTTGCTACAATTACTAATTTTTGTGAAAAAATCAATTCTTTGATTAGAAAAGGACAGATATACTCGACCTTCTCATAAATACAAATTTAATGTGACTTCAAAATTTCATCTGAGAATGATTTGTAGGCTCATTACATAATTCAGGCATCATTTTTAAAATCATTTTACATGATCGATTTGGAGAAAAATAAGTAAGAATGAAAAAAAGATTCAAAACCAAACCATTTTATTTTATTTATAAAACAAATGCTCAGGAATATTTGGAACGTCAGTGTAATAGTAAAAATATAATAAAATTAAAGAATATCTGCCTTATGTTATGCAGCTATTCAGCTTAAATATTTATTAAAATTGTCGAAAAGTAGTTCTATAGCTATTTACGTATAGATACACAGTATTCAGAGAATGTAAATTCGATGACAGCTGTTAATATACACTTTAAGTAGTCATTTGAAACTTGCATAACTAATAAGGAGAAGTCTCCATACCACTAGGAAACCGATTTTGCTAATACTGCAGGTTATGATTCATTGATCAAAAGAATGAATCTGTGTTGTTTCTTTTCCTATAATGAGCCCAGCGAAAAAGATAAGGTTGTTTCTTTCAAAAATATAGTAACATGAAGTGCTTATGACAATTTTAATAACCAAAAAACTAAAACTCTCACAAAAAAGTGCATGAAAGATAAAAAAGTACAAGTTGAACACTTTACTTTGAACCTTATTGTGTTAAAAAAGTTTTTGTGGTTTGGAAGTTATGCTGAATTAAATATTACTACATATTTTCTTAATATTTTTAGCATGTAACACATAATGAATTTTTACACTATTTAATTAGCATATTTTAATCACCTCGTATACAGCATGGAATATTTATCGAAGCTTTCTGGAATAATGGCACGGAAAATTTAAAATATTTCAGGAATTTTCCATGGAATATTCCTGTAATATTCGTTAATTTTCTTATATTGGAATATTCTATGAAATATTGTTGGAAAACTCCAAGAATATTTCATTGGAAGATTTGGGTCATCTCAAATCTTTCATTGAAACATTTCAGGAATCTTGTAGGAATATTTCATAAAATATTTCGTTGGAACATTCATGGAAGATTTTCGGAATATTGACACGGAAGAATTGAAACATTTTATAAACCTTTCATGAAATATGCATGGAAGATTTGAGGAAACTTTCATGAAATATTCCATAAAATATTTCTGGAAGATTTTAGAAATCCATCGTAAAATATTCCATGGAATATTCATGGAAGATTTGTAGAATATTGACACTGAAAATTAGGATTATTTCAGAAAACTTCCGTAGAATATTCCTCTAATATTCGTATGTCCTTGATTCTTCTTAAATCAGAATATTCCATGAAATATTCTTGAAAGATATCAAGAATACTTCAATGGAAGGTTTAGGTAATCTCACATCTTTCATGAAATGTTCCTGGAAAATTTTTAGAAGGTTTCGATGAAAAATTTAGGATTTTAGATCTACCACAAAATATTTATGGAATATTTTATGAAAGATTTAGAAATGCTGAGAAAGGATAGTATACATATTGAATAATAACACATTATACTCATATATCAATACATATACGCATTAGGGGTGTGCAAATACTCGAATATTCGAGCTCGAGTCGAGTCGAGTACTCGAAAAAATCCGAACTACTCAAAAAATACGAACTACTCGAAAAAATCCGAACTACTCGAAAAATACGAACTACTCGAAAAAATGTGAGTTACTCGAATGGCTCGAGCTACTCGAATGACTCGAGCTACTCGAATGACTCGAGCTACTAGAATGACTCGAGTTACTCGAATGACCCGAGTTACTCGAGTTACTCGAATGACCCGAGTTACTGAAATGGCCCGAGTTACTCGAATGGCCCGAGTTACTCGAATGACCCGAGCTATTCAAATAGCTCGAGTTATTTCAATCGAACATTTTAAAGATGAAAAAATTATTAATTATTTCAAAGAGTAGGGTAACAAACAAAATAATATTACATTTTATTATAATAATTAGAAAATCGCTTTTTTATTAGATTATCTTAATATTAGAATGAAGAAAACTTATTTTTTCTTCATTATCAGATAGCAGTCTACTTCTAGTATTCATACAGTGTTTTATTTCAAGTTAGTCGAGTATCTAGTTATCCGAGTAACTCGATTCGTTCGCATAACTCGGGCCATTCGAGTAACTCGGGTCATTCGAGTAACTCGGGCCATTCGAGTAACTCGACTCGTTTGAGTAACTCGAGTCATTCGAGTAGCTCGACTCGTTCGAGTAACTTGAGTTATTCGAGTAGTTTATATTTTTTTGAGTAACTCGAATTATCAGAGTAGTTTATATTTATCCGAGTAACTCGAAAAGTTCGAGTTAATACTCGACTCGGACGAGCTCGAGTTGAGTCGAGTAATTTGATCGAGTTACTCGTAGTTCGAGCTACTCGCACACCTCTAATACGCATACATAAACATTGACATTAAGTAATAAAATCGCATTTACATAATCGCTTCGACTGTACGCAACAAAGCGGCAACCTTTTCGCTTATATAGTGAGTAAGGTATTACCCAACCACTTGGGGATAAAACTTCCATTTAACGAACATTCCCCTATCGGCGTCTATAGAAATCTCCCGTAACATTCCACGCAAGCTTCCAACGGAAACTTCATGGAATCCTTCTAGAATATTTCATACAATATTCCACTGTAAGATTACTTAAAACTTTCTATAAAATATTTCGTGAAATATTACTAGAAGATTTATGTAATATTCCGTTGTACAATTTTGAAGTTTTTCGGAATCTTCTAGCGAAATATTTATGAAATCTTCCTAAAATCTTTCATGAAATATTTCACTGGAAGATTACTTAAATCTTTCTGTAAAATATCCCATGAAATATTTTTGGATGATTTAGGTAATAGTCCGCTTTACAATTTAGAAGTTTTTCGGAATCTTTTAGCAAAATCTTTATGAAACCTTGCTGGAAATTCCCATGAAATATTCCACTGGAATATTTAATAAACATGAAATATAATATTTCATGAAATATTTCAGAAATCTTCCGTAAATATTTCATGGAATAATTTGAAAAAGTTTTCGAACATTTCTTTGAAATCTTCCATAAATGTTCCTAGAAGCTTTCTATGGTAGATTTCAGTGGAATATTTCGAAATATTCTGTGAAGACTTCCTAGAACCTGCATGGAAGGTTCCATTGAGATATTCCAGTGAAAGATTTCGCAATATTTTAGTGAAATTCTCCATGCTGTGCTAGCTATAACTTTTGAATTAGGCAAGACTTTCTGATGCAATAAAGCTCAAATTAAAGTATTAAACTTATACTCTCTTTTTTATATTTTGCTGTGAGAGTTTTAGTTCTTTGGTTAATCAAGGTTTTATAAGCGCTTCTTCTTACTATGTTTTCGAAAAATGCCTATATCTTAGCCTCTGGGTTGATTAGGCGAAAAGAAAGAACCTGGGTTCATTTTTTTTAGCAAAGAATCATAACCTACAGTATCGGCCAAATTTGTTTATTGGAGGTGATAATCTCTCCTTGTTAGTTGAGTAAGTTTTAAATTACGACTGAATTGCTTAAAATCTGATATGAAATGAGCTTCAACAAATTAAAGAATATATTAGAAGATGGCATCAATGTAAATATCTACATTCTTTAAATACTATGTATTCATACGTAAGTAGCTATAGAATTATTTTTCGACAATATTTTAAATATTTGAGCCCAATAGCTCCATAACATTAGGCCAATATTCTTCAATTTTGTTATATTTTTACTATTATACCCAGGTTCCAAACACTTTTGAGCATTTTTTTATAAATAAAATAAAATTGTTTGGTTTTGAATTATTCTTTTTATTCCTATCTATTTTTCTCCAAATCGGCCATGCAAACCAATTTTAAAAATGATGCCTAAATGTTCGCCAATCATTCTCAAAAAGAATTTTGAAGTGACATTAAATTTTTATTTAAATTCACTCCGAAGCACCGTGATTGCCGAGATTGAACTTCTTGAAAAAAACTGACAAATGCATTTATCACCATAACAAAAAAATATCATGGAAATGTGTCATGATTAGAATTCAAATCTTGAAATGATCCAGATGGAAATTTACAGTGACATATCAGATACAATTTTTTTTAAACGAAATGATGAATTAATGGATTTCGATGATATCCACATAAATTATAACGATATTAAAATTAGGACTGATGAGATTACATTTAATGAAGAAAAAAATGAATTACAGTCGACGATCTGAGTCCCGCCGCCTTCTCCTCCATCGACTAGCTCATGCGTTACCCCCACTCGCTGACTAAAAGAATTTGTTTCCAAACCTTCTGAGTCCCGCCGCTGCTCTATACGACTTTTTAACTTGTAAAAATGGATTCATTAGTTTAATTTTTTTGTTTAGAATACAATAAACGTTTATTGAAATAAAGGGTAACAAAAAATATTGTAATATTGCATATTTCTCATTTATATTTACTATAAAAAATATAAAAATTAAATTTATTTATTTATAGGTTACATAAATTTAAAAATTAAAGAATATATTATTTATTAATGAACTAAATACTCATTGTTATTATGAAAATGAAATGAAATAAGATTTATTTTATCTTTTATTTATAAAGCAATCACTTAAATTTTCAAATAAATAACATTTTATTGATTGATTAAATATATCTAGTTTAATTTTTATATTTTTTTCAATAGATATAAATGAGAATTATGCAATATTATATTATTTCTTTGTTACTTTTTATTTTAATAAACATTTGTTGTATCCCAAACAAAAAAATGAAATTAATAAACCCATTTTTACAAGTGTAAAAGTCGCATAGAGCAGCGGCGGGACTTAGAATATTTGGAAACAAATTCTTTTAGTTAGCGAGTGGGGGTAACGCACGAGCGAGTCGATGGAGGAGAAGGTGGTGGGACTCAGATCGTCGACTGTAAAAGAAATAGACGGCAAAGGAGCTTTATGTATAAGAGGATTTAATATGAAAATGGTAACAGTACTACTATCGAATGAATATGAAGAAAATTCATAAAAAGACATGATTATGATAATGCAGAAAAAAATTAAAAATAAATTAGAACCAAGGCGTATTTATAGTGTTTACGTAAAAGAAAATTATATGAAAATAAAAGAAGATAGACCATATAAATATGAGAAATATCAAATAATAATAATAAGATAATAAAAATGAAATTGAAAAAAAAATACTGATGAATTGGAACAAATACGTGCAAATGAGACTTTAAGAAAAAAAGAAGCTTATATTTAAATGAAAAAAAAAACATCCAAATAGATATAAAAAAGTAAGAAAATACAAGGATAATGAAATAAAAATTCAAGAAAGAAAAGAGTACTGATGAATTGGAACAAATGCGTACAAATAAGGCTTTACGAAAGAAAAAAGCTTATATTAAAATTAAAAAAGTACAATTGAATAAATATAAAGAAAAATTAGAGTATACTAACAAGGAGAGTTCCCCACCTTCGGGAAACGGATTCGGCTGAAACTGCAGGACATGATTTTTTAATGAAAAAAAATGAACCGTGTTTTTTCTTTTCGTCGAATAGGTCAAAAATATAGACATTTTTTCGAAAATGTAATAAATAGGAGCCTTTATAAGAACTTGAATATCCAAACAACTAAGACTTTTACAAAAAAAAATACATAATGAAAGAAATAAAGTGCGAATTAAATGCTTTACTTCAGGCTTTGTTGCATTAAAAAAACTTCAGTGGTTTAAAAGTTATGCTTTATTGAAAATTACTACATATTTGTTAATTTTTTAAGCATATAAAAAATAATGGATTTTTTATGCTATTTCATTAACATATTTTAATCACCTGTAACTTTTGAATAACTGAAGCTTTTTTAATGCAACAAAGTTTAAATCAAAGCATTTGATTTGCACTTTATTTCATCTTGTATGTATTTTTTCGTAAGAGTCTTAGTTGTTTGGATATTCTTATAAAGGCTTCTTTTTACTATATTTTCGAAAAAATGTCTATATTTTTGTCTAAGAGGTCTTTTCGAAGAAAAGAAAAAACATGGAATCATTGCTTTAACAAAAAATCATATCCTGCAGTTTCAGCCGAATTTGTTTCCCGGAGGTGGCCTCTCCTTGTAAGATAGCGAAAATGAAAGTCAAGGAAAAAATGAATAATGATAAATTGGAACAAAAACATACGATTGAGGCTTTTCGAAAGAAAGAAGCTCATATAAGAATTAAAGAAAAACAATTAAATAAATATAAAGAAAAATTAAATAATACTAGGATAACAAAAATGAAATTAAAAAAAAGGTACTGATAAATTTAAGTAGCAAGAAAGGATGAGAGAGGAAGAGAGACAGCAAGATAGGGTTAGAAAGACATATACATTCTTTATTTGGCTTTGAGGTATATACCCAGTCTGGCACTATTAGGTAAAATACAACGAAGTATAAAATTATTCATTAAATTAATTATAAATATTGGGCCCAAAATAAGAAACCCAAAAAAATATGAGGCCCGAAGAAAATAGGACTTAGAGAAATGTAGGGCCCGAAAAATATAGAGCTCAAAAAAATATAGAGCTCAAAATAATATAGAGTCCAAGAAAATATAAATATTGAAAAAATATTAGGCCCAAAAAATTAGAGGTTAAAAAAATATGAGGTTCAAAGTAAATAGGACTCAAAAAAAAATGTAGGGCCCGAAAAATATAAAGCCCATGAAAATATAAGAATCGGAAAAAAATTGGCCCAAAAAAAATAATAGGCCCAAAAAATAAAACCCAGAAAAATAAAGGGCCCGAAAACATATAAAGCCTAAAAAAATATAGGCACTAAAAAAATATTGGGCCCAAAAAATATAGGCACCAAAAAAATATTAGGCCAAAAAAATATAAGGCCCGAAAAAAGAGGCTCAGAAAATTATAAAGCTCAAGAAAATATAAGAATAAAAAAGAAGGGCCCAAAAAAATGGGCATCGAATAAAAATATAGGGTCCAACATAATATAGGACTCCAAAAAATATGGCTTAAAATAAAGCTTACGACCAATGAGTACTAATTATATAGGGCCCAATAAAAAATTTCTACTTTTATTATGAAAAGATTAGACATATTTAAAAAATGCGGAGAACCGGAGAACTGGAGAACCAAGCTTGAAGAATTTGTCGCTCTACTAATTCTTCAATCAGCTAACACTAAATTTTTTTTTATATCAGTTCTTCAATTCACATGCGTCTGGGAATTCGTCGCTCATGATATTTGAACAAATCATAACTTTAAACGAAATGAAAATATGATTCTAATACAACAGAAGCTTCAAGGAGTTGGTCCCTCTTGAAATTTACGATACCTAGAGCTATAAAATGATTTTTATGCAAATTTTGTGATTTTCAAGCATCTGGGAATTTGTGGCTCTTGAAATTGTTAACCATCAGACCTTTAAAAACAATAAAAAAATATATCTGATATCACAGAAGCTGCAAAGAATTTGTTGCTTCCTAATTGATAGCATCCAAGCACATAGGAAATACTTTTATGCAAGTTTTTTGAATTGGAATGAATTAGAGAGTTGGTCGCTTCTGATATTTGTAACTATTAAGACTTTGAATGCAATGTAAAGATGTTTGTGACCTTACCGAAGCTTTAAGGATTTTGTCGCTCTAGTAATTCTTTAATCAGCTAACACTAAATATTTTTTTATATCAGTTCTTCAATTTACATGCGTCTGGGGATTTGTCGCTCGTGATATTTGAATAAATCATAACTTTAAACGCAATAAAAATATGGTTCTGATACAACAGAAGCTTCAAGGATTTTGTCGCTCTTAAAATCTACAATTCCTAAAGCTATAAAATGATTTTCATGCAAATTTTGTGATTTTCATGCATCTGGGAATTTGTCGCTCTTGAGATTGTTAACCATTAGACCTTTGAAAACAATAAAAAGATATTTCTGATATCACAGAAGCTGCATAGAATTTGTTGCTTCCTAATTAATAGCATCCAAGCACATAGGAAATTCTTTTAAGCCAGTTTTTTAATTTGGAATAAATTAGAGAGTTAGTCGCTTCTGACATTTGTAACGATTAAGACTTTGAATGCAATGTAAAGATGTTTGAGACCTTACTGAAGCTGAAAGAATTTGTCACTCTAGTAATTCTTCAATCAGTTCACTCTAAATATTTTTTTATATTAGTTCTTCAATTTACATGCGTCTGGGAATTTGTCGCTCATGATATTTGAACAAATCATAACCTTAAACGAAATGAAAATATGATTCTGATACAACAGAAGCTTCAAGGATTTTGTCGCTCTTAAAATCTACAATTCCTAGAGTTATAAAATGATTTTTATACAAATTTTGTGATTTTCATGCATCTGGGAATTTGTCGCTCTTGAGATTGTTAATCATTTGACCTTTGAAAACAATAAAAAGATATATCTAATATCACAGAAGCTGCAAAGAATTTGTTGCTCCGTAATTAATAGCATCCAGGCACATAGAAAATACTTTTATGCAAGTTTTTTGAATTGGAATGAATTAGAGAGTTAGTCGCTTATGACATTTGTAACTATTAAGACTTTGAATGCAATGTAAAGATGTTTGAGACCTTACTGGAGTTTAAGAGGATATCGTAGTTCTGCTCCTCCTAATAATATTTTTATTCAAAGTTCATGAGTAAACAGTGCGTCAAATCAAATTCTTTCACTTCAGAAAGAAAATTCGTAAGATTAATCCTTAGCGCGGACAAGTAAAGAAATTTATCAAAATAATATACATAAAAAGTTATAAACAAACTTTCGATATATACTATTTTGAGGTTAGGTTCATCGAGCTTGATATCTAATTTTCATTCAAAGTTCATAAAAAAATATGAAGCTAAATTGAATTTTTAATTTAACAAAAATTATTGTATTAATATAGTTTTAGCGCGGACAAGTCATTATATTTGTCCAAATAGTGAATTTAAAAAGATATCAGTAAGATAAAAAAAGCAAAACTCGATTCCAACAACTACGACATCCCGTTAAAGAATTTGTCGCTCTAGTAATTCTTTAATCAGTTTGAAATTTATGAATCAATTAGTTTAAAATCGTAACCAAATAATCTTTATGGTATGTACAAGTTCATGCATTACTTTTCCTAAAATTTTGCAGTCAAATAAAAAAATTGATATTTATGAGTACAGGTGCATGAAAACTTTAAAAAAAAATACTGAAAGCGAAAATAAAAATATGGTTTTAATTTGTAAAAAAAAATATTTTCTCTTAAAAACAGAAATTTATTCAATCACTATTTTCAAGGAAAGTTAGAATAACTTGAAAAACGCATAATCATTCGCTGTAACCTTTAGTTTTTAGATTATTTATATTTTCCTGGAGAACAAAAGGATTTTTAAAATTCATTTATTGTCATTGGAGAAAATGTTTTTTGTTATATAAATCAAAACTCATTCGCATCTGGTACGCCGTACGATACAGACATTCTGTCTCATTAGATAGGCGTCTGTTTAGTGCGTATAAATTTTCGAAATAGCAAGGCTATGTCTACGGGCCGACAAGGAATAATTTCCTCTCGTGTCCTGGGCTTGTGATTTCGTGTATATGAACAACGAGCTGTAGATTGCGCAGGCACCGGTTGTCGAGGACGGCAATGGTGTTAGCAACAACAAAAATCATAGAGGTTCTATTAGTTTGAGTGAAATTTTCCAAAAAGCACCATTGGCTACCGAGGGTGGTAGTAATGCTAGTGCTATGCAAAATTTTAGTGACATTGTGTTGTTAAAAACTAAAAACACAGAAATCAGTGAACCGGATTTGCCCTGCGAGCATTTAACTCATAGTCAGAATAAAAAGTTATCATACTCAAACACTACCCAAAGAAGTTTTTTACCTTCATTTGGTCAATCGGTTATTCTCTCAGTAATTGAAAGTTTCACAAACGATCAATACATGGACCAATTTGAGAAAATAATGCCCATAGAAAATTTACTGGCTTTCTCCAAAATCTCTGAAAGCAGGGTTTGTTTTACATTAAATTCAGAAAATGGAGCTATGGATTTCATCAACAAAGCAAATCAAAGCAAAATCGAGGTAAACGGCAAAATTTTAAACTTTACTGCATGCGACTCTAGAAGCGTTATACCGAAATACAAGCGCTTTGTCATCTCTAATTTTATGCCGCAAATTCCAAATGATTTAATTATAGATCAACTCAAGAAGCTTAATGTAAACACAAGAAACGGCATTACAAACATTAGGTGTTCTACTTCAAATGAAAGCCGGAGACATATAATATCCCATCGCAGGCAATTTTATATTAAAGAAAGCGATCTTGACAAAATACCACACAAAATTAAAATAAATTTCCAAGACATAAATTACTGGCTCTTCCTAGGTACTAAAAATATTAAATGCCACTTTTGCAAAGAAGCAGGACATATTGCAAAATAGTGCCCTACATTTGTCAAGGAAATAAATCTAGCTCAAGAAACTGAGACTAACCAAACCCAAGAATCAACTATTGATACCATCCCTACTGTCAACATGAACAGAGAAGACACAACACCATTTCAAGAGGACATGGAAGTAGATAAATCTCTAAATGCTTTGACCAGCTCTAGCAACCTCTTTATCGACACAGATCTGAATGAATCTCCCAACTTTAAGCTACCATCACTCACAACAGATAACAAGCCTAGAAATCCAATCAAACCAAACGAAAAAAATTAAAACAATTAAAAGCACAACGAATAGTGAAGATAACAGTAAAAACAGTGAGATTGAGGAACGAGAAGAAGACTTAGATAACGCATTAGATTCAATTAAATTCATTTACAATTAGGACAAATTCGAAAATGTCTTAGACTACGACCAATTAAAAAAATTTCTTAAAAAAGTTAAATTCCAAAGGGGAATGGTAGGGATAAGCAAAGAATTTACACCAGACACTCTATCTCTAATAAACTGGCTCACGGTTCTTGAATCTAAGATACTAGACAACAACCTCAAAAATCGTTTTAAATCTTTGCTAAAAAAACTGAATAAAGGTCTAGAAAAAATAGTTGACCCTCCTACCTAGGTCAAGTATCTACTAAATTATAAAATTCTTTTTCTACGCAATGTTAAGTCAAAATTACAAAAGTAATAATTCAAACAAAATAAAAATGCTATACTGGAATTTCAGAAGTTTGAATGCTCGCAAACATGAGTTGTAATATATACGAGACTACGACATAATTGTAGGAGTTGAAACATGGCTTGATACCAATTCCAATATTAATTTTACTGGATTTAACATATATAGAATTGATCGTCCTGCTGTACAGGGACTGGGTGGAGGTATTATATTTATATTGAGATATGGCATTGACTTTAGTTACATAGACTTTTCTCTGCCTAATACTGGAATCGAGGTGGGAGGTATTAAGATTCGTACTAGCTCTCAAAAATTCAATATTATAGCCTGTTACAAGCCGCCACATTTTCACCCTACTTATAGCAACTGGAATCAAATCACTGGTAATCAATATAAAAACAAAGAGTCCTGTGTGATAGTTGGTGACTTTAACTCACACCACTTAAACTGGAATGGCGAACATACCGACAACAATGGCAAAATATTGCTGTACACAATAACAACTCTTTTACACACATAAATGCTGCCAGGAAGAAAAAGTCCAACATTGACCTCATCATTTGCTCCACTTGCATCGCCGACCGCATTCACTATCAAGTTGACGACGATCCACATGGCTCTGACCACTACCCCATCAGCCTTATTATTGACTTCGAAAAATTCGTATAATTTTTTTAATTCAGAATACCAAAACGCCTCAGCTGTAGACGAATACGACTATTAGGTTCAACAAGTTTAAACAGATGTCATCAACAACACGCCTCCCAAAAGGAAAGTTCCAGATTCCATTCATCGGAATCCAGTTCCACGGTGGGACAATGAATGTGACAAACTCAAAGAATTCGCAAGGCCAACTATAAAAAATGGGAATACTCAGGCACTCAACAAGATTAAACTACCTCAATTCAGATAAAACTCTTCGCAAAACTCTAAAAAAAAGAAATTTGAAAGTTATAAAAAGTTCACCAAAATCATAGACTTCCGAAATAACAGCAAATTTGTTTGAAACAAAGTTAAAACCTTCAAAAACAAATGGGTCAAGACAAGCGCACCAAATCATGACAGGACACTATTCAAGATTCAAGCTGAAAAAAGTCTCAACAAAATTGCACCACTTACACTTCCTGGCAATACTTCTAAGGGGGTTCCTAAGATTACCAGTAAAAATCAATCATTTTTTGATACTCCATTTGATTTCCACGAGCTTAACACCGCTCTCCAGTCCAGGAACAAGGATTCTAGTTGCGGGATCGATGGAGTTGATTATAATATTTTAATAAACATCCCAATTAAATACAGACTAGAACTTTTGGATATTTTCAATCAAATGCAATTAACAAATTTATATCCCTTAAGCTGGAAAGAATCATACATACATTTTATTACCAAACCCGACGGATTGGGTCTCAGACCCATAGCGATGCCCTCGTGCCTTTCCAAGATATATGAACTTATGGTCAAAAACAGACTGCAATGGTTCTGTGAACATAATTCAATTCTTCCTAGCTCAAACTCTGGATTTAGAAAAGGACGCTCTTGTAACGACAACCTCACAAACTTAACACTATATATAGAAGATGGGCTGCTCAAAGGTAAAGGCACACTAGCCGCCTTTCTCGACATACAAGAAGCTTCCGACAATGTGGATCCTGAAATTCTTACCATCAGACTTGCAGAAATTGGGTGCTCGCTCTCAGTGATCAAATTTGTACAACACCTGACCCAACAACGCTCTGTTTATACTGAATTTAACCAGAATAATCCACGTTTCACAAACAAACGTATACCACAAGGAGGAGTTTTGAGCCCTCTACTTTATTTAAACTATGTTGCTGATATTACAGAAGGCATATCCAAATTTATACGAGATTCTCAATTCGCCGATGATATAACTCTCCACACAAACATACTTCCGCTAAATAAGACTAAAAGTTTACTTACCAAGGGTGTAGAAATCATTAAGACCAACTTGTTTAGACTGGACCTTTCTCTAAATCTTAAGAAAACAAAACTGATTTATTTCAACAGTAAAAAAATAACTCCAGGCAGCATCTCAATCACTATAAATGGGCAAAAAATAAAATCTACATATTCAACAAGATTTCTTGGTATTATATTTGATTATGAAATGTCCTTTAAACAGCAAATCAGAATCCTTGCCATCAAGTGCCAAAAAGCTCATAGAATATTAAAATACATTTGTGGGACATGATGGGGTCACACCCCGAGACCCTACTTAGACTCCATCAAAGCCTCATACGCTCCATCATTGATTATGGGGATTCACACTTATTTTCCTAAAACAAAAGCTTTAGTCAACTCTTTAGAAAGGTTACAATAAGCACCTCTGCGAACTGCTATGGGATATCGTTTATCTACTCCTAAAAATGTTATATAGGCAGAAACCAAATTTACTACCATCGAAGATAGAGCTATGTACTTGGGATGCAATCATCTAGCAAAGGCCCTTTCCAATGAAGATAATTCAGCACACAAAACGATCAAAAATTTCTTTAAACTACACGAAAATAGTAAACTTAAGAGAAAAAGACTAATAACCGAGAGCGTAAACAGGCTAGTCCAATACACTAACAAAATATTATATACAAGCAAAGGGAGGATTTCTATTCATTTGATTATCATGTAATACACTACTCTCCTGATGTAAATTTCGAAATAGGTAAAATTCTTCAAAATACCAATAACCCTAACCATACCTTGGAGATTTGTCTGGCAGATGCAGAGGCAAATAGATTTTTTACTGATGGTAGCAAAATAGCAAACTCTCCTTCTGCTGGATTCCCCTGTGTCTCCGATGTCTCTAGAACAGTCAGTGCAGTCAGTGTAAACAATTACTGCTCCATTTACACAGCCGAAGCTGCAGCTATAAATACTGCACTTGACCTAGCTAACAAAAACAGGCACCAAAGAAACATCATCTTATCCGACTCTTAAAGTGTCCTACAAAGTAATAAACCAGCCTCACTTAGTCATCCTTTAATAGCTTCAGCAAAATATAAAATTTGGAAAATCTGTAATAACAGTTTTATAGATACACCACTAAAATTTGTATGGATACCTGCGCACGTAAGTACACTGAAAACTAAAAGGACTAGCTACTAGACTTGAAGTTTACACGGAGAGAAAAATCAGGTTATTATCCTATGAAATTTCAAGTGATTATCACACGATATTTTTTCACCTAATATTATCGAAGAAACAAGTGATTTTTAGATGATATCCATGTTTTTAATAGATGGCGGTGCATCATGTTAAAATTACTTGAGGCCCACCGGATTTTTGCGTGGCACTCGAGTGAATTCATCAGTGGTGCGGCCGACCAGTAGCACGGACTTTGAAAGGAGATAGAGAGGGAGAGAGAGAGAAACAAAGTAACCAAAGGGTTTAGCTTATAAAAATCGACATACCCCCACTCTACTCGCACAGTATGTGTATTCTAACTGATTGCTGCTACGAATATACACATATTCTTTACTCTCTCTCTCTCTCTCTCTCTCTCTTTCAAAGCCCGTGCTACTAGATCGGCCCTACCACCGTTAAATTCACTTGAGTTCCACGTGAAAATCCCGTAAGCGTCCAAGTAATAATAACATGGGACCTATAGCATTTTAAGTTAGATGCTATTCTGATTAAATTAACTTCATTTCATGAGAATCTTACATGAAGAATCATATAATTTTAACGTGTTAAATTTATCATGAGAAAATAACCTGATTTTTCTCTCCGTGTAGCCAGAGCGCCTAAACGCACTATAGTATGCGCGCTGTAAAAGGGATTAGTAGCTAGTCCCTCCGGCGCACTGAGAAGGCCCGAGAGCTCGATAGCAGCGCCATAGACGAGTGTAAAGGGAAGATTCCCGCTTGGGCACAGTCGTCGAACTCGAAAGAGTTCGTCAGGGAGCCCGAAAGGTTAGAAGCGCCGCCTTTTCACGGGCGTGTTACTGGTCTTGGGTGAGGTTAATAGCTGAGCGAAAGAATTCTCAGTGTATACTTGGACATAAATTAGCCCATCAACATGCCAAAACTGCCATCAAATCTCCTCCTAGTGACTTCCAAGTTCCCTATCAAGGTTTCAAGGCAATCTGGAGAAAACTGACTAATGAAAGCACCAAGAACACTAATCAAGAAATAGGTACATGTAAAGGCGTCTATTACTTCGAAAATTTTAACAATGAGTCTAAGCATACATGGTTCAAAAACAAAAATCTAACAAGAAGGAATATAGTCACGATTAATAGACTAAGAGCGAATCACTACAGCTCCGCAGCTTCCTTAGCCAGAAAAAATATAGTTGACTCCCCTTCGTGCACATGCGGACACATTATCCAAGACGCAGATCATTTGTTATGGCACTGCCCACTATACCAGCTACAACGTTCAAAAATGCTCTCTAAGCTAAACGAAAACAAGATCCAAACACATCAAAACATAAGTGCTATTTTATAAAGAGTAAACGTTAAAGTGATTAAAATAATATGTGAATTCTTTACTAATTGTACAATCTCATTATAATGTAAAATTTATAAATATTTTTAGCAATATACATGTAACTTTTTTTTGTAAAGCTGTAGAAACCTTTTCAGGTTTGGGTAAACTTAAATAGATAAAAAAAAATAAAAAAAAATAAAAAAAAAAATCAAAACTACTCTTTTACAATTGTCTTCGGTCGCTAGTTTTTATAATATAATAAATTTGTTAATAAAATAAAGCCAGAGAGATACAACAGTCTCCTACTATCAGTATAAAAAAGCAGATTACGTTGCAGAGTTGCAGTAAAAGTCTAAATGGCTAGAAATATCGAGTGCAAAAAATTTTTAGGACTATTTCTTTATTTTACTAAATGTCTTAATAGCTTTAAATACCAAGATCGACTAATTCTTTAATTCATTTAAATAAACAAAATTGCATTGAAACATTTTCCATGTGCTTGGATTTAAAGATTTGTAGAACTACAAATTCCTTGCAGCTACTGTAGTATCTCAGGAACATCTTTAGATTGCGTTTGGAGTATTAATGGTTGAGAATCCCAAGAGCGAAAAATTCCCAGATGCATTACAAATCTTCGAAAAATTTTCAGAGCGACAAAATACTTAAAACCTCAGTAACGTGATAAAATTTTTTTTATTTTACTAAAAATCTTAATAGCTTTAAATACCTAGATCGATTAATTCTCCAATTCATTTTAATTAAAAAAACTTGCATAAAACATTTCCTATGTGCTTGGATTTGAAGATCTTTAGAGCAACAAATTCTTCGTAGCTATTGTAGTATCGAAAACATCTTTTTATCACGTTTCAAGTATTAATGGTTGAGAAACTCAAGGGCAACAAATTACCAGATGCATAAGAATCACAAAAATTTGCATAAAAATCATTTTGGCGTGCTAGGGTCCATGGATTATTAGGGCGACAGAATCCTTAATTTGTTGTATCAAAATCATCTTTTTATTGCGTTCAAAGTATTAATGGTTAAGAATCTCAAGAGTCAAAAATTACTAGATGTATTAGAATCACGAAAATTTGTAAAAAAATCATTTTGGCGTGCTAGGGTTCATGGATTATTAAAGAGACAAAATTCTTAATCTGTTATATCAAAATCATCTTTTTATCGCGTACAAAGTTTTAATTTATTCAAATATTATTAGCGACCGATTCTTGGACGCATCTTCATTAAAAAACCAACAAAAAAATATTAAGATTATGCCGATTAAGGGAATACTAAATCGAAAAAAATCTTTAAAGCCTTAGTAGAGTCCAAAAACTTCTTTTAACTGAACTCAAAATCTTAATAGTTTCAAATATCAAGAGCGACAAACGCTCTAATTCATTACTATTCAAAAAACTTACATAAAAACATTTTCTATGTTTTAGTTCAAAGTATTGATAGTTGATAATCTCAGAAGCGACGAATTTTTAGACGAATTTCAGTTCAAAAACTGATATGAAAAAATATTTAGAGTTGGCTGATTAATAAATTACAAAAGCGACAAATTCTTTAGGCCGCAGTAAGGTCTCAAACATCTTTTGATTGCACTAAAAGTCCCAATAGTTTCAAATATCAAGAGCTTCAAACTCCTTAAATCATTTCAATTCAAGACACTTGCATAAAAACATTTCCTATATGCTTGGATTTAATGAATTAAGGAGCAACAATTATTTTTATAAGCAAGCTATTCTTTCCAGATACTGTGATATCAGAAATATCTTTTTATTGCGTTAAAAGTATTAATGGTTCTAAATCTCACGAGTGACAAACCTTCAGATGCATTACAATCACAAAAATTCTCACAGAAATCATTTTAGCGTGCTAGGAACCGTAGATTTTGAGAGCGACAAAATCCTTGAAGCTTCTGTTGTATCAGAATCATATTTTTATTGCGTTTGAAGTTATAATTTATTCAAATATTATAAGCGACAAATTCCCAGATGCTTGAAAATCACAAAATTTGCATAAAAATCATTTAATAGTGCTAGTAACCATAAATTTTTAAAGCGACAAAATCCTTGAAACTTCTGTACTATCAGAATAATCTTTACATGGCGTTTAAAGTTTGAATTTGTTAAAATATCATGAACGAAAACTTTCCAGACGCATTTAAGTTCAAAAACTTATATAAAAAAATATTTAGAGTCGGCTAATTAAAGAATTACTAGAGCGACAAAATCCTTAAAGCTTCAGTAAGGTTACAAAAATCTTTTAATTGCATTCAAAGTCTTCATAATTATGAATGTCAGAAGCGACTAACTCTCTAATTCATGCCAATTAAGAAACCTTGCATAAAAGATTTTCCTATGTGCTTGGATGCAATTAATAAAGAAGCAACAAATTCTTTGCAGCTTCTGTGATATCAGAAATAACTTTTAATTTTTTTCAAATGTCTGATAATTAACCATCACAAGAGCGACAAATTCCCAAACGCATGAAAATCACAAAATTTGCATAGAAATCATTTTATTATGCTAGCAACATAATGTTTTAGAGATACAAAATCCTTGAAGCTTCTTTAGTATCAGAATCATCTTTATATTGCGTTTAAAGTGTTTATTTGTTCAAATATCATGAGCAACAAAGTCCCAGACGCATTTATGTTCAAAAACTTGTATAAAAAAATTTTTAGAGTCGCCTGATTAAAGAATTACAAGAGCGACAAATTCTTTAAGCCTCAGTAAGGTCTCAAACATATTTTAATTGCACTAAATATCCAAATACACTGATAAACTTTTTGTACGAAAACACTATGATGAAAAGCAAAAAGTGTTTTGGCACGAACGTATTAATGCTCTAGTTTACGAATGTTCATAATTATTCAACACGAAGATCGTTGTGCATGAGCTGTAGAAAACGGTACAAGTAAAACCCTCTGACGCTCGAAGTTAAGGGCTATGAATTTCGTAGAATATATGATTGATACTAATATCATATGTGTATAATTTGAATTTCGTAGCTCAGCACTATGAGCTTCGTAGTAAAACCACACGAACATTCAAAACTCGAAAAGAGAGTCGAGTGCCGCTCTCCCACTCCTTCACACAAAAAGCAAATGAGGGGAAAAGATAAAACTCACGGTTTATGAGAAAAACTGCCTCGATTGAGTTGGCATAATAAATATAACTTAATTTTTTATAAATATTTATTTCGTTCAAATGAAATTTAAATTTTATTTACATTAAAACTATTTAACAATGCTATTGGTTTTAGTTTTTATATAATAATAATTTGATGTAAAGATATATTTGTTATAATTCTATTCAAGATAATAGTATATACATGTAAGCAAATATTTTATAACTACATTGATAGTAAATATGATAGAAATTTTTTTAGTTTTATAAAATTATTTTTTCAGTATCACTTATTTGAGTAATTCTCTAGAACTTTTAACTTTTAATGTCACTGTTTTTAAACAATTTTTTAACAGTTTCCATTCCGTTATTTTGAGAAACACAAAACTTTACTAAAAAAATTTCTATTATATTTACTATTAATGTAGTTATAGAATATTTGCTTACATGTATATACTATTATCTTCAATAGAATATAACAAATATATCTTTACATCAAATTATTATTATATAAAAACTAAAATCAATAGTATTGTTAAGAAGTTTTAATGTAAATATAATGTAAATTTCATTCAAACGAAATAAATACTTACAAAAAATTGAGTTATATTTATTATGCTAAAAATATAATAGAACTATAGATTAACAATAAAAATATTTCTTAACATTTTATTATTAGGAAAATTTGCCTGACACAATAATTAGAATAATTTTAACAAATAGATTAAATAATTTCTTTGAATTATTGGCTTTTCAAAGTGCTTATTTAAATTTTTTTTACACTTAGATTGCGTAACATATTAAAATATATTTTTAATTTTATATCTATATATAAATAATATATATGTTATTAAAAAACGCCATTTCAATCGAGGCAGTTTTTCTCATAAAGCGTGAGTTTTATCTTTTCCCCTCATTTGCTTTTTGTGTGAAGGAGTGGGAGAGCCGCACTCGACTCTCTTTTCGAGTTTTGAATGTTCGTGTGGTTTTACTACGAAGCTCATAGTGCTGAGCTACGAAATTCAAAGTATACATATATGATATTAGTATCAATCATATATTCTACGAAATTCATAGCCCTTAACTTCGAGCGTCAGAGGGTTTTACTTGTACCGTTTTCTACAGCTCATGCACAACGATCTTCGTGTTGAATAATTATGAACATTCGTAAACTAGAGCATTAATACGTTCGTGCCAAAACACTTTTTGCTTTTTATCATAGTGTTTTCGCACGAAAAGTTTTTCAGTGTAGTTTCAAATATCAAGAGCAACCAACTCCCTAAATAATTTCAATTCAAGACACTTGCATGAAAATATTCCCTATGTGCTTGAATCCAATGAATTAAGGAGCAACAAATTCTTTGCAGCTACTGTAATATCAAAAACATATTTTTATTGCGTTTAAAGTATTGATGGCTAACAATCATAAGAGCGACAAATTCCCAGATGCATATAAATCACAAAATTAGCATAAAAATCATTTTATTCTGCTAGAAACCATAAATTTTTAGAGCAACAAAATCCTTGAAGCTTTTGTAGTATTAGAATCATCTTTATATTGCGTTTGAAGTGTTGATTTTTTCAAATATCAAGAGCGACAAATTCCTAGATGAATTTCAATCACAATAATTTGCATAAAAATCATTTTAACGTGCTAGGAACCATAGATTTTTAAAGCGACAAAACCCTTGCAGCTTATGTTGAATTAGAATCATATTTTTATTGCATTGAAAGTTTAAATTTATTTAAATATCATCAGCAACAAATTTCCAGACGTATCTTAATCCAAAAACTTAAAAAAAACAATATATTTAGAGTGTGTAGTTTAAAGAATCACTAGAGCAACAAAATCCTTTGAGCCTCAGTAAGATCAAAAACATCTTTTAATTGAGCTCAAAGTCTCAATTGTTTTAATTATCAAGAGCGACTTATTCCCAAATGCATTCCAATTAAAATCAATTCCACATAAAAAATATTCTTTGTGCTTGGATGTAAAGATATTTAAGATGACAAATTTTCTATAGCTACTTTAGTGTTAGAAACATCGCATGACTTATTAGATGCATTAAAAAAAAAGTTTTCATTTTCGCTCAGGCCCAATGGCCATATCCGGGTTTGGGTCAGGTTTTGGGACTTACGAACTATCCTATCTTAGAGTGACAAAAAAGCGACATATTATGCAACCAGAACGGAGTTGCTAGCCCTAACCGTTCCTGAGTTACTGTAGTGGATACCGTAGCTTAATATTAAGCTAGAGTAGCCATTGTTTCTCGGAAACGGCAGGAGCGACAAAATCCAGTATAGGATAAAATGTCAGCGACAAATTAGCAACAAATTTCCAAACATCGCATGACATTTTAGATACATTAAGGCGACTACGGAAGTTCGGTTGGATTTCATTTTGTAGTTTACAAATTACTCTTTCAGTTTCTAAAATTTTTTGGATTTTTTAATTTTCCACCATTTATTATAATCCATAGAACGGTGGAAAATTAAAAAATCTGAAAATTTTTACATATTGAAAGATTAATTTGTAAATTCAAAAATAAAACCTAACCTGAAATCCGAAGTCGCCTTAAGAAAAAATGTTTCCATTTTCACTTGGGCCCAATGGCCATATCTGGGTCTGGGTCAGGTTTTGGGATTTACGAACTATTCCATCTTAGAGCGACAAATTGTGCAACCAGAATGGAGTTGCTAGCCCTAGCCGTTCCTGAGTTACTATAGTGGATGCCATAGCTTAATAGTAAGCTACGGTAGCCATTGTTTCTCGGAAACGGGTAGAGCGACAAAATCCGGGATAGAGCAACAAATTAGCGACAAAATATGGTACTATTCCGAGTTTAGCCGTATAAAGTGGATTCCGTAGCTTAATATACATTTCTTTCCATGCTTTATACTTTCTCACTTCTATTGTTGTTACTCATTTCGACCTACTCTTCTCTTTTCTTTTATATATGAGTTTTCTATTTATATATACTTTCTTATCTTACTTTTATCTCTTTTGCTATCCTTCACACAACTGTGAGCACGTGTTGCTATAACCAAACCTGACTTTACCTCTCCTACTGCACATCCAGTGTTGCCACCTTATCTTCTTCTGAAACAAAAAGTCCCTAGATCTCTTTCTCCTCCTATCCTCTCTTGACATCTCACTTTCTTTTCTTTCTCATTTTTTTTCACTATATTTCTAGTAAATTTTCAATTCCTTCTATCACCGTTGATTCCTTGTTTTCTCTTTCTCCAGTTCTTTACGCATCCACACGATTCTACTTAGCATTGCCTCTCTTCCTCTTCCTTCCGCAAGCCCACTAATCCAATTTCTATCTTTATTTTTCGTTCTTTCACATACCTCTATTATATGTTTCATAGTTTCTTCTTCCTTTTCACATACCCTGCATAATCTCTCCTCTCTTTTCATCCAATACTTATTCGCTCTACATTCATTGCCCATTCTAAACCTCGCAATTTTCTTTATATCCTTGCTCCCTCCTCCTTTCTTTCCATTTAGGTAGCTTTGTCCTTTTATCCATCCATTAGCTATAATCTTATATTCCAACGAATATTTTGATCTTTCTAGCCTTTCCCACATATCTACCCATTCAATCTCTTTGCTTTTTTCTATTATTTCACTTTCTAACTGATCACTATTATCCATTCTTCTATAATACTCTTTAACCGATAATCCTCTTTTCTCTAAACATCTTCTTTTCCATCCCTCTCTTTGCATCTTCTTCTTCGTTACTTCTGTCTTATCTTTCTTCTCTTTTCCTCTAATACTATTTTCTAATTTTTCTTCATTTTCACTTTCTCGTTTACTTTCTTCCCAGCAAGCCTTGATCAGTGTACCTTCCTTTTTTTTGCTTAACCTTAACTCGAATCTAATCGCTCTTTTTAATGCATTAATCTCCGTGCTATATCTTCTTGTCTCCGTTCTAATAATACAGTCAGGTGTTGTCCTATCTAATCCTAGAACCCACTTAATATATTTCTTTTGTACCCTTTCTATTTCTTCCCATCTCTGCCACCCCCATATTTCAGCACCATACAGAACCAAGCTTTCAATTGTCGCGTCGTATAGCCTCATTCTGTTCTTCCACTCATTTTTCAAATATCTTTCTCCGATGCTCCATATTTTTCCTAATTTTATGTTTGCCTTCCTCTTGACCGCTTTAATTTGCTCATTGTCCCTTCCATTTTTTTGAATTACAAATCCCAAGTAGTTACATTTTTTTACCTCTTTTATCTTCTTTCCATTCCAAAAGTGTTTTTCTATCTTCTTTTTTCCTCCTGCTTTTCTCACCTCCATTATTTTCGATTTTTCTACGTTCAACTCCAAACTCGTGATGGATTTCCTAAACCTTTTCAGCATGCTTCTTATTTCGTTCTCGCTATCTGCCATCAACACAATGTTATCTGCATAAGCCAGACTATACACTCTCTTTTTTCCAATTTTCAAACCTCCTAACTGCCCACCCTTTAGTTCTTCCTCCAGCTTCGCGAACACAATGTTGAAAAGCGTTGAACTCAAAGGATACCCCTGCCTCACTCCTTGATTAACTTCAAAAGTTTCAGTCGTCTTGTGTCTCACTCTCACCTTTGCACTCGTGTTTCTATAAATCTCCCTAATTCTTCTTAGTTGTTTACTTATTCCCAATCTTTCCGTTTCCCTCCATATTTCCTCTCTATTTACTTTGTCAAAAGCCGCCTTCAAGTCCGCAAAGAATAACACAGCCTTTCCTTTCTCTTTCTTGATTTGCTTTTGCATTATTGTTTTTAAACAAAAAATGCTTTCCATAGTACCACACCCTCTTCTAAATCCAAACTGCGTATCACTCAATCCCTTCACTTCTTTCAGCTCCTTTTTAAGTCTTCTTTCCAATACTTCTGCATATATCTTGTATCCTGTGTCCATCAGCGTTATACCTCTATAGTTCTCAACTCTATCTTTCTCTCTCTTTTTATACACTGGTGTAATTACCCCAGTTATCCACTCTTGCGGCAATCCTTCTCCTCTCCATATTTTCTTGATTATTCTAAGAAGACTTTCCTCACTACCTCATCACCCTCCAACCATGCTTGGTTTGGAATATTATCAAGGCCTGGAGCTTTCTTTCTCTTCAACCCTCTTATCACCTCTATAATCTCTTCTTTCTTGATCTCTTCCTCCTCATTAATTTCATCCTCTTCCTCACTCTCTTCTCTAGTTTCTCCTATGTCCTTTATAATATCCATGTTCTCTCTGCTTCTAAAAGCCCTGCACCAATCCTCTTCTTTTATCTTTTCAGAAATTCCTACTCTTTTACTCTTATTTTTGCTAATTCTTTTCCGGAATTCCCTCCCAGACTTGTCCTCCTTTATCTTTTCCATAATTTTTTCACCTTTTCTTTTTTTTTTCTTTTTATTAATTCTCTATACCACTTTCTTTCCATTATATATTCCTTTCTATTAATTCTTCCTGCCATGACTTCATTGACTTTTTTATTTTTTCTTTTAATACTTTCTAGTCATCAACTATTTCCTTCTTTCTTATATTATTTTTATACCATTCTATATCATTTATTCCCCAAACTGACTTCCATCTTTTCTCCTTCATTTCTTTTTCTCTATATATCCCTTTTAATTTTATTTCACATTCAATCGCCATGTGGTCCGACAAATCACTCTTTTTTATCTTCATTGCTTCTAATCTATCTTCCATCATTTCGTTTAATACCACAAGATCAATCACAGACAGTCCTACTCCACTAACAAACGTCCATTCTCCTTCTTCATCACCCTTTAAACAACCATTTCCAATACATAGACCCTGCTCTCTTAATCATTCCGCCAAAATCTCTCCTTCTTTATTGCATACCTTATCTTTTGACCTTCTGCTCCTTTCGTTTCCTAGTATATCCATAAATCCTCCTTCATCTGCTACTCTCGCATTCCACTCCCCTATCATCAGAACCCCGTTTTCTTTGTTCTCTTCCAATATTCTTTCCGAAACCTCTTTATTCTTATCTCTCGTCTCCCTCGTATAGACTCCAGCCATTGTCATTTTGTGGTACCCATCTGTGATATTACACCATATGGCCTCCTCTGTTTCGCGTTGTCCCCATTCTACTTTGATTCCGCTATCTTTTCTAACAGCCAATACTATTACACCTTTTGGTCTATCTCTTTTCTTTTCCCTTTTCGCCCATCTGACCTCGAATTCAAAATCCTTCAGTATATTTTCTAGGGCTTCCCTTCCATTTTCTTCTACCCACGTTTCTTGAAGGCAGATAATTTCATATCCCATTATTTCTTTTTCCACTTCTTTTCTCTTCTTCCCCATGCCAGCTATATTCCACGACAAACATTTAATTGTTTTACTTTCCTTCCCATGTATAGTTTTACAATTCTCCTTTCTGTCCTTCTCCTTTTCCTTCTTTCTCCATCTTCGTGGATCCTCTCTGAAACCACTTTTCTATCTTTTCGTTCCAATACCATTTCTCATTGCCCTCTTCAATTCTATTATAAAATATTTTTACCTGCTTGCCTTGACCCTTTAGTTCTTCAGCCTTCCAGTTTATAAGGTATCTATTTTTCCTTTCCCTCCATGTCGAGTCATGCTCCAGGAATATATTAGTTCCTTTAAGCCTATTTTTCTTCTTCATGATCTCTTCTTTGCTTTTCCAGTCCTCACACTGCATACCTATCATCTCATCTTTCCCTTTTATTTTCCATACCTTTCTTATCTTAGCCTCTACCTCTATGTTTTTTTCGATCCAACTTATCATTTTCTCCTTAGTGTTTAATTCACTCACCTTTCTTCCTTTCATTATAACATTATTCTTTTTTCTTTTTCTCTCCTCCATTTCAGCCATCCATAGAATCTCCTTTTCTTTTCTTTTTTATAATTCACTTGCTCCAGCCTCTATCTGTTCTCTTGGCATCTCTTCAACTAGGCCTATCCTTCTCCCTATTTCCTCTATCTTTTTTCTATTATCTGCAACCTCTCTTCTTATCTCTTCTCTCTCCTTGCTTTCTCTTTCCTCCCATGCTTTCCTCTCATTTCCTTCATTCATCAGATTATCATATAACTTCCTCTGTAAATCTTTCTCCCTTCTATTTTCTTCTTCCAACATTTTTATATTTATGCTTAGTCTTTCTTTAACGTCTTTTATTTCCTTCCTTAGACCTTCCTTGAACACAATCACCTCTTTTCTCATTTCTTCTCTAAACCTCTCATTCTTTCTTTCCATGCTAATTAACATACTCATTATTTTTTCCAACATATCTTTCTCCATATCTCCTTCTTTCTCTTCTCTCACTGTTGAATCCAGGTCCTCTTCGCTGTCACTTTCCAATACTCTATCTCTTTCTGCTTCTTTCATTGTTCTCTTTCTTGCTTCTTCCTCTGGACTCTCCCTGAGTCTTTTTTTATTATGACTTCCTTCTGTACCTCCTTTTTCACTTTCAGATCCCCTTGTCTGTCCCTTATCTTTTTTATCTACCTCCTTACTACTCTTCTTTCTTTCTCTCTTAAGAAGAGGCCGAACTACCTGTCTTTGTCTTAAAGCGTTTTTTATCATTTATATAAATACTATCCGGTATAACAAGAAAAAAATAGCAGCCCCCGCTAGATATTAGTATAATAAGTAAATTTTGTAATAAAAATCAAACTTTTTACCGCATAGTTTTTGACTAATTAGAGACCTACCAGCAATCTAGAATATAACCTATCTTTTTTTGGTAGGTCTCTAATTATTCAAAAACTACGCAGTAAAAAAATTTGTTTATTATTACAAAATTTACTAACTATACTAATATCTAGCGGGGGCTGCTATTTTTTTCTTGTTATAAAGGATAGTGTTTATATAAATAATGAAAAACGCTATTAGACAGAGACAGATAGTTCGGCCCCTTTTTAATAACTACTCTATTGTCCTTACTATCAGTCTTAATAAATCTAGGACTTCCACTGTTCTTTGTACTCATTCTTTTTTCTCTCACTCTAAATTTATACTCCTGCTATACTAACACGCACTCAAACCTAACTTCAAAACATTCGTTCTTTCTTTCACTCCTTTTTTATAGATCTCTCTCACTTTTTTTCACCCCCTTTTATTTTATTATCTACACCTCTCTCTCCTCTATCCTCCCACTTCTCTCTTTAACAATTATATTTATTTTTTATCACACCTGCACACACCTTTCACTTACACCACACAAACTAGACCTCTTAACTAAGGGCAGCCATTTTGGCCATCTACTTATTTACTATCTTACAAGAAAAAAAATCTGAAAAAAAACATGGAAAAAACACATGAATAAACACATACAAAATGTAAAGCAAAGTACACTTGCGGAATCTTTGATCTTTTTTCCTAATCCTTAAAGATTCCTTTAAATATGATGAATGCGATGGATTGATTAGAATTGTCATGTTTTCCAATCGAAATGATTCCTATGAAAAACAATAATAATGTATTGAAATCATTAAGAAATATTACTTTAAATGTGATATAATGCGTTAGGAATTTATTGAAATTGACCTAGCCATTAATCAAACTTATTTATATTAAATACGATAGGAATCTATTACAGTTTATGAAAAACAATCACTGCTAATTCGCTTTATTGCAATAAAAATCGATTCAAATTAATTAAGCTATAGACCAAATTTATTCTTATCTAATAAAATACGTATCTATTAAACTAGATAAAGAAACTATCACTGTTGATTCGATTTTATGGGATAAAAATCGATTGGGATTAGCCTGTCTACCAATCGAACTTATATCTATTAAATATATGATACAAATCTATTAAACTTGATTTAAAATGATTATTTTTAATACAATTAAATACTATATAGTTGAAGATCAGGTCGATTTGAATCAACCTGACCATCAACTAAACATTTTCCTATGAACGATGATACAAATCTATTAAACTCGATAAAAAATGACTCGCTTCAATACGATCTAATACGATAGAAATCGATTGAAATTGATTTAGCTATTGACCAAATTTATTCCTATTAAATACGATATATAGCTATTAAACTTGATTAAATGCGATTGCTTTCAATACGATTTAGTACGATAGGAATAGATTTGAATCAACCTGACCATCAACTAAACATTTTCCTATAAACGATGATACGAATCTATTAAACTCAATAAAAAATGATTCGCTTCAATACGATTTTATACGATAGAAATCGATTGAAATTGATTTAGCTATCGACAGAATTTATTCCTGTTAAATACTATATACAGCTATTAAACTCGACAAAAAAATATCTCTGTTAATTCGATCTTCTGCGATAAAAATCTATTGGGGTTAAACCGAACTTATCCCTAATGATACGATACAAATCTAGTAAACTAGATTAAATGCTATTGCTTTCAATACAATTTAGTACGATAGGAATTGATTTGAATCGATCTGGCTATCAACCAAATATGCTCCTATGAAAAATGATACGAATCTATTAACCTTGATAAAAAAAGGATTAGCTTCAATACGATTTAATACGGTAGAAATCGATTGGAATTAATTTAGCTATCGACCGAATGTATTTCTTTTAAATACGATATATAGCTATTAAATTCAATAAAAAAACGATCACTTATAATACGATTTTCAGCCATAAAAGTCGATAAATATCGGTTTTTATCATCAACAAAAATATTTCACATAAAATACAATTAGTTGCAATTAAATATATAGTTTTATAGAATTCAAGTGTAATAGAAATAAAGACTTGTAGCCGGTAGTACCGGCGTATTATATCTTATATTAATCGCAGTTTTCTCTTCTGCCTTAGATTCCTTCTCATCCTTGTACACGCGTGCCTTCATAGACGGGCACATTAATCTCTCATTAAATAATTAAGTGGTCAAGTACAACCACATCGTCTATACTGGTGACCCCGATAACTGGAAGGAAGGAAGAAAATCTTTTTTCTCATATTGGCAAAATTACGAAAGGAAGGAGTGCTACAAAGGAACGGACGAGTCCATTATCCAGCGACAGCGTCCATTTTGGCTCTACTCGATATATCTCAGCAATTGTTTTTACTGCTGCTCGCTTGTCGCCTCCTTGTTACAAAGGTAAAAGGGAGAGGTTTAGACAGCGAAAGATTGACCTACGTTGCAATTTGACGCTATACCTTCTACTTACGAGAAAATAGTAGAGGTTTTTTTATTTCTTCTCCTCATCAACCGTCAAGAAACTCGCGTTGTAATTTGACGCTGCGCCTCCTTGTTACAAGGGTAAAAGGGAGAGGTCGCACCAGGATCATTCAACAACGATCTCGAGGCCATTGGGGCTTCTGAGCGACGTCATCGGCAACAACATCGGCGGAATATCAACGTAGTTACACCATCGGCCTGCCTACTCGTCTTCGTTTAGCCCCACTGCATATTTAATAAAAGGTATTTATGAAGTGCGTGCGCGTATTATTTTTCGTACTAACCTAAAAAGCGTTTTCTGTGACTGCGTAAAATAGAAAAAAAGTTTTAATTATGTATAACATTGATAAACGCGAAATTGTGCAAAAAAAAAAGAAAAAGGAAAAAGCATTTTAGGCAGCCATCTTGGCGTCGCAACGCATATGTATATGTATATATAGATATGGACGGGCGAACGAAGGTTCGAAAGAAAAGTTTGGCGTAACGCTACAATTTGATGACGTATTTCCGGAACGCGCATTCAAGAATTTTCTTTTTCACTAACATTTGTTGAGGCGGAGAATTATTTATTTAATGCGCGACCTAACCTTTATATGATTACTGATTAATTTTTTTTTTAAGAAAGTTTTCGTATGTGACAATTTTTCATTTTAATTAAGTAAGAAAAGAAAGTTAAATATCAATGTGAGGCTTGGGTCTCGTATTGGCATAGCCATTTTGTGCTTGTGATAAACGGCGATACATAAAAACCGACGCTCGACCGCCATATTGAAAATATAAAATTTTACATAACGTTGAAAATTTTTTGAATTAAATCTTCTATTGTCATGATTTTCTTTTTTTTTCTTTTTGCGATTTCTTAAATTTTTTTAAAAAAGAAAAAAAAAGCGAAGATTTTTATCGGCGAGCGTCGAGTGTTGCAAGCGGGTGAGCCGAAATGTTTTATTTCAGTAATAATAAATTAAATGCATTAAAAAAAAAAAGAAAGAATAAAATCTTTTCATTTTAAATATCGGTTCTAATAATATAATTAATGAAAAATTTTTCTTGTTACCCGTTTGTAACGAATAACAAATTCGTGTCTGGTTTGATGTAACTATTAGAAAAAAATTAGTATCACTAGCTAGATTAGCTTGATAATTTTACAGCGTTCGAGTGTTGTGTATGTTTGTGCTGTATGTCTTGGACAATATTTTTTATGTGGCAAGTACCTTTGCCGTCGCGTTTTTGTAAGTCCAAAGAGCGTTGATGGGCGATTGTAATAAGGAAGCAACTGCTCCATTCGGTGCATCAAATAGGCTGGCACGTACCCCGCCACGTGGTACGACGAGAAGTGGTAAAATCTTCCTGACAGGTATGAATGGAACCGAGAATGAGAATGCCTCAGGGCAAGTGAGTGAAACGGATAAAACGAAAAATAATAGTAGTTCAGGAACGTTGCCAAAAAATAGGGTAGATATTGTAGATAATAATCAGGTGCGTAAAGACGGTACACCGCAGGTAACGGGTACAACAGAAGGAATTATTCCAGCGAGTTTGGAAAATAATACTGCACCTAGCTTGTTAGGAGGAGGTAACCCATTAAATAGTGGCAACAGTGTAGTTTATGCACCGCCAGTTATCAACCCAGGAAATTTTAATATGACGGGTAATAACGTGCTTGGTAGTTTTAGTGGCAATTCAACTTCAGCTATGGAATGGCGAGAACTGAAAGGTCAAGTGGAAAACTTAACAAGGCTTATGTTAAGGCAGTCTGCTGAGAGAGCTGCTGCAACGGTTAATACTGGAAGTACTATACCAGGAGCTATTCCTGGTGTGCGAAATCTTACTCCTCGCAATATCAATGAAGGACAAGCTATAAATAACTTCAACAGGCCTAAACAGTTGAAGTTTCAAAGCTTCTGGAAGCACGACCCCACTTCATGGTTTATGCTTCTAGAAAGCCAATTTATAAGTTCGCAGATATCAACTGATGCAGACAAATTATGGAGTCTGCTTTATAACCTTAAACCGGATGAGACGTTGGTGGTAGCAACAACAATCAAGCAGGCACCCGAAGGTACTAGGTACGAAGCAGTTCAAGCTGAGTTGATCAAGGAGTTCGAAGAAACCCCTCAGCAAAAATGAGATAAATTTGTAAATTTGCAAATGGAGGGAAACAAACCCTCAGTATTTTTTAAGCAATTGACCGACTTAGCTGGTACGCAAATTCCTCAAGAGACTGTACTTAAGATGTGGAAGGAACGGTTACCTAGTGAGGTTGCTGTCGGCATGGGTCCTGACTTTCCTGGGCAAACACTCACAAGTAAATTAGAAATTGCAGATGAGGTCTATAGGTTGCAGAATAAAAGAAAAAGTAATATTATTTCGGCAGTTCAAGCGGTCCCAGAGGATATCTCAACAGAGTTAAATAAGCGTATAGACGCTTTAGAAAAACAAATTGCTACACAGGAAGGAAGTGAGAATGTAGATAATAGCAAACAGAAAGAAAATAACGTAATTAGAACGTCACGGAGAGACAGCTGGCGGAGGAATAATTCTAATAGGTCAAAGCCTACCCAACAGACAAATAAATCTCTAAACCGTAAAAACAACGTCTTGTGTTACGACCATCGCATCTATCGTAACGCCGCCGCGAGATGTACACAGCCGTGCAATTGGCGAAACCGTAGCATTCAACAGTTACCCAAACAAAATTCAAATTATAATGCAAAAAATGGGTAAGTCCTGTTTGTGAGGAGGCTGCAAACTTGGACAAAACAACTGTACGTCTCCATGTTTGGTATTATAATTCCTGCACTCTGTTTCTTGTTGATACAGGTGCAGAAATTTCTTTGTTACCCAGGGGCGATAAGAGGTTAGAGTTATCAGAATTGAAGTTGTACGCAGCAAACAATACAATTATCAATACATATGGTGTAGTAAGAAAAACACTAAATTTCGGCCTTAGAAGGCCTATTAGTTGGAATTTTATGATTGCTGACGTACCATACGCGATATTGGGAGGTGATGTACTTAAATACCACTATTTAATACCTGACCTTAAAAACAAACAGCTAATTGATGGTGAAACATTAATGACTGTTGCTACTATTCAAAAGACTGCGGAAAAAGAAATTAAAATCCTGTTAATAGAGCCGTCACATAAATTCGCTAGTGTGCTCGCTAAATTTCCTACGGTTATTGGAATAGAAAGCCCAGTTTTCTCCAATGAGCAGGGAATAGCTCATTATATTAAGACAACAGGTCCATCCATAGCACAACGTGCTAGAAGATTGTCTCCTGAGAAACTGGCAGCAGCTAAGAAAGAGTTCGCTGAGTTATGCGAGCAGGGCATTTGCAGGCCCTCGTCTAGCCCATGGGCAAGTCCCATACATTTAGTACCAAAAAAAGATGGTTCTTGGAGAGTATGTGGAGATTATAGACAGCTTAATGCAGTCACCAGGCCTGACAGATATCCAGTGCCTCATCTTCACGACTTTCCAGTGTTTCTAAGCAACAAGAAAGTGTTTTCATCCCTAGATATGAGAAAGGCCTACCACCAGATTCCTGTTGCTCCTGAAGACAGAAAAAACAAATGTCATAACACCATTTGGTCTTTTTGAGTATACAGTTATGACATTTGGGTTGCGTAACGCGGCTCAGTCTTTCCAGAGGTTCGTGAATAGAGCCCTGGGAGATTTAGAGTTCGTGTTTGTCTATATAGACGATATCCTCATCGCTTCAGAGAACATGCAAGAGCATGAACAGCATTTAGAAATAGTGCTCAATAGATTGGACCAATGCAACTTACACCTGAATATCGAAAAGTGCTTATTTGGTGTAAGCGAACTGACATTCTTAGGACATAACATCTCGTCCAATGGACTTAAGAGGCGGTCGGAACCAAATCGGTAACTTAGTTCAGTGCTTACGATAAATGTTTATAATGATTTATTTATTCATTTGCACGGCAAAAATATAGTCATTTCCTCTAACCATAATCGTAATAAATAATTTGAAACGGTTACAGCAACAAAAAAATATAAAATATTGACATGAAACGAAAAATGCTAAATTGAAATCTATTGCATGCAAATAACAGCCAAATCGACTTAAAGATGGCATTTTTCGCTTTATGACAATATTTTATATTTTTTGTCACTGAAACTGTTTCAAATTATTCTTTATATACATGGTTAGAGGAAATGACTATATTTTTGCCATGCAAATGAATAAATAAATCATTATAAGCATTTATTGTAAACATTGAACCAAGTCACCGATTTGGTTCCGACCGCCTCTTAAACCTTCAGCCGATAAGATCAAGGCCATCGCTGAATTTCCTAAAGCAAACACCGTCCAGCAGTTACGTAGGTTTTTAGGAATGTTAAATTTCTACGGAAGATGCGTCCCTAAAGCAGTAGAGACTCCGATCGTCCTCAACGATTATTTGAAGGATTCGAAAAAGAATGACAAGAGGTTGATTAAATGGACTGTACAGGCCGAAGAAGCCTTTCAAAAAGCAAAAGATGAGCTCTGCAGTGCTTTGTACTTAGCTTTCCCTAAAGAGGATGCTGAGCTAAGAATTGTTTCAGATGCATAGGATGTAGCAATGGGAGCAGCGTAGGAGCAGAAGTGTGATGATTCTTGGCAACCAATAGCTTTCTTTTCTAGGAAGTTTTCGCCAACACAAAAAAGATACTCTGTCCATGATAGAGAATTGACGGCTATCTATGAGGCTCTGCGTTACTTTCACCATTATGTAGAAGCACGTAGCTTCAAGATAATTACGGATCACAAGTCTCTGATCTATGCCCTGACGCATAATGATGAGAAGGCAAGTGCAAAGAAAATCCGTCAATTGTCATATATTTTGAAATTTAATACTAAAATATGTTATATCAAGGGCGACGAGAATAGAGTTGTTGATTCGTTGTCGCGAATCGGATCTTATTGGTATGGTATTATGTGAAATATCACTGCAGAGTGAAAAGTAGGAATAGGATAATTTGCCGTAAATTATCCGTAAATTATCCGTGAAATCCAATATTTTGCCACGTCATAATTTCCTTGAAAAAGTGAGTACACTGCCAACTTCGAAAAGAAGTTAGCGGCGTACCTTCAGAAATCAATGAAAAAAATGACTTAGACCATCGTAAAATAGCTGAAAATTTGCCGCTTTTTTGCCGTAATCAATCTGTCAAATCCGAATTACCGATATCTTAGCTGAACGCTCTTCATCGTAATACTTTCATAATTCATGATCTTATTAGTATGGTATTATGTGTAATATCACTGCACAGTGAAAAGTAAGAAGTGGATAATTTGCCGTAAATTATCCGTAAATTATCCGTGAAATCCAATATTTTCCCGCAGCATAATTTCCTTAAGGTGGTTCAATAGTAAATTACTTGTGATACCATGATTATTAAACTTTGTGAGATTGTTTATTAAGGTTCGATACAAATTTTATGAAAATTTGAGACCCCGTTTACGACTTTATTTTTTCAAATGAACACCCTGAAAATTAACTTTTTAACATTGGTTAATATGGTAATCTATCGAAAGTTGATACATTTCATGCCATATCTTTGTGAATTGTGATACGAAAATATTCAAAAACTGGCCAGAGATAGTTAAGATAATTACTTTTTGATTGATATGCAAAAATTGTTACGTTGACGCCCATTTAGAAAAAATATTCAATCAGAAACTACAATATTTTGCATTTTTAGTACGTCTACCAGTTTAGCTGATGTATGGCGGCCCTGTTTCAAAACATTTTTCATAAGCAATCTACGAATAGGTTATATTATACATAGATAGCCAAGCAGCTACGGGCCAAAAAGCTGAATCGTGCTGAGCTGTACACGCGCAAGAGTATTAACCTATAATAAAATTTTCTGTACAACTATGCTATTACGATTATGGGTATTGAACCACCTTAAAAAGTGAGTTCACCGCCAACTTTAAAAAGAAGTTAGCGGCATACCTTCAGAAATCAATGAGAAAAATGACTTAGACCATCGTAAAATAGCTGAAAATTTGCCACTTTTTGCCGTAGTCAATCTCTCCAATCAGAATAACTAATATATTATTTGAATATTATTTACCCTCATATTTTGATAATTATTAATCTTATCGGTATGGTATTACATGAAAAATCACTGAAAATCACTGTGTAGTTAAAAATGACCAGTGGATAATTTGCCTGAAAATATCCTGAAATTATTTATGAAATCAGATATGTTATCGCGGCATAACACAATGAAAAAAAGTGAGTTACTGAAAACTTCAGAAAAAATTTAGCAAGGTACCTATAGGATTCAAGGAACAAAATGATTTGTATGAAGAATTCTAGGCATTAAGTGAACGTTTTTATCGTAATACTTCAATAATTTCCATTCTTATTGGCATGGTATTATGTGAAATATTACTGCAAAGTAATAATTAACTGATTGAAAATTTTTCGTGAATCATTTATGCATTATGCATAAAGTAAAATATTTTGCTACAGCATATTGTCGCGAAAAAAGCTGGTACCACAACCACTTTAAAAATATTGAACGGAGTGTCATTATAAAATCGATGTAAAGACTAAACTTTAGCTGATAATCAGTCGCTTTTTTCGATAATCTATCATAATAGATAGATAATATTTTAGATAATAGATAAGGCTGATTCCATTTCAAATCGAACAGTCAGTATACACTCAAGTCACCAATTACTGCGCTAATGGAGTATGTTATTCTACCCTAAAAATAAGGGTATACGTATTTTTTTATTTTGCTGAAATATCAAAATTGCATCAGATATGCACTTTTGAAAATTGCATACAAAAACTAAATGTTAAAACTGAAAATGTTGAGAATAACTTTAGAGAGCTATCGTTTTACCAATTTCCAATGAATTTTGATAAACCTTTTTTTATTTTATTTCGTTTTGAGCCCTCTTCAACTCTGTGCAAGAAATTTAAAAAAAAAACTAAAAAATGACTGAGATATATGCATTTTACCAAAAACTGCACTTTTTATGCACATGCATTTTTCTCGAAAAGGCCATTTTTTTTTTTGCTGAAATTTTTTTTGCTGATAGAGGACCAAAATACCTATCTAATAGTACTTGTTTGATCCCGGGTTTTTTTGTTTGGAGCGAGAAAAAAATTCACAAATTTTGTTGGTGAAAAATGCTTGTATATACGTTCGGAAGTCTTAAGCAGTCGACATTTAAATATTATCCTTCGTTTAGCAATATCCAGGAACAACGACGTGGGCGTAGAAGGATTCTGTTCCCTTCGGGGTGCTTTTTTAGAGTGAGTTCCCCTTGCCTCTCACTGTTGGGGTGCGTCAAAAAAATAATTATAGATAATTATTTTTTATTTTTGCGCTTATTATTTTTAGTTTTAAATGTAGTCTCACGACGCTTGGCTTTTTTTTCTTGTTTTTCACTTCATTTAGTGCATGTATAGCTGTCCTGCCAATAAATATATGTGATTTTTATTCCCCAAGTTTTTTTAACCACATATGACTTTTTTGAATTCCATTATATTTAGAAACCCCACTCCATTCAATATTTTTCTTTTTTCTAAATCTTTCAATCTCATTTATTGGTAGTAAAATGATTTTTATTGCATTGGTGTAACTTTGAACCCAATTTATAAAATCGTCAGCATTTTGTATCGATTCTTCATGAACTCTTTTCAAGTTATGTGAAGTAGCATAATGCTTTAGAAGCCCACCTATTCCATCAACGGCTCCTTTCCCATGACCAGTCGCAGAAAATAACCATTTCATTTCATAAAACCAATGTTTGAATTAATGTAGTTGAAAACGATTTTTAAATTGGCTTGGAGCTCCATCTGATATGATAGTGACTTTAGTAACTAAATAATTCTTTGTCATAAGATCGATAATTTTATTTATTGCTAGCAGTGCATATGCAGTATCATGCTTTTTGTTGTCACTAACTATCGCAAAACTTTGTGTTATCTCTCCTTGGTAACAGACTGCAGTAAAAATAGAAATTTGGTTATTTACCCAATGATTTCCTTGAACCGCTTTATTATTTATTACAGACCAATTTTCTGCAAAGTCAACGTGGATGATTAAGTTAGTAGGATCAGCTTTACCTTCTTCTTTTTCTTTTTTTATAGCTTCACGTTGAATATTTTTTATGTATATATGAGTACTTGCTTTCAATGCGCAGATTGAAAGTTTTTCTTTAAAAACTGTTAAGCTTATTGTTTGTTTAGTAAGATTACCATTATCCCACAAAGCAAACGTAATTTCATCTTCACAATTTTGTTTCAGTTTTAACAATTCTAATGTGATACCCGCACCACCAGGACAATCTTTGCATTCTTGCAAGAAACATGAATCAGATGGTTCAGAACACAACATTGTGTTAGTTATTTCTGAACGAATTGAATCTAATTCGGAATTCTTATCGCCTCTAAAACGAATCAAACTTGTAAGAAACAGTTCAAAATTTTCGCAATGTACACAAAGACAAGCTTCCTTCACAGGGCTAGTTAAGACGAAACTTGGTCTTAGACTATAGAATTTCGATTTTCCTATTTGTAAGTTTGGATTTTCTTTTCTTAATTGACTATATGTTTCTTTTAAGCTTCGAGTAAGAAACCGTTTGACTTTTTTAGTTTTTGTGTTATTAATTTTAACAATTACGGCATCAGATTTATTTGGACTTTGTCTACTACAATTAAAATCATCATTTAAAAAATATTCCATAACGATAGTTTTTGTGCTTTCATCAATAGGATGACCAGTATATAAATCTGGCTCCGAATAAACTCCTTTATTTTTCACGAGATTTCTTAATTTATTTATCATATACTCGCTTATATTCGGGAATAGTGAGCAAACTTTTATTTTGCTTAATTTTGAAGGTAGTAGAGTTAGAAGTTTTATTTTCTCCGAAATAGAAGAGCATTTTAACAGTAGCAGAAAAAGCTGAAATTAAGGATTTTTTCTTTTTAGATACGTAATTTCCTCTAAAATTTTCAGGTATTGCAGTTTTTCTTTTTAGGGGTGAGATGCATTCAGGTAAAACTGAATTAATACTCTCGTTTAATTCCTCTATTCGTTCGGGTGTCTTCGGAATAAAATCATCATCTCTTCCGCTAAAAAGTTCAGTGATGACTCAAGATCACTTAAAATCATTTTTGATATGCGTTTATGGCAATTTTTACATACATTAGTAGATGGCAATATATTTAAATCTGGATGAAGCTGTGCCAAATTAATGGCTAAATCTTCCAACGGTCTAAAACGTGAATTACTGCTCATATTAACTACCTTTTTATGCATTTGAAAAAAATTGGGAAATTTTCAGCTATTTTCCGATGGTTTAAGTCATTTTTTTCATTGATTTCTGAAGGTACGTCGCTAACTTCTTTTCGAAGTTGGCAGTATACTCACTTTTTCAAGGAAATTATCACGTGGCAAAATATTGGATTTTACGCATAATTTACGGATAATTTACGGCAGATTATCCTATTCCTACTTTTCACTCTGCAGTGATATTTCACATCATACCATACCAATAAGATCATGAATTATGAAAGTATTACGATGAAGAACGTTCGGCTAAGATATCGGTAATTCGGATTTGACAGATTAATTACGGCAAAAAAGCGGCAAATTTTCAGCTATTTTACGATGGCCTAAGTCATTTTTTCATTGATTTCTGAAGGTACGCCGCTAACTTCTTTTCGAAGTTGGCAGTGTACTCACTTTTTCAAGGAAATTATGAAGTGGTAAAATATTGGATTTTACGCATAATTTACGGATAATTCACGGCTAATTATCCTATTCCTACTTTTCACTCTGCAGTGATATTTCACATAATACCATACCAATAAGATCATGAATTATGAAAGTATTACGATGAAGAACGTTCAGCTAAGATATCGGTAATTCGGATTTGACATATTGATTACAGCAAAAAAGCGGCAAATTTTCAGCTATTTTACGATGGTCTAAGTCATTTTTTTCATTGATTTCTGAAGATACGTCGCTAACTTCTTTTCGAAGTTGGCAGTATACTCACTTTTTCAAGGAAATTATCACGTGGCAAAATATTGGAATTTACGCATAATTTACGGATAATTTACGGCAGATTATCCTATTCCTACTTTTCACTCTGCAGTGATATTTCACATAATACCATACCAATAAGATCATGAATTATGAAAGTATTACGATGAAGAACGTTCAGCTAAGATATCGGTAATTCCGATTTGACAGATTGATTACGGCAAAAAAGCGGCAAATTTTCAGCTATTTTACGATGGTCTAAGTCATTTTTTCATTGATTTCTGAAGGTACGCCGCTAACTTCTTTTCGAAGTTGGCAGTGTACTCACTTTTTCAAGGAAATTATGAAGTGGTAAAATATTGGATTTTACGCATAATTTACGGATAATTCACGGCTAATTATCCTATTCCTACTTTTCACTCTGCAGTGATATTTCACATAATACCATACCAATAAGATCATGAATTATGAAAGTATTACGATGAAGAACGTTCAGCTAAGATATCGGTAATTCGGATTTGACATATTGATTACAGCAAAAAAGCGGCAAATTTTCAGCTATTTTACGATGGTCTAAGTCATTTTTTTCATTGATTTCTGAAGATACGTCGCTAACTTCTTTTCGAAGTTGGCAGTATACTCACTTTTTCAAGGAAATTATCACGTGGCAAAATATTGGAATTTACGCATAATTTAGGGATAATTTACGGCAAATTATCCTATTCCTACTTTTCACTCTGCAGTGATATTTCACATAATACCATACCAATAAGATCATGAATTATGAAAGTATTACGATGAAGAACGTTCAGCTAAGATATCGGTAATTCCGATTTGACAGATTGATTACGGCAAAAAAGCGGCAAATTTTCAGCTATTTTACGATGGTCTAAATCATTTTTTCATTGATTTCTGAAGGTACGCCGCTAACTTCTTTTCGAAGTTGGCAGTGTACTCACTTTTTCAAGGAAATTATGACGTGGCAAAATATTGGATTTTACGCATAATTTACGGATAATTTACGGCAAATTATCCACTTCCTACTTTTCACTATGCAGTGATATTTCACATAATACCATACTAATAAGATCATGAATTATGAAAGTATTACGATGAAGAACGTTCAGCTAAGATATCGGTAATTCGGATTTGACAGATTGATTACGGCAAAAAAGCGGCAAATTTTGAGCTATTTTACGATGGTCCAAGTCTTTTTTTTCATTGATTTTGAAGGTTCGCCGCTAACTTCTTTTTGAAGTTGGCGGTGTACTTACTTTTTTAAGGAAGTTATGTCGCGGCAAAATATTGGATTTCACGGATAATTTACGGATAATTTACGGCAAATTATCCAATAGTTATTTTTACAGTACAGAGAAAGTACTGAGCCAACTTCAGGGAAGTGATTTTAATTCAAATAAAGCACAGTTAAATTTTGGTTAACTTTCAGAACATGAGAAAAAAATTATAAGCATTTTAAGGGGACGCTGTATCTCTCTATCCTTTTCTAATTGAAAAATGTAAATTTTTGGGAAAACTAGTTATTATTGATAGAATTTAAGGGTTGTCCGCAACTTCTATAGTGAAAAACAATATTTTGTCTGATGAGAGCAAATTAATTTTGTTGCTTTTTTTTCAAGTAAAGTTTGACATACTTACAAAATCCTAAATTAGGCTAGAGAATACGTTATTTAAGTATGTCAAACTTTACTTGAAAAAAAAGCAACAAAATTAATTTGCTCTCATCAGACAAAATATTGTTTTTCGCTATAGAAGTTGCGGACAACCCTTAATTTCTATCAATAATAACTAGTTTTCCCAAAAATTTACATTTTTCAATTAGAAAAGGATAGAGAGATCCAGCGTCCTCTTAATTTTCATCTTTTAACACGCGCTTTATATCTATATATAGTGTATATATAGCTATACACGAGCGTGCATTGAGTCTAAGATGCTTATATCGTTTCAAACTCGATACTGAAAAATTTATTCTTTAGTTCTTTAATTAATTACGTGTTAAATTTGATGAAATTTTGAAGCATCAGTAGCTTACAATCAAAAGTTGAAAAAGAATTTCTGTGTGGTTACCATAAGAGCGCGTGTTAAAAATGTGAAAATTAAAATGTTTGTCATTTTTCTCTCATGCTCCAAAAGTTAACCAAAATTTAACTACATCTTATTTCAACTTAAATCTACTTATATACCTAATTTCAGATTTTTTTGAACCGTCAATCCCTGAACGATAGTACTACCTTAAAAGAGAGAAAGTAAATGTAAAAAGTTTAAAAAAAGGATGATCAATGATTTTAAGAAATTATAATTTTGCTAATCGGAATTCACATAAACCAGACATGAAATATGCGTTTTAAATGTAATGAATGTATTGTGTAAAACCGATGTCATTTATTGTAAAAGGCATCACGACGGGCAATATAAATTAATCTAGATAGATAAATGTAATTAAAAAAAAAAAGAAGTATAATTGCAAGAAAATATATATTTATTTCATTGCCAAATTTATAATGAATATAATTGTTTTGCAATTAATATTTTTTCTTTTTTTCCTTTTGAGGGGGAGTAGTGTAGGTGTCTACACGCTAAGCGCCTTAGTGCGCATGTCAAAATGTACAGTAGAGGGCTTTCGGGCCTTGTTGCGGGACGCGTCAGCGTCGTTAGTCAGTCGTGCTAGAGCCTCAGCACTGTAAACTAATAAAGACTTGTAGCCGTTAGTACCGGCGTATTATATCTTATATTAATCGTAGTTTTCTCTTCTGCCTTAGATTCCTTGTACACGTGTGCCTTCATAGACGGGCACATTAATCTCTCATTAAATAATTAAGTGGTCAAGTACAACCACGTAGTCTATAAAGTCGTTTCCAGCAGGGCAGAGATACAAAAAAATACTTCATATAAGGCTTATTGACAAATTAATATATGTAAAAAACTTCAAATTGTGAAACAGCATTCACTTACTAGCCAAAAGGCAAAATCTGCTCTGGTATAGAAAGTAACGCTAGTTTAGTTTTTATTTAGTGAGTTATAAATAATGATGTAATCATATAAATATTGAATAAAGGGGACTTGGTGGTTTTGCTAGTCACTATTTCTACAGTTTATAATAAATTAGTCAAACTATGCTAAACCTGAAAAAAAATCAAATATAAATGTAGTAATCATTTTTTTTTTCTAATAATATTAATTGATAAAACTTATGTATACCTTAAATATATATTAAATACAAGACTTTGACCCAAAAATAATTTTAAAAAGCTCATCCGATGCTCAAAATTCTTTCGATTAGATGAAGACTTGATTTTTTAAATTTTAGTACTTGCCATTGACTTTCTCAGCCAATTTTCAATTAAGAGGACGCTGGATCTCTTTATCCTTTTCTAATTAAAAAATGTAAATTTTTGGGAAAATTAGTTATTATTGATAGAAATTAAGGGTTGTCCGCAACTTCTATAGCGAAAAACAATATTTTGTCTGATGAGAGCAAATTAATTTTGTTGCTTTTTTTTCAAGTAAAGTTTGACATACTTAAATAACGTATTCTCTAGTCTAATTTAGGATTTTGTAAGTATGTCAAACTTTACTTGAAAAAAAAGCAACAAAATTAATTTGCTCTCATCAGACAAAATATTGTTTTTCACTATAAAAGTTGCGGACAACCCTTAATTTCTATCAATAATAACTAGTTTTCCCAAAAATTTACATTTTTCAATTAGAAAAGGATAGAGAGATACAGCGTCCCCTTAATTGACCTCAAATTTCCAGAAATCTTGAGTTTATATATCTTCACAAAATAAGTTTTAGTTTTTAAAAAAAAAGAATTCAAAAGATTGGTTTTAAGAGGCGATCGGAACCAAATCGGCGACTTAGTTCGGTGCTTGTAATAAATGCTTATAATAATTTATTCATTTGTTAATATGGTAAAAATATAGTCATTTCCTCTAGTCATGTATATAAAGAATAATTTAAAATAGTTAAATCCACAAAAATATAAAAAATATTGTTATAAAGCGAAAAATGCCACCTAACAATCGACACGACAGTTTTTTGCATGCGGTATATGTCAAGTCAGTTTGATATTTGTAATAAATGCTTATAATAATCAATTTACTTATTCATATGGTAAAAATATAGTCATTTCCTCTAGTCATGTATATAAAGAATAATTTGAAATAGTTTAAGCCATAAAAATATACAAAATATTATCGTAAAGCGAAAAATGCTGACTTGATATATACCGCAAGTCACCGATTTGGTTCCGACCGCCTCTTAAGGAGTTGAAAAACATTAATATTTTCGTGAATTTCATGTAAGTAATTCAATACAATATGCACTTAAACTTATCTTATCAAAATTCCAGCACTATTATTTTGTGAATATGTATATCTTAATCAATATATTAGATTTAATACAAATGACTTAAGTAATTATTAAGTTTAATAACATTTTCATTAACATTGAATATTAATACATTTTCAATTATAATATTGAATTTTAATAAGCATATTGCTTAACTTTGGTATCCGTTATCTTACGTTTTAGTATTTTGAATCTTAAGTTTCAACTTGAGTTTATTAATTTTTATAAATTTTTAATACATCAAATATTTTTAAGATTCTATATTAAATTTTATAATAATTTATTAAAGTCTTGATAAATTTCAGTTCCATATGTCTTAATCAATATATTAGATTTAATACAAGTAACTTAAGTAATTATTAAGTTTAATAACATTTTCATTAACATCGAATATTAATACATTTTCAATTATAATATTGAAGTTTAATAATCATATTACTAAACTTCAGTAACCGTTATCTTAATCTTAAGAATTTCTATATTATCTTTAATAATTTTTCATTAATTTCAATAATTTTTTATATTAAATAAGTTTAAGTGACATTATTCTTAAATTTAAGATACATTTTCATCTTAAATATGTATTAAATTTAAAAATATTTTTAACAGTGTAAAGTTGAAAAAAGATGCTTTTCCAACAATATTCATTCCTCAAGAAATCCCTGTAATGTAATGTAAGTATTATAATAGTGCTTATACTTCGAGTAAAATATATATTTTTAACATAAGTAAAATTTATTTAACATAAATTTAAATTTTTTTCTGTAAAGAGAATTGAATCATCAAAAAGAAAATGTTAATTTTTGCAATATATTAAGTGAACCAGACTGTTGTTCTAATACAATTAAAATTTGAAATACAAATTCATTAATCGTATATCAAACAAATGCAGTTGATCCGCCAATTGTTATTTCAGCAAATAATAATGACAGGTAATTTAATATGATTTAAATTTCATTTTATAATAACTGTAAGTGAAACTGTATGTAAATATGTTTTTAGTGAACTGGTCGATGATGAATCAAAAAATATAGATGACTCGATGATGAATGAAACATTGTATTCTGATCAAACTGCTGTTTCAATTGAAAATAGTTCAAATAACATGTAAGACAAAATATTATTAAGAACCATACAATATCTATAAAATTTAAAAATTAAATTTTTTCATTACAGGGAATCAAAAACCAGTAAAAAGGAATTGCTTCAACAAAAAAAAATTATTTTAAGAAAATCCGTTATTAATATTGATGTAGATTCTATAAATGATGTAGATTTATTGAAGAGTATTGTGAAAAATGCTCAAAAAGAGATAAAAAATTTGCATCGCACAAGAAGAGGACATATTATGAAGTTGTATCGAGTAAAAAAAAAAAATTAATAGCTTTGGCGCTCTCATGAGTAATATGAAGAATAACTTTATCAGAAGCAGTTACAAAGAAAATAAAAGTAAGATTGACTGACAATACTTGGAGAGAAATTCTTTAAGAAAAATCATCATTTTTATGGAGACTATAGTATATACTTGATTTTATATAAAAATTATTATTTAAATAGTAAAAATTACTGCAGATATAGTACATAAAGTTACATGTTTATGAAGTACATTCTTTTATGTTTATGTTAATTTTTACTAAATATATAATAATTTTTATACAAAATGAAGTTTGTTCCATAGCTACAATAGTCCATATAAAATAGTAATTTTTGTTATAGAATAATTCACTGTATAGTAATTTTTGAGTCAATGAATTCTTGATTAGAATGACGTTATCCATTAATTGAATATTTTTTGACATGAGTAATGCTTGGTTTGATTTTGGTGTATTACAGTCGACGATCTGAGTCCCGCCGCCTTCTCCTCAATCGACTCGCTCGTGCGTTACCCCCACTGGCTGACTAAAAGAATTTGTTTCCAAACATTCTGAGTCCCGCCGCTGCTCTATGCGACTTTTTAACTTGTAAAAATAGATTCATTAGTTTAATTTTTTTGTTTAGAATACAATAAACGTTTATTGAAATAAAAGGTAACAAACAAATATTGTGATATTGCGTAACTTTCATTTATATTTACTATAAAAAATATAAAAATTAAATTTTTTTATTTATAGGTAACATAAATTTGAAAATTAAAGAATATATTATTTAATGATGAACTAAATACTCATTGTTATTATAAAAATGAAATAAAATAAGATTTATTTCATCTTTTATTATTTATAAAGTAATCACTTAAATTTTCAAATAATAAAATTTTATTGATTGATTAAGATAGTTCTTAGCTAAATCGAAAGTCATGAAAAAAAGTTCATTTTTTCAGGAAATTTACATTAAGAGCAGGCCGGATTCGCTGTCCTTGTCTAATTGGCATTTTTGTTATTTACTCAAGTATTAATCGGTGTATCTGCAAATTGAAGGTTAAGCGCAATAGATATTATTATTACAAATATTTATGCACAAGAAAAAAAAAATCTATCGCTTTGTTTTTAAGAAAAGTAAGGAACGCGAAAATATTATAAACATAATCTTTTACTTCGGCGTTCCTTACTTTTCTCAAAAACAAATCGGTAGATTTTTTTTTCTTGTGCATAGATATTCATAATAATAATATCTATTGCGATCAACCTTTATTTTGAAGATACACCGATTAATACTTGAGTAAATAACAAACAACTTAATTGTTACTCGGTCGGTATCAGGTTCTACTCCGGCCTGCTGTTAACTATCATAAAATAACGGTGCAAAATTTTAGAGTGATTCACTACACGGTTTAAAAGATATGATCTGCAAAAAATCATAACTTTTAATATTGCTTCTTATGAGAGTATGGCATTGGCAGCTAAAATGCAAGAGTTATTTTACTCTATGTATTTCGATAGTCATGACATTGTACTGAAAATTGGAGGAAATTTACTTCGAACCCTAAAGATTATTATATCAAAATTTCAAGATGATCCACTACCTAGTTATTTAACAATCTTAATCTAAAAACTGATAGTCCGAGGATTCTCACAGAGTTTTTCTAAAGCGGCGTAACGTGGCAACGTTGCACCATATATATATGTACATATATAATACACTCAACACTTTACTACGCGTTTGAATTTACAAACATTTAACGTAGGTTTTTTCTGCTATTATGTTTTTAATTAAATCCCAGACGGAAACTGAAAAAAGTAATAGAAAATATTAAAAAATAATAAATAATAAAAATTAGTACAAAATAATAACAGTTTATAAAGTCTAGATTTGAGACTAATAATATTTATCAGTAATTATTTTAAATCGCTGCGTATTTATAAGCGCTATTATTAGTTATTATTTTTTATATTTTTTTGAATTATGAAATATAATAGCACAGGAAAAGTGTTCGTATAAGTTATAATTTTTTATTATTTTTTCTTATTCGGATATTTTCTTTTCGGTAATAAGTAGAAAAGCTAGAAAAAATTATAAAAATAATATAGATATGTAAAAAAAATTAATAATTCATAATAGTTATTATTTTTTATTATATTATATTTACTATTTCACCTAAACTCTTGTCAAACAATTGGCTATTATTTGCAATAAAATTTAATTGTTTTGCTAAACTACTTATTTTGGAACTTAGAAATGAAAAAAATCAACTTGTCAAAATTATTTGATCCAAACATGGAATCTCCTTCTTTATGATAAGTATAACAAAAAATGTTAATAACTTTTTCTTCTAAAATGAAAACTTTTTGAGTTAATAATTTATAATGTGTGATAATCAGCATCGGTGATTTAAGACCAAATTTGAACTTTTTCAATATTTGAGAAAACATATTTCTAAAAATATAGCTTAGTTCTTTATGTGATTTATAAAAAAAAGTCTTTTAACAACTTCTCTATAAAGCTGATAGATTTTGAGATAAAAATTCACAAATTTTATGAATATTTGTTTTATATTATTTCTATCTCAAAATCTATCAGCTTTATAGAGAAGTTGTTAAAAGACTTTTTTTTATAAATCACATAAATAACTAAATAGATAGATAGATATTATTTTATTTTGTATAAGAGTACAAAAACGTGTAATACAATTTGTAAATATAAAAACAATAAATATTGCACAAAATGTTATAAAAAAAGTATAAATGTTAATATTGCACAATTTATATCACAGTCGGTCACTAAATCTAATAATACTGAATAAGTGAGTCACAAACAAAAATAAATAAAAGTGATCACAGAGTAATCATAAAATACAGGCAATATAAATAAAAATAATCATATAGATAAAAATCAATCATACAATATCTATCAGTCACAATATTAAAATTTAAAAGAATTAAATTTAATACATAATAAAATAAAATAACAAGCGTACGCAATAGCATGAAACGCAGTCAAAAATAAAATCAAATAACAACTCTCCTTCACCAACCATTCACCAACACTCATACAATAAATACACTCACACCTTGACGGCAGGCCGGAGTAGAACCTGATACCGACCGAGTAACAATTGAGTTGTTTGTTATTTACTCAAGTATTAATCGGTGTATCTTCAAAATAAAGGTTGATCGCAATAGATATTATTATTATGAATATCTATGCACAAGAAAAAAAATCTACCGATTTTTTTTTAAGAAAAGTAAGGAACGCCGAAGTAAAAGATTATGTTTATAATATTTTCGCGTTCCTTACTTTTCTCAAAAACAAAACGATAGATTTTTTTTTTCTTGTGCATAAATATTTGTAATAATAATATCTATTGCGCTTAACCTTCAATTGGCAGATACACCGAACAATTATCAATGAATTTTTCATTTTAATTATGCAGAACACAATTGTAAATTGTTATAATTGAATTTAATGATTTTTTATGATGAGAAAATTAAATATTTCTGAATTTATTTTTTCAGTTCTATATTGACTTCCGTAGTTGGCTAAGAACTACCTTATTCAATTTTTCACAAAGTAATTTATTAGATAATATTAAAACAATCATTTTAAACCTTGTTTGACTTAAATATAACAATTTGTTAAAAAGTTATAGCATTTTAAAGTTTATAACTTTTACCGAAATCTAATGTAATCATAAACAAAGGTGCCAAAGTTTCAAAAATGATTTTATTCGACAGCAACAAAGTTTATTTTGTTCATTTTAAAATTTAGAATCTATTGACAAGGATGGAGATTCAATTTTTATTTTTTAATCAAATTTATTGCTAATTGTTTACAAAAAAATGTATATGTCTCAGATGGTACTCACTGTTTTATTGTAGAAAATCGACAATGAATTTAAGTAAAAAATAAAAATTGAAATTCTATTCTTGTCAATAGATTACAAATTTTAAACTGAACAAAATAAACTTTGTTGCCGTCGAATAAAATCATTTTTGAAACTTTGGCACCTTTGTTTATAATTACATTAGATTTTGGTAAAAGTTATAAACTTTAAAATGCTATAACTCTAATAAATTGTTATATTTAAATGAAACGAGGTTTAAAATGACTATTTTAATATTATCTAATAAATTACTATGTGAAAAATTGAATAAACCCTTTCTACCCAAAAACATAAACCATTATCAAAAATATTAACTTTTAACACAGACTGTATAGCCAGAGCAACCTTAATTTTTATATTTTTTTCAGTAGATATAAATGAGAATCATGCAATATTGTATTATTTCTTTGTTACTTTTTATTTCAATAAACATTTGTTGTATTCTAAACAAAAAAAATTAAACTAATGAATCTATTTTTACAAGTTAAAAAGTCGCATAGAGCAGCGGCGGGACTCAGAATGTTTGGAAACAAATTCTTTTAGTCAGCGAGTGGGGGTAACGCACGAGCGAGTCGATGGAGGAGAAGGCAGCGGGACTCAGATCGTCAACTGTATTTAAAAAGGACCAATAATCAAATTTTGTATAAATTGTCAAAAAATATTGTAATAACGAAATGTTTTAAAGTTCAAAGGACATGAATAATTTCGAATATTTTAAGATATTTTATAATAATTATGGAAAAGATAATATTTATTTTTATATTTATATAGTAAGTTGATAGCTATAGTATGATAATCATAATAATGGAGTTAAGTAGATTTATAAATATTTATACATATTTTTCTATAATAATTATCTAAAAGACAATGTTTATTTTTATTATTATATACTAACTAGGAGAGTGTCACATCTCCGGATCACGGATTTTGCTCAAACTTCGGGATAAGTTTTCAGATGATAAAATATGAAAAAAGCTAAAGTTATAGTCATAAACACTCAATATTTCCCTAGTTACAGGCAATTGAAGAAAATCACTAAAAAAATTACTAGATTTTTAAGAAAAATGAGAGTGGCAGCGCTACAGAGCGGACGTGTTTTTGAGGAGCTCCGCATTAAGATAGATAAAGTTATGGAAAAATAAGAAAGGTAAGAGGAAAAAGTGTGGAAATAAGATCTGTAAGGTGTGAAGATGAAGAAAAGTAAAGAAAAGTTGGGAAAAAAGAGTTAAAAACGAGTAAAAAGGAATCGAAGAATAATACAGGTTTGGAGGTTAGGTAGACGCCGGGCAGCCATTGTGAGCCTTGGTTTAAAGAAATGAAAAATGTAACTGAAATAAAGAGAAATGGTAAAAAGGAAGGAAAACTTTATACAAGTAACAAGAAGAAATAGAGAAAAAATATAAGGAAGGAAAAAAATGCTAAGTTTTATAAGAAAAGTGATAAAAGTGCAAATTTTTTGTGATAATAAGGAGAAGTAAAAAAGATAGAAAAATGAAAATAGAATGGATAATTATAATGTCAAATACTAATGAAAGGTCAATTGATGCAGAGTGAAATTAATTGAATAATATTAAAAATAAAAAAAAAACTTTTTAATGTACCACGTTTTTATAATGAACCAAAAAGTATAAAATAATGTGTAATAAAATGAAAAATGAATAATGATTTAAAATAAAAAAAACGTGGGGCGCATGTTTATTATTATGTATTGTATGCGCCCCACGTTTTTTTTATTTCAAATCATTATTCATTTTTCATTTTATTACACATTATTTTATACTTTTTGGTTCATTATAAAACGTGGTACATTAAAAAGTTTTTTTTTATTTTTAATATTATTTTATACTTTTTAGTTCAATTAAAAAACGTGGTAGATTGAAAATTTTTTTATTTAAATATTATCTTATACATTTTGGTATTATTATTATTATTAATAATATTATTTATCGTGTTGTCCAACAGTGCATATTATATAGCATATATATTGTTGTCAAGGGACTAAAACGTGTTTCATCTATTTTTTTAGAGAACACGTAATCACATGGTGAGTTTCCCGCCATTTTGACGATAATGACGCCATTAGAAATTCAACCAAGATTTATTGTTTTATGCATTGTTAAACCATAAAATGAATAAAATACAGTCTCCAATTTTATATGTATAATAGAAAATGCTGTAATTTATGTCTAATTGCAATACATGACAAGTTAAAGAATTTTAAAAATTTTCGAAGATGGTTAGACACTAATGTTAAAAGTATATCTATATATAAAATCTTCAAAATTTCAATTTTTCCAATATCTCCGTATATAATTGTATTAATATATTTTTCGGTGGGAATATATATTTAATTATATTATCCAACAATGCATGCAAAAATATAATATTGAATATATTAATATATTAATATATTTGATATATTAATATATTAATATATTAATATATTTGATATATTAATATATTAATATATTTGATATATTAATATATTAATATATTACTATATTAATATATTACTATATTTGATATATTAATATATTAATATATTAATATATTAATATATCAAAAGAAGATTTTTAAAATTTTCGAAGATGTTTAGACACTAATGTTAAAAGTGTATCTATATATAAAATCTTCAAATCTTCAATTTTGCCAACATCTCCGTATATGATTGAATATATTAATATATTGTTCGGTAGATATATATATTTTTTTTATAATATTGCATTGTCATCCAGTTCCGAGCTATATTTAAAATTTCAAGTCTCTAGCTCATCAGGAAGTTAGTTTACAATCGGTTGCAAAATTCGTACCGAACAGACAGACAGACAGACAGACAGACAGACAGACAGACAGACACCAAAGCGAGTTAATAAAAACGTAGTAATAGTAAAAAGTAAAAGTAAAAAGCGAAAGAAATGCCTTGATTTGAAAATATAGTGAAACAATAAAAATTCCTGGAAAAGAGGGGAGGTTGGTAGAAAGAACAGAGGCGCCACAGGCTCACAACGGGGTAAAGGAGTAAAGCTGAATTGTAAAGGTATAGTTTGACATGGAAATTAGAAAGAGAGGCACATAGGGTGCAATAGTTAGCAGACAGAGCAGGACAGAAACAAGGAGGGAAACATCACACAGCTGAAGAAAGGGAAAATATTAGAAAAAGAAATAAAGACAGCAAGAGGCATAAATATCGAAGATGACGAATTCAGTTTTATACAGAAAAGAAAATAAAGGAAGTGATGTAATTAATAAGAAAAGAAAAAAAAAGAGAAACAGTGATTTCTGGTTACGGTATATATAATAATATGTTAATTTGTTGTATGCAAGTATGAGTGAATATAGTACGGTAGGAATGAGTGATCGGGTAAAATGTAAAGAAAAGAAATTTAAGTATTAGGGTGTAGAATAGAAGGTTTATAAAGTCGACAAAATAACGCAAAATTTAGGCACGATAAATAGAATAGAGTAACTTTATATAAAGGATAAGGGACAAAATAAGTGAAAGTGTACGGAAAGAAAGAAATTTAAACATAAAATATAAGGAAAAAAGACAATTAACTGTAAGGAATAGATCCAAATATTATTATCAAGTTTTGTGTGAATAGGAGTGTGTAGTTTGGGGCCACATGATCGATGCGTATAAAAACTGGATGTTTATAGAGGTAGTTTAGGTTAGGGTAATGATTGGAAGTAAGGAAAAGGATGGATACCGTATACACACGGGGCTCTGTAGAAAGCCGGTATGAGTGGTGTTGTTAAGGTTGGTTGTATGGATGATTTTAGGTTAAGATAATAATTTAAGAATTTGTATTGGAGAATATCTTGTTATGTGGTAGAATAAGAAAAGAAAAGAAATATGTATAAAAAAGGGCATTAGTTAACATTAATTAGAGAACGAAAATTAATATGTAAGGGAAAGGTAAAGCATGAAATACTGGGAAAAGTTAAGCAATGCATAAAAGTAAGGAAATTTTAGTGGTCGCTGGATAAGTTTAAAAATTTAAATGTAAAATTTAAATTAGAATTTAATTACGAACCTTGCTTTATACATTTATTCATTAAATATAGGTTGAAAATTAAATCGAAAATAGAGGTAGGAAAATAGGGCAAAATTTAGCATGTAGTGATTAAACAGGTCCTAACAGTTCTGGGCCGAAAGGCTGAACAGTGGACTTTTTAATTATGAAAACGCATGCTATAGGAAAGCTAAGTAAAGGGATGGGGAAGAGGATTTAAGGAAGGATGGGTGGTGTTGCTTAAGAATGTCTATGGAGTGTGGTGAGTTGTTTGGTTGGTGGGTGGTATAGCTCTAAGGATAAGGAATTGATATAAGGTTTAAGAAAATGTTTGTGAAATTTTGTGTTGGGCGTAACAATGTGTATGGGAGCTTGGAAAGTTTTTGTAACCAAGCCCCAGTTTCTTGGCCAAAAGGCTGAAACTTAATAAAGAATATAATAAATAAATACTAGATTTTTAAACGCATATAGTTACTTAGCATTGATGGCTAGAAGCTTAAACCTTTTTTTAAATTAAAGCTGAACTCAAATCCTTTCGAAACAGTAGTTACAACATATCAAAATATTATTTTTTCCTAAAGTTATAGCGTAATAAAGATTGGACCTAATTTTAGCTTTTTTTTTTTTTTTTTTTTTTATATGAATGCCTTAGAAGGCTATGTGGAGCCTTATGTCAGCATATAACTTTATTATCAATAAAAATAATATACACAATTTGATTACATATAAGTTATTGAAGTACAATTTCAAAGTGAAATTTATACAGAGATGTTGATGGAATCCAAAAATTTAACGATATATTTACACATATTTGAGTTCGGAAACATTAAGATGTTATCGATATTTTGCGGCATTGCAACATTGGATTTACAAATATTAGCTATAAGCATTTTTCTTTGATCGTTATAAGCGGAACATTGCCAAAGGACATGAATAAGATCCTCGTTATAAGGTAAAGTAAGGTAATTTGGGACAACGTTCAACTTGGGACATAATTCTGGACATCAATAAAGATTGCTATTTTTAAATATGATAATATGACAAATATTAAAAAGTAAATTTATTCATAGTAAACTAAGCTGTTGTTTATACGAATAATTACTTTATATAATTCAATAAAAATTTAAAAATAATTTAAATAAATAAAAGATATGAGGCTGGATAATAAGTTGGAAAATGACGTACATATGGGCCCATCCATTGCTAAAACTGCTATTTATACACACGATGAAAAAAAAAAGAATTCCTTTTATCACATGTAAATAATGACTTTAATTAATAATACGATAGTGAAGAATACTTTTTAGAAGTACATTCATAGTCAAAATACATTTTTTATTAATAAAAAAACATGTTTAAATTTCGCTCCCTTTTTTTAAAGGGAACCATAATTCTGGACAGAAGTCTCGCGCATGTCCCGAATTTGCTTACTGTTTTGCAGCGTTACTCTAATTGTAGACACGTAGAAAAACATTGTTACAAATTAAAATATTTTAAAAAAATTTTCTGAAATAATATGCTAATTATATTTACTTTGTTGTATTCGTGGCTGCGGTGTTTAGTATATATATAATTCGAGTGTTTAAAAACATTATTTACTTGCAAAAATTTTAAGTTTAAACCTAACCTCTTCATGTAAGTACTACTCACTATTACATTTATGTATAATGTACTTAATTTTTAAAATAATTAACTAATCATCTTAAATAATTAAATTATTTACAGATTTATAATGGGTAAAAAATAATAAAGTAATAAATAAGAATAGAATTACAAAAACAAAACTAAATAGATCTCAAGAAAAGTGTAATGAAGTAAAAAAATTAACTGGTATTAATAAAGATAAAACAAGAAAATTCAAATCAAATAAATGCAATGGAAAAAAATATGATAAAGAAACACTTATGAAAGCATTAACAGGAATAGAAAATGGACAGACTCTGTGACAGGCAGCTACACTTTTTGGAATACCAAAGTCAACACTGCATACCAAATTCAGTTGTCGTGTACCAGTAGACTGTGCTAGAGGTGCACCAACTATTTCAAGTCCCAAAGAAGAATTAGAAATAGTTGAATGGATTATTTACTGTGCAGAAAGAGGATTTCCTGCCACAAAAAGTTATTTATTAGACTGCGAACAGAAATTTATAATTGCAGAGAAGAGAAAGAATACTTTTAAAAACAACAGACCAGGTAAACATTGGTACAATGGATTCAAGAAACGTCATAACAACTTACGTTTAAGAATAGCTCAAAACCTCACCTCGAGCAGAGCCTTTGTTACTGAAGGAAACCTCAAAAATTGGTTTTCAATTGTAAAAAGTTATTTAGAGAAAAAAGATTTAATAAATGTTAAACCAGAAAGATTTTCAATTCGGATGAATCTTCATTCAATTTAGTACCAAAAGATAATACAGTTATAACACAAAAAGTTGCAAAATCTGTATATCAAATTGTTGGAGGCAATGAGAAAACTTGTATGACAGTACTCGTTACTGCATCTGCTTCAGGACAGATACTTCCTCCTATGGTTCTGTTTGATTTGAAAACTATCCCAAAGAAAAGCCTTGTTTATAGCATACCAAAAGGCTGGGGCATAGGACATAGTGACAGAGGTTGGATGACATCGGAGACCTTTTATAGTTACATAGTAAATATCTATTACGAGTGGCTAATAGATAATGAAGTGGAGTTTCCAATAATTCTGTACGTAGATGGTCATGCCTCTCATCTCACTTTGCTCTTGATAAATTTCTGTAAATAATTTCAAATAGAACTAATAGCACTATATACTAATGCCACACAGATAATCCAGCCTTTGGATGTGGCTCTATTCCATCCATTGAAAGAGGCATACAAAAGTACTCTACGAACATGGAGGATTGACAATAATATAGTTGATATTAAAAAAATCAATGTTCGCTGGTATTTTAAAAAAGGCTCTTGATTTTATTGATGTGACCGAGACAATTAAAAATGGATTCAGGGCATGTGGATTATATCCATTTGAATTTAGTGCAGTTAATTATGATATTTTAAATAAAAAAAAAAGAAAAAGAATCCTAGATCTTCATCTGATCAGTTAGAAAGTCTAAGCAGTACGATGAACAATAAATTATTGCATCTATTGAATTTATTTGAACAGAATGTTATTTCTGCTGAAACTTTACAAACATTCAAGCACAATGAATTTAAAGAGTTGTGAAAAGGTGAAGACAGTCAAAAAGGACTTTTTGAATATTGGAGAGCGTTGAAGAAATTTTGTGGTATTTAGTATACTAATTAGTGCATTGTTCAGCACAGTCCACAATTAGCTCCCTATGCTGTCTAGCTTTAGGTTGAATTTTATTTAACATTGTCCAGTTTTAACTCCCTAATACTCTTAAATTAAAACCTTATAATTTTTTCAATTATAAAGATATTGACTTTATTCTTATTGGAAAATAAAGTCTATACAGCCTACTAAAAGCCTTGATTTACGGATTTATCAAAATTAAAAAAATAAAATGACAAAAATAGAGTTATATTTGGTGGATGCTAAAATCCGTCTCAAATTACCTTACTTTACCTTATTCACCGCATGCGGCACATGTTGGAGAGTCTACAATATGAACTCTGGCCAGAGAGGCTGCCAGGTTGTAATGATTGGATCTGCTTCTGTTTATAGTTACAATGTCTTTTCGGGGGAGTTTGCATTTATGAAACCATGGTTTAAGGGTGTTCTTAAAAAATAAATCAAAGTATTTTTTTCCTTTATTGTTGTCGTGAAGGCAATTTTGGTTAGTGTTGATAATTGAGTTGGCTCTAAACTCGCGAAATAGATCAGTGTATGGTAGAGTAAAGGTAGGAGAAGCTTTTCTTTTAGTGAATGATTTAGCTAGTTGATCCGCGGTTTCATTACCTATAACGCCAACATGTGCCGGGGTCCATAGGAATCTGATAATCTTGTTAGGTTGTCTATTGAGAATCTTTAAATATAAGCTTTTAATTCTGAAGATGTAAAAATTTACTTTAATATTGATTTTGACTGATTGTAAACATCGAAGTACACTTAGTGCGTCAGAGACTATTGTGAAATCTGAATGGTCACTTTTTTTAATCAATTGTAAAGCTTTGACTATTGCTACACACTCGGCCGTAAAAATAGAGGATCGCGCGGAAACAGCCAAACCTGTGTGTTTATTTATATGTGGATAATGGCAAGCCAACCCAACTGAATTATTCAGATTCTTACTACCGTCAGTGTAGACCGCATGTGAATTATTATTTATTAAGTAATTATTTAATAAAATGTTGGGGTCATTATCAAGTTTCATTTCTTGACCTATTTTAGAGTCAACCATAATGCTGGTAGTAATGACTTTGTAGTCGTGAATGTAAATAGGAAATTTCTTATGCGCTTTTATGTTTAGTTTTACAATATCGTCGGTGCAATCTAAGAACAGTCGTGATTTTTTGCCTTTATCTTTTTGTTTTTTAATGATTTTTGGAGCAATCGACTTAATAGTTTTGTAAACATTCAAGTTTGCATTAGAGAGGGCTTTAGCAAGATAGCATTTACACAACAGCCCTGCACGCTCAAGTACCGACTGTAGTTTAGATTCTGAAAGTATGACATTAGTAGGTGTAGACATGCGATATCCCAAAGCTGCTCTAAGGCAGGAGATTCGAACTTTTTCTAAGGCTTGAATGTTTTTTTGGTCTTTAGGAAAGTATATAAAAGAGCAATAGTCGATGATTGAGCGTACACAACTCCTGTATAAAGCAATCAAAGTGTTTGGGTTAGAACCCCATTTAACGCCACATAAGAATTTTATAATGTTGCTTTTATTTGAACATTTTTTTATAAGAGATTTAATGTGTGGATCAAAAGTCAACTTCCAGTCATAAATAACACCCAAAAAGCGAGCTGAGTTACTAGATTTAATTTTATGATTTAATATATTTATTTCAGTTTGGCCCGGTAAAATTTTTTTGTTGTTAATATGAAGGAAAACTGACTTTTCTGGTTTGAGAGTGAGACCAATATCGTTTAAATTTTTGTTTATTACATCTATTGCTTTGGTAGTTAGTGTGAGTGATCTAGCAGCAGAGCCGTAACTACAATACACTCCAATATCGTCCGCAAACTGTGATACCATCACGCTTCCTGGAATGCCCACAGTGATCTCTCTCACATATATGAGGTATAATAAAGGGGTTAGTACTCCGCCTTGAGGAAGTCCTTTGTAACTAATTCTAAATTTATTTGGAATCGACTCCAAATATACCATTCTATTGTGAGTGATAAATCTAATAAATTTGATAAGTCATTCAGAACAACCTATAGAAGCTAGCTTATTTAAAAGAATATCACTGTGAACATTGTCAAAAGCGTAACAGGCATCCAAAAATACAGCGATTAGGTCTTTGTTGTTTGTGAGCGTTTCTTCGGCTTTTAAAATAAATTCCATATTGTTATCGGTACATGAGCGTCCTCTTCTAAAACCGGATTAACTATTGGGTAATATATTATAATATTCGCAGTACCATTGCAATCTTAATTTTATGAGAGATTCAAAAAGTTTGCAAAGACTTGAAGTTAGAGAAATTGGTCTAACACCCGCATTATTAGGTTTGTCGATGAAGATAACAATGAATTTTTCCAAGCTAAAGGATATTTATTTTCTATATACATTTCATTGAATATGTCTATTAAAAGTAGTTTGTATTTAATGGGAAGATTTTTAATGATTTTATAATCTATGCCATCAAGGCCCGACGCTGACTTATTTTTTTTATCTTCTAAAACCGTATTGAATTCCACAAAATTGAACGGAGTGTCCAAAAATGTATTTGTATTGCATTCAGGCATGTAATTTGGATTGCTTTCGCAAGAATCAGGGCATATTCTATTGAGCGTGTTTCTAATATTTTCTTTATTTTGAAGGTTACTTTTAATGTTTGTGGGTTGGGTCTTAGTCCATTTATCTTTAAAAACTTTGCATTTAGACCAGACATAGTTAGGATTTATATTAAGATTTAGTGATTCGGCAAACTTTTTGAAACTCTTTTTCTTTTTCCTTTTAAACGTGTTTACCATCAAACAATTTGCTTTATTATAAGCGATACGGTCACTAATTAATTCAATTTATTTAATTTTATTAATTTAATTTTATTTACTAAAATTCCATTTTCTAAATGCAGCTTTGCGTAGTCTTCTTAGTTTATTGCATTCCTCGTCCCACCATGGAACGGGATTTTTGAATTTAGATGGGTCTATTGATTTACTTTTTGGAGTAGATTCTTTCAGACTGTTGACTATGAGGTCAGTAAACATCTCATATTTAGTATCAGCAGATGCAGTTACAAAGTCGTTATCTAAGAACCGTGAAAAATTTTTATTTAACAAGTCTGAGAATTTATTCCAATTTGTACGAATGGAATTTATTTTAAACGATTTTTGTATATAAATGTTTTTGTCGAGTTCAACTGTACAGAAGATTGGGTAGTGGTCAGAGCCCATGGTTTCGTCCAGAACAGTATAATTAATTTTATGACGTAAAGAAAGAGTGGATAAGATAAGATCTAAATTGGAATGTGAGCAGTTTGCCTGGTTAATATGAGTAAGAGTGTCTGAGTTGTGTATGAAAAGGTTGTGTGTATCAATACTGTTGGCCAGATATTCGCCGTTTTTATCTGTTGAGAGGCAGTTCCAAATAATATTATGCGAGTTAAAATCTCCTAATAATAAGGTGGGAAAGTTAAAATCAATGTTCGAAAAAATAGCATCAAAAGTTTGTTGTGGAAGATAACCAGGGGCTCTGTAACATATAATTATTTCAATTGCCGGAGCCGAGTTTGTTAACCGAATCTTACATAGTTCAATCGTTGAATCGGGCTTATTGATGTTAATTTCGGTGAACGCTATATTCTTCTTCACCAAGACCAGAATGCCCCCTCCTCTTTTATCTTGGCGGTTTTTTTTACTTGCACAAATCCGGAAGCCAATGTAGATTCAAAAAAGTTATTTTTTCTTTTAGGTCAGCTTGTCTTTCCAGTATTGTTGTCGTCGTTGTCCTTAAGCCAAGACTCAACGCAGCAAAAAATATCGATGTTCTTAAACAAGACTGGTAGTTATTTTTCACGTTTTTTGATGCTCCTGGCATTCCAATATAAAATGCGTAGAGCTTTAGAATTTGTATTAATAGATCTTAAATCCATTTTTTTATTTTTATTTATTTATTTATTTATTTTTTTTTTTCTTTTTTTTTGTGACTTTGTGTTTAGCAGTCCTGATCAGATTCTGATTCTCGACTGCTGCTTTCAGTAATTTCTGCTTTAAAGTTATGTTTAATCTAGTTATTTTTAGTTCTGGTGAGTTTCTGTTTGATCGATTTTGATTCCACAAGATGATGAATTTTATCAATACATTTTATTACGTCCGTTTTATTTTTTGATAATTTTTCTGCTTTTGAGAAGGCTGTAGCGCTTAAATATGTATTTTTTACAAAGTTTACAAAATTCTCATAGTCAAACACAAAGTTATTTTCTTTTTTGTTAAATTCATTTTCGCACGGTTTTAGTGCCTTTTCAATTTCAGACATCTTTTTTAAACATCTTTGGTCACTTCTAGCTTTTTTATAAGTTCTGATTGTCTTTTTTTGAGTTGTAGTAGTAGTACCAATGACTGGGTTAGGTTGCGCGTTTGATGAAGAAGAGGCCGTACTAGAGATAGAGTGGGGCCTTTTAAAAGTCTGTTCTATATCCATGGGTATGATATTAGCATTGGTAATTGTAGGTATGTCAGAATTTACTGTAGAGCTGTGTGCTGTAGAAGATTTTTCAATTTGGCTAATGCTATCAAACTCTGTTATCTCATTGTTATTAAATACATTGTTAGTTTCAGCTATATGTTGTTGAGAATTTTGTGTGTTCTGTTCTTCTAATAGATTCGGGCAATATTCTCTCCTGTGGCCTTCTTGTTTACAGTTGTAGCATTCCATAGTGTACGGACTGGCATATAGGAAATAATCTTTGTTATTATACAGTAATTTAAATACAGGAGGAATCTTATCTATGTCTTCTTGAGAAATGTACGTTTGTCTTCTTGAGCTTAATACGTGTTCATATGCTTTGTCATTGACGCTAGCTTTAACGGGATGTCGTAGTTGTTGGAATCGAGTTTTGCTTTTTTTATCTTACTGATATCTTTTTAAATTCACTATTTGGGCAAATATAATGACTTGTCCGCGCTAAAACTATATTAATACAATAATTTTTGTTAAATTAAAAATTCAATTTAGCTTCATATTTTTTTATGAACTTTGAATGAAAATTAGATATCAAGCTCGATAAACCTAACCTCAAAATAGTATATATCGAAAGTTTGTTTATAACTTTTTATGTATACTATTTTGATAAATTTCTTGACTTGTCCGCGCTAAGGATTAATCTTACGAATTTTCTTACTGAAGTGAAAGAATTTGATTTGACGCACTGTTTACTCATGAACTTTAAATAAAAATATTATTAGGAGGAGCAGAACTACGATATCCTCTTAAGCATTGAAATAGGAGATTTTTTGTTTACTTGAATTTGCTTGAGAAAGCTCTCTTATGCTGTGTTTGGAATTTCTGGAGCAACATTAGAAAAGATAATTCTTTTGGCATTGGCCACTAATGGTCTGATGTAGATTTGCAGTCCTTTAATTATTAGGTATTGGTTTTCCTTTGTAATCATATTAACCATGCTTTTGTCCTTTAAGTGTATGCATACTCTATTGTTGGATCTCCTTGATGAAAACAGTACGTTGGAAGGCCCAACGATACTGCCGATTGCGACGGTATAGTCCGTTAAAGATAATTCACCTGCACAACTCAAAATCAAACCTTGTTCCCTACTCGAATACTTAAAATTATCTGCTGCTTTAGCATAACTGCCAAATTGAGTATCATTATACGTAAAAACTGGAATATCTTTAAACAAATCAAATTTCTTTGTTGTATCAGTATTATTATAACTGTTGTCAGCGTTTACACTTTTGACAGGAGTGTCACCCTGAGTGGTATTTCTCACCAACGAGACCCCAGGCTGGGAAATCTCGCTCATGGCGAGAAGTGTGAACGATATGGCGTTAAACGTAAAAACGTTTAAACACAATCATAAGGCACACGCTTCGCCCACAGGCCAAAAGGCCGTTCCCAATACGACACAAATCGAACACACAATATAACTACAAGACTTAATTAAACCGAGCTAAGAGAGATGTAAACAAACACGTCTGCTCTGTAAGAGCGCTCGATCGAGACTGAGCTTTTATTATTAAGAGGCGGTCGGAACCAAATCGGTGACTTAGTTCGGTGCTTGTAATAAATGCTTATAATAATTTATTCATTTATTAATATGGTAAAAATATAGTCATTTCCTCTAGTCATGTATATAAAGAATAATTTAAAATAGTTAAAGCCACAAAAATATAAAAAATATTGTTATAAAGCGAAAAATGCCACCTAACAATCGACACGACAGTTTTTTGCATGCGGTATATGTCAAGTCAGTTTGATATTTGTAATAAATGCTTATAATAATTTATTTACTTATTCATATGGTAAAAATATAGTCATTTCCTCTAGTCATGTATATAAAGAATAATTTGAAATAGTTTAAGCCATAAAAATATACAAAATATTATCGTAAAGCGAAAAATGCTGACTTGATATATACCGCAAGTCACCGATTTGGTTCCGACCGCCTCTTAATTGATATTTTTAAATAAAAATTCAGGTCCAATCTTTATTACGCTATAACTTTGGGGAAAAATAATATTTTTACATGCTATAACTACTATTTCGAAAGGATTTAAGCTCAGCTTTAATTTAAAAAAAGGTTTAAGCTTCTAGCTATCAATGCTAAAGAACTATAATCGTTTAAAAATCTAGTAACTTTTTTAGTTTTTTTTTTCAATTGCCTGTAACTAGGGAAATATTGAGTGTTTATGACTATAACTTTAGCTTTTTTCATATTTTATCATCTGAAAACTTATCCCAAAGTTTGAGCAAAATCTGTGATCCGGAGGTGTGACACTCTCCTAGTAAGTAGACAGCTATAGTATGATAATCATTATGATTGAGCAGATTTATATATTTATTTTTATTTCAATTATTAACAATGAATTTATCAATAATTTCAATTTCTATTTATATTTAATATTAGCTTATAATTAAGCGTTATATTATTCATAATATCACTGCAAATTTAAGTGTGTTAAAATATATATATTTTAATAATATTCTTTGAAATAAAATAAAAATATTTAAGATGATGTCATTTGCTGAAAGGAAAAAACTTGGATATTTATTTAAATAATGTAATTTAATTTTTTTAACAAAAAAATTATGAAATTTTTTAAACAAAAAAATTATGAAATAATTGTCAAATGTGTTTTTAAGGAAAATATTAATTCTTACCTCATTCTATTTAATTTTAATAATGATTCGTTAATCACAAATTTTAAGAATTTGAATGTTTTTATAATTATTAAAAATTTGTTAAAATAAATAAAATTAAAATTTTAGACAAAAGTGATTGTTTTTCAATCATTTTTTTTCATTTATTTTGTTTCTATTATTCATCAATGATTTCAAATTGATTAATATTAATATATATATATAAGTAAAATTATTAGAAATATTGAGATACAATTAATTATTAGTCATTGAAAAGAAATTCATTATTAAAAACAATTAACAATTATTTTATTATTTTTACATTGAAAATGAAAAAAAAATTAAAGAATGAATGTAAAAATGAAAGATAATATAGATGCCTACCATCTCTATAGTTTAATTCTATATATTTATCAAGGGGCGCGGCAGCGCCCCCGATGGCATAATTTTATACAAAACTATTTCTGTTACATTTTTTTCATATTTATATACAATATATATTCATATTAATTGCCGTGTTATATTGTAAATAATAAATTTTTTCATTAAGTTTTAGTTTTTCAACTGTCACAAAATTATTCGTTGTAAATCTACTTTCATTTAAAATCGATTTTAAATTTTATGAATGAAATTATTCATTAATAATACTTGTAAAGGGAAAATTTTGTGAGGACTGTATACATGCGCGCATTAAAATTGAATATTATATAATTTTTTTTCAGTTTTTAATAAAGGTTTTTAAAAAAAAATTTATTTTATGAATTATTTTCATTTTATAGGATTCAGTTCCGCCCTCAGTTCAAGAAATTATTAGAAGACTCTTAGAAAAACGTAAACTTAAATATACATTTTCACCTGCATTAAAATCATTTGCAACAACGCTCCATTATTATTCAGAAAAAGCGTATAATTATGTTCGACAAAATTTTTTAAAATGTTTACCTCATCCCGTTACAATTAGCAAATGGTATAGCAAAGTAAACTGCAAATCAGGAATAAATAAGCCAAGCATAGAAATCATTAAAAGAAAAGTAGATAATTTAAAAGAAAATAAAAAACTTATTAAAGTATTTGGAAATCTCTTCATGGATGAGATGAAAATTAAAAAAGGATTGAGCTAATTAGTGGCACAGAAGAATGCGTTCCTGAAGCTGAAAATGTTTTGGTTTTAATGGTAGTATTAGAAAATGCTAAAGGCAAAATTCCCATCTCTTATTTTTTTTGTAATGCTATGAGTGGTGTTGAAAAAGCTGAAATTGTGAAGATGAATTTAAAGGCTTTGTATGAGACGGGTATTACTATCACATCTTTAACATTCGATGGTTTGGCATCAAATATTACCATGAGTCGAATTTTAGGCGCTGAAATGTCTGTTCATAAGTGTTTAAAACAATATTTTATTCATCCACTGTCTGAAGAAAAAATTTTTATTATCTGTGATGATTGTCACGTATTGAAACTAATCAGAAATGCTTTGGCTGATGGTGATGATATGCTTGGTCTCAATGAAAATAGAATATCATGGGATTATTTTATTTCTCTGGTAGAATTTCAAGAGAGGAATGGTCTTCTTGCAGCAGTAAAACTTTGTGAAATTCATATTAAATGGCATGATGATAAAATGAACGTTAAACTTGCGGCTCAAACATTGAGTAATAACGTAAGCGTTGCTTTTAGGTATCTAAGAGATGATATCAAAGTTCCAGTTCAAAGATGTTGAAGGAACAGCTATTTTTACAGCTACAATCAATGATGCATTTGATATTTTGAATTCACGAAGTCTGAGTGAGAAAAATCTATCTGAATTCAAAAAACCTATCTCTCACAAAAATGTTGATTATTTTTACGAAAAATGTCAAAGCATAATTAATTACATACAAAATTTGCATTATAGTAATGGATCTTTCGTCGTACAGTCTAAAAAAAAGGCAGGATTCGTTGGAATGATTATTTCATTGAGCAACGTCATAGAAATATTTAAAACGTATTATTATGAAATAGACAATTATTTATTGACATTCAAATTATCGCAGGATCATTTAGAATCTTTCTTTGGTGTGATTAGATCGAAAGGAGGACTCAAATAATCCCACGTGTTTTCAATTTATCAATCGATTTAAAAGACTTTTAATTCATGCTGATGTTAAAAGGTCAGAAAATGCTAATTGCCTCATTTCATTAGATGATACTGATGTTATGAAAATACCAAATGAAATTTGGGAAAATTGTGGTTCTCAAGATGATTCAAAATTATTATATTTACTTGAAAACTGTGAAGAATTGGAAGTGTGTGAATGTGAAAAAAATATTAATTATTATGGAGAAGGTGTAAATAGACAATATATTGATAATGTTGTCGAATGTCGAAATCGCTGGATTTGTCACAAGATCATTATTAAGAAAATTTAAATATTGCTACGACAGAAAATAAAGTCACCATAAGCACAGGTAAAAGTAATGATCAATCTTTACTACAACGTGAAGATTGTGGAGGTTCAATTCAGCCATGCAAAGACATCATATATGTTTGTCGTATAACTGAAAAAATTTTTCACAAATGTTATCGATCGCGAAAAGGGATGTTCAGAGACATGTACTGTACAATATCTAGTCAAATACCTAAGTGCCTTTTAAAAATACGACATAGTAATAATTTTAAAAAACACAGAGCACAGATAATTGCATTTATTATTAAAAAATATTTACAACTTAGAGTAAACCATGAAGAAAGAAGAAAAAAGATAAAACCAAAAAAGTTAGAAGGGTTTACTCAAAAATAATTTTGAATTTAAATCAATAAAAATTTTTTTGACATTTCTTATAAATTATTGTTATGACATATAGTTATGTAAATAAATTGTATTAAAAGAACAAATTTGTATTTACAATTGTTTAGTTTCAAAATAAAAAGAAATTACTAATTTTGGTTTTAACATCAACCTTGTTTATACAATTATATTTACAAAATTACATTTAAATAAGTACATTTTTCAAAAATAATATAAAAAACTTTTAATTATAAAAAATATGATACTATGGAACACGTCAATTTATATTTTCGTAACATAAAAAAAAATTAACACCTTAATACGCTTACCTATCATAATTTCATCACTAAAATAAACATTTCAATAGTAAATTATATTTGTATTTGGTTTAGAATAGTAAATTAAATACATATTAATAAATTTCACTTTATATTTAGAATAATTTAGTTTTAATTCCCTTTTATTTCTTATTTAGTATTTTGAATACATCTATGCAACCGCGTGAAATGTTCTTAGCCGCTCACGTGCAGAGCGAGAGAGATATCATGTACCTCCACAGCGTTCTATCGTATAAAGCGATCGGCCATCTAAATGCTTGCTCCAGTAATATAAGCTCGATGTTAATAAACCCCTCAAAAACGTAATCAAACCTAATCATATGCTTGATGCTGCTGCCCTATATATCTTATTTTAAGGTGGAACCTCTATCAGTAAGAGTAAGACCATTTTATAAATAGTAAAGATGCTTTATATAAAGTTGCATGATGCAATAATGTCAACATAAAAAGCTACATATATCAATGATAATTTTTATATTTCACTATTTTTTATTTTAATTTAGAATTTTATAAATGAGCTTCTTTACAGATATTGTAAAAGTATTTTAACCATGACAAACTATTTTAAAAATTGTAAACAGTTGTACATTATTTTATGAAATAAATATTTTTCTTTAACGGCATGTCGGAGCTGCAGCAATTGAGTTTTGCTTTTTTTATTTTATCAATATCTTTTTAAATTCATAAATTAAACAAATATAATGACTTGTCCGCACTAAAGCTATATTAGTACAATAATTTTTGTTAGAATAAAAAATCATTTGGACTTGTTATTTTTTTATGAGCTTTGATTGGAAATTAGATATTAAACTCGACAAACCTAACCTTAAAATACGATACATTGAAAGTTTTTATTATAACTTTGTATGTATAATATTTTGGTGGATTTCTTGGGTTGTCCGCACTAGAGTTTAATTTTACAAATTTTTTCTTTGTAGTAAGAAAACTCGATTAAACGCATCGTTTATTCATAAGTTAGGATTGGAAATATTATTGGAAGGCGGACAGCTTCGTCATGCTCTTAAAGCTAAAATAATTTTCTGAACAATACTCCATTGAGAAAACTATTATCATAAATAACTACTAAATTACTATTTAAAAAAAAATTATAATAAAAAAATAATTTTATATTGTAATAAAACTACAGCATATTATAATAGTTATTGTAATAAACTATGATTATAGTTACAGTTTTATTATAATATATTATAGTTGCATTACAACATATAACTATAGTTTTAATTATAATTTATTTATAAGTATATTTGTGTTTATTATTATAATTAGAAGCTATTTCTTTTGAAATGCAAAATAAAATGGCCCTTTTTTTATATAAATTTAAATAATTATTGATCGCTAATAATAATAACTATGTAAAACTATAATTAAAAAATTTTCATTTTGAAATAATCACTGGAAATTGAAGAATATTGCTAAAATACAATAAATAACAATGTTGAAAATTCTTTTAATTATTAACGTCATCTTTTATTTATTAATTTAAAGTTGTAATAAAAAAGACTTTTTATAGTAAATAGTATATATATATATATATATATATATATATATATATATATATATTTAAAAGACTTTTTATAGTTAATAGTATATATAGAAAGTGCATATAACTATTATTAAATGCAATTATTTAAAATGATTGAAATTAATAAAAATTATTAGAATGTAATAAATGATTGCATTTTGTAGATATATAGGATTTTTAATTAGATATCCAAATTGAAATTATTGAAAAAAAAATTATTCGCAATCATCCTAGTGTCTCATCTAGTTAATGTTATTAAAAATTATTTTTCAGCATGAATCAAAATTGAAAATGAATATTATACATTTGAAGACATATTTTACATTAATAATCAGTCACATATTTACCTTGATGTAAAAATTACTTCATGTGAAAATAACTTTAATTTTTATATAATAAGAAGGGTTCTCCAGGTGATATGATGAAATTACATATTATAAGGTTCATAGAAAACACAAATAATTTTAATTTAGGTATTAAAATAGAATTAAAAATTTTTAATTAAAAATTAGCATGGAAATTTAAAAAAAAAAATTTTCACTTTCATTATTGATATTGTAATCAATGACAAAATATTTATTTTAGTAATAACCTGACTTTTATCTTGTAATGGTCTCCTAGGATAAGGGCCGTATACATCAAGTTTTCCGTTGAAGAAATCCGTATAGATTGCAGCTATCATGAATGTCCATAAAAACGTGTGAACAATCACCGATGTTTCAACCATTATTGAGTTTTCAATTTTTAAGAATCTAGATTTTATATTATACTAGATTTTATATTATATGCCTAAGTCTTGAAGATTAACTTTTTCAATTCTCTATTCTATTAATGCTTTGATTTTTTACTTCTAGGCCACTGTTATATATTACGCTACGTATAAATAGGTCGCGAAACTCACGTGAAGGGGATAGACCTCTTATAAGACATTAGGGCCCGTCTAGGGTGTGTTCCGAAATTGCTGACAGTACTGGCCAGTAACACAAGTGGCAACCGCGCAATAAATTTTAGCGGTTTATTTGAATCCACAAATTCAATTCATAAAATTTTATTATATTATTATAGTAAAATTATTAAAAAAATATTGTTTCGTTAGATTATTAATTACTATTATTTTACTTTATTATTTTCATTTTTATTTTAGAGTTTAATTTATAGCGAGCTGTTAGCTGTTAAGTTACATCAGTAGAGCATATGCAAATAAAAATCGGCTGATTACTGGGTTGATGATCGAATTAAAGAAAATTTGTGAAAATATAATGTAATAAAATATAATAAATAGTATAATCAATCATAATATATGATTATGCAATTAAATTTTATGAATTAAATATTTTAATTAAATTCGTTAATTTAAATAAACCGCTAAAATTTATTGCGCGGTTGCCACTTGGGTTACTGGCCAGTACTGTCAGCAATTTCGGAACACACCCCTACACTATGTTCTTTGTGCCGTCTATACTTTTGGATAAAGTCGCTGATTAGTAGTTTTTTTAAAAATCACCCAATCAACGACTTTGTCCAAAAGTATAGACAGCAGACAGCACAAAGAACATAATGTAGACACACTCTAAAGTTTGAAATTCATAGACCTAACTCAAGCAACGTCTTAATTCAAGCAACAGTGTTACTTGAGTAACATTTATAAATTCAAAGAGATATGTTATGCGTTACTCAATCCGTACTAAAAAATCTCAGGTGAGAAATCAGGTGATTTCTCATGCCAAAATCTCATGTGACAATTTTATTCATTTTTTAGGTATTACAAATCATTTTTAATCAATTGAGGACTATTTTTCAAAATTTTGGACTTAGAAAATTTTGAAAAATAGTCCTCAATCGATTAAAAATGATTTGCAATACCTAAAAAACGAATAAAATTGTCACATGAGATTTTAGCATAAGGGCGATTCTTCATTTAACCCGTACCCGTACCCGTACCCGCACGATTGTATAGGCGAGTACTTTATCTTCACTACTTTACCGTCTATGTTGAGTTTCTATCTACTATCGAACTCATCATATATGGTAAAGTAGTGAAGATAAAGTACTCGCCTATACAATCGCACGGGTACGGGTACGGGTACGGGTTAAATGAAGAATCGCCCTGAGAAATCACCTGATTTCTCCCCTGAGATTTTTTTGTAGAGAAGTAACATTGATACTCAAGTAACACCGTTGCTTGAGTTAGGTTTATGGATTCCAACCTAAAAGTTTCCGATTTCTGCCACTGGAATAGGGCATAGACATAAAAAAATAAACTGAGTATCCTTACTGGATGAGTTGTATCAGAGATAAGTAGAGATCGCCACTGAGCACAGACAAGAGCGTGCCCGTTAAAATACAACGTAAACTACTGCCGCCACATGGCCAAATGCCCGAACTATGCGTCAAAGCCCCTCCACGTCTACACGCGCGTACACTGAAAACTAAAAGGACTAGCTACTAGACTTGAAGTTTAGCCAGAGCGCCTAAACGTACTATAGAATGCGCGCCGTAAAAGGGATTAGTAGCTAGTCCCTCCAGCGCACTGAGAAGGCCCGAGAACTCGATAGCAGCGCCATAGAGCTCGATAGCTGCGCCATAGACGAGTGTAAAGGGAAGATTCCCGCGTGGGCACAGTCGTCGAACTCGAAAGAGTTCGTCAGGGAGCCCGAAAGGCTAGAAGCGCCGCCTTTTCACGGGCGTGTTACTGGTCTTGAGTGAGGGTAATAGCTGAGCGAAAGAATTCTCAGTGTAGAGAAGCAAGCAAGAGGGGAGGAGACAAACACACGAAACACGCGGCTTTCAGTGGCGTAGGTAAACTTACGGCAAACCCGCTTTAGCTTGTTTTCGCCGCGATAATTTATAGCTTTATTTCAATGCGATTAACCGTCCCGAAAATTTGTTGATTAATTACATATTTTTATTTAAAACAGATACATATTTTAATAATAAAAATCATTAAAGTAATCAAACAAATAAATAATAAATAAAATCTTTTGGGGGGCGATGAACATATGTAACTTTTTACCCTATTCAACAAACGAATGCGGTGGCTGTGGTCACTAAGTATTTACGCACCTCGCTCTCTACTTTTGCCAAGTTCAAACCCAATGTTCCACCTATTTTTTTTTTTTTTTTTTTGTTTTATTTTTAAATATTATATATTTTTGTAATCAATTTTCATAGCGGCAAAAATAAAATTAAAAATTTATGTAACACCTTAAATTCTATTGTATTTCAAAAATATAAAAAAATATATTTACAGATAGGGATAGAAAAAAGTTTTAATGTCAATATTACATGGCTATGTATTAATATGAAATAAAAACAAAGCTATTTCTGTAATTTTTTCCTACTAAATAAAAGATATTAAAGATTGAAAAGAAAATTATTTTAAATTATAGTTGTTTTTTCATTCTCACTCAATTGCAAATAATAAAACCTTTTCTGTTCCTTAAAAAAAGGACCTTTTCTAAATTTATATAAATTTATGACATTTTTATAATTTGATAAAAATAGAAAATAAATATAAATAATTCTAATTTTATTTTAGATAAGTAAAATAATAAATTTACCTGAAAAAATAAATAATTTTATGAATTTAAACTTCATTAAAGCGCATTTTAAATAAAAATTACATTGAATATTATTAATATTTTTAAAAATTGGACTTTTTCTTCTTTCTTTTATTAAATATATTTTTATAATATTATCAATTATTATTTCCAAAACAAAAAAATTGATAATTCTCTAACGGACGGAATAATTTTCAGTTCTTATTAAACAAAATTTTGACTAAACTTTGAATGGTTAAATTATTTTTGTCCGTTAAAAAGTGACATTTTCTAAAGTTATATAGGGGCACGATAACATTCTTTTTAATTAATTTTTAAAAAAATAACATTTTATTTTAACAGTTACAAAATTTAAAAGATGAAAAATCTTAATTTTTCAAAAATTGCATAAACATAAAATTTAAGTTACACAGAGATTAATTATTTAAGAAAAATTGAAAATTCTTTCGGAAAAATAACTAATTTGCATCTTATCTAACTGCTCGTTCTGTTAATTACTTTTTTTTGTGATAAAGTTATTTTAAAAAATTTAAGATCTCATGCAAATTAGTATTTTAATAATAAAGAGCTCAACAGTTCTTTAAGCTGAAATTATATGAATTTTAAATAAACGAACAATACTGATTTTATTAATTAGCAGTTTATTGAGACCCAAAGTGATCATACTTTAAATGAGATTATCTTAAAGAAATCGGCAAGGCTATTTGAAAATTTACAGTAATAACATATAAAATAAAAACCCATTTAAAGTTTGAAAAGATTATCCGCCTTTTCAATAAACAAAAAATTATAGCTGATGGAAGAGCTATCTGACTATTAACAAAATGTATATGATTTTGAAATCTGAAACTTTATGAGAAAAATATTGAGAATGACAGATAAAGGGAACCATCTCTACCAATTAAAAAATATTAAGAGGAGGTCACGTATCTCTGTCCTTTTCTAATCAAAGAATTGAGTTTTTTACAGAAACTAATAACTTTAGCAAAAAATGAAGAGAAAGCCGCATCTCGTAATAAAAAAAGCAATATTTTCTTTAATAAGAAAGAATTAATTTTATTGCTTCGTTTTCAAGAAAACCTTGAAAAACTTAAATCATAGAGGTTAGGGTGGACAATTTGATTTTTCAAGGTTTTCTTGAGAACGAAGCAATAAAATTAATTTTTTCTTATCAAAGAAAATATTGCTTTATCTGATACAAGATGCGGCTTTCTCTTCATTTTTTGATAAAGTTATTAGTTTTTGTAAAAAAATCATTTCTTTGATTAGAAAAGGACAGAGATACGTGACCTCCTCTTAAAGAATTATGAAATATATCTTAAAAAATCAATTTCAAATTATTTATTATATGTTTAAATGGTTTATTATGGTTATGTAAATTAAATATTTTTATTATTATATTTTTTTTAAAGTGTTGTCAATTTCATGAAAGCGCATTAAATAAAAATCACGTTAAATACCATTGGTGTTTGTGATGTGAGAATTTAGTTATATTTAACTTATCAATAAAGTAAATTATTAATTAATTTAATATAACGTTGCCCGTTCCCGCATGCAACTTCGGTCTGTCGAAAAGAAAAAATATCTTTAATTTATTATACGGCGCCAGACAGACCTCCAGCTAACTCGTCGGCAAACATGAACCTCGGGCTGTCTTGGATCAGGAGGTGGGCGACCTCTAGTGGCAAATTTATTAAGCTGAAAGTTGGAGAGGTGTACATACACAACAAAAAAAATAATTTCTACTTGTTTAACACTCGAAATTTTAAGTTTAAAATTTAACTTTTATTCAATAAAAAAAAAAATAATATTTCTATGAACAATTTGCTTGTTAACTTAATCTGTGAACTTAATTTCAACGCGCACACTCATAACCCATTCCCATATATTACGGTCAACGAAACTTGATAAAGTAAATTTTTAAATTGAATTTATGTCACACTTCTACTTAGATAAATTGTCTGTTGTTCTAATAATAATTAAATAAGAAAAAAATGAAATTTACGTTCTGGCCGGCGTAAGCGACCTCGCTCTTCTTTATTCAACAAGATGGCTGCCAAGAACCCGCGTGATTATCTCTTTCTCTCTCTCTCTCTCACTCTGTACCGACGTGTCTATCGGTTTTGCTAGATTTAATTACCGGTCTTTTAAAATAATTTTCAATAACAAAAAAAAAGTACTTATTTAAACTCTTCATTCGATTCACAATTTTAATTATTTAAATTTTACGGTCAACGAAACCGTTAGACACGTGGTTGATTTCCCACACTTCCGCACTCTCGAATTTTACGGTATAATTTCCCAAATAAGGTGTAAATATAGTCGTGCGATTTCTAATAATTTTTAGAATCAAAATATCAATTTAATTGAATTTACTAGTCAGCGCAAGCTAGTTTTCAGAAGAATTTATTTTAACAAGATGGCCGCTAAGCCCGCGTCATGAAATTCGTTATGTAACACGCTCCACTGTGTCCACCAATCTCAATTTTTATTATTATTATTCACCGGTCAATTAACCTTTTAAGGACGGGGATTTTGACGTTGAAATTCGACTTTTTTTTTAAACAATATTTGTGCATAAAATGAAAAAATATATCACGTGGAGTGCCTGATAAAATTGGTGGTCGATATATCGACCAGTCCCGTCCTTAAAAGGTTAAAAGAATTTTAATAAAGAAATTTTCATTAAGATAATCTAATGATTTATCCGGTCAACGAAATCGTTGAACACGTGGTCACGGTTTATCTCTCTCGCGGTTTACAAAGAAATTTTCCATTTAATTTTCACAGTACGTTCTAATTCTAAATTTTCACTAATTATAATTAAATTTCACAATTAATAATTATTCTCTTTATTTCTATTTAACGACGTCACAATCACTTTAACTTTCTCTTATAGCGCCCGCACTGAGTTTATAAATTTTAGTCGGCGAGAGCCGTTAATTTACAATAAAATCTTTATTAATTCGGACTACAGTCCACTCACTATTATAGAAGTCGTTGACGAGACGAAGGGGAGCTGGTCAACGATATCGGCAATAGCGGTTAGACTGGCTCGCTTTTTCTGGCTCTCTCTCTCTCGCTGTGTCTGGTCAGCTAGTCGACGCCGGCTGCAAGGAACCGCAAAGGAATCAGGTCGATGAAATCCCCCTCTGGAAATCTTTATCTTCACAGTCGACTCTGCTATTCTCTCAGCAAGCTTCAAGTCTCTGTACAGCTCCAAGACAACGCACGAAAAATCTCAAGACTGAAATATCCTTTAAGCGAGTCAAAAGTTCGACACGGCACGAGGACAGCAATCGGATGAGCTGCACGATGGCCACTTCCTTCGTCTCCGGTCCTCTTCCTTCTTCTTTACTATCTTCTGTCTTCTTCTATGTTCTCCTTATCCAATCAATAATTACTTCTCTAATTTCTTGTCTCTACTAAAAAATCTCAGGTGAGAAATCACCTGATTTCTCAGGTGATTTATCATGCCAAAATCTCATGTGACGATTTTTTGGTTTTTACACGTTTCAAAGCATACTTAGTCAATTGCGAACTATTTTTGAAAATTTTTGAAAAATTTGAACTTAGAAAATTTTTTTAAAATTTGGTCTTAGAAAAAATTATGACTCATTTTACAAAAAATTTTCTAAGTTCAATTTTTGAAAAATTTTCAAAAATAGTTCGCAATTGACTAAGCATGGTTTGAAACGTGTAAAAACCAAAAAAATCGTCACATGAGATTTTGGCATGATAAATCACCTGAGAAATCAGGTGATTTCTCACCTGAGATTTTTTAGTAGGGGTTTTTTTCATTTTTTGATCTCGTTTCCGGTCTTTGAACGCAAGTCTTTGACATGCGCGCCACCTTTGATAAGAGAGAATCAAGTCTCTTTTTATGCTCTTTCTTCGCTTCCTCTTTTATCTCTTCCGTATATATAAATTTTGAGAGAGAGAGAGAGAGTAGATTCATGTAGAGGCCTTATATATATAGATATACTATATATAGACATACACGTCTACAGCGTACATCTCTTTAAGCGAAGAGAAAGAACTGGTGACATCCCCTCTCTATGCTCTCGCCATCTCTTTCTATTATATCTTGCCTCTCTCTCTCTCTTTGTTCTGTGCGCGAGAAGACAGCGCACCGATTCGGCGCGCGGACCTTGAGCCGAACGGTTCTCTTGCCGGCTCTTTCTCTTTCCTGTCCCTCTCTTTTTCTGTTTTCTGCTGTTTGTTTCAGGGTTGGCGGGCGGAATCCACCCTGCCCCGCGTGTATTTTTCGGGGTTTTTAGTTCTTTTTATCAGTTTTCTTGTTCGTTATGGTTATTTACCATAGTTTAAGTTCTAGTTCTTTTTTTTCGCGTTCGTGTCTCTTCCGTTGTCTATGTACAGACAACGTTGAAGGGAATTTGATCCAAGTTTTCCGTTATCATTTTTAATGATTACGGCCTCAAGATCGTTATGGCTGTTTGCCATAGCCTATTCTTTATTCAAACCTAAAAAATTCATTGTGGATCTGGATCATTTGTTCATGCAGGGAGGATACTTAAGGGATTACTTTCACATCTTTTCTGCAGTGTTGTTTTTTTCGAGCGACGTGATTACCAAGATCTCATTTCATAATGTGAATAATGAGTGAAGCAAACGCTTATTTGGATGACGTGATGTGAATTTTTTCAAGTTTTTAGTGAAAATACTCGATAGATTTGTTGTGGGGAGTTGTGAATTGTGTCCTAATGAATTCTCCGAAAAGTGTGAACATTTTAAACATTTTACTCAAGGTCACTTATCAGTGTTCCAATGTTTATTTACTCCTAAGAGAGACGATATGTGTGGTACCGACAACAAACTTGAATTCAAATTTTTAAATACAACGATCTTTGACCGGATTGACATTGACTGGTTTTCTCGGTATTCGATGTCATCAGGAGTTTTGTGTACATTTGCAAACAGACAATTCGCGGAAGTTTTAACGGTAGTGACGTAAGCGTATCGTAAATACGTTCGATCTTTGTTCAACATGGACGCTTAATGCGTGGGAAATGGTGGTGTAGTGTGCTCAACGTGATGTGAATCTATTTGTTTCTTGACTTGAGGTCTCTTACATGAGGCTTATATTTTCACGTTGGAAAATTTTATTCCGTGTTCAATGCTCGGGGTTGTGAAATGCGCACTATATCATTTCATAGACAAATTAATTTCTTTTTTCTCAAGTAGCGCTATATCGCTTAACAGACTATTTTTTCTTTATCATTTTTGGAATTGTGACCACTGTCTGTGATGGTGTTAATTTGTGTTTGACAGTGTTCTTGCTCGGTAATGGCGCGGATGTGACGTGCTGACCCCACTGAAAAAATTCAGGTGATTAATCACACGATTAATCACTTGACTTTATGTCATGATTTTTTACTTGATTAATCATATGATTTATCACATGATAAATCATATGATTAATCACATGACTGAATTATCATACCTACGCAATACTGAATATTAATAATTTCTCATGCTAGGTATGTATCAATATTATAATTTAAAAACGAATTGGAAATCATAAATTACGTAGATATGAACAGTATGTTTTTTTAATCAATAACTATTAATAATCTGCACTTTCATAAAATGAAATATAACAAGCAAAATATCATTACGTTTTAATTAAATATTAAATAACGTTAATCCGATTTTAAATAATATGAAATCATAAATTCGTAGAAGAAAATAAAAAATTTTAATCTATAAATTCATACTATAGGTCATATAAAGTAATCAGATGATGCAACTAAAAAAAAAATTGTGTTTATGAAAGTTCTTGTGATTGAATATAGTACGTTATATGTCGTTAATTCAATAAAAAAATATATAAAGATATCCTAATGAACTCAGTATACATTAAACCTTCGTCAGTATCGTTGGAGGTTAAAATATACATGGTTACAGTGAGTTCATAACATATGAAATGAAAAATAAAAATATAAAAAAATTTTATAATGATACTAATAGAAAATTAATTTCATAGTAACTTATGCGCTTTAACAAACTTATTCAAATTTGTTTTAGCACATTAAAAAAATTAAGTGAATTTGATATTCACAAACGTAAGGGTCTAATAACGATACACTGTTAAAAATATTCTTAAGAGGCGGTCGGAACCAAATCGGTGACTTAGTTCGGTGCTTGTAATAAATACTTATAATAATTTATTCATTTATTAATATGGTAAAAATATAGTCATTCACTCTAGTCATGTATATAAAGAATAATTTAAAATAGTTAAAGCCACAAAAATATAAAAAATATTGTTATAAAGCGAAAAATGCCACCTAACAATCGACACGACAGTTTTTTGCATGCGGTATATGTCAAGTCAGTTTGATATTTGTAATAAATGCTTATAATAATTTATTTACTTATTCATATGGTAAAAATATAGTCGTTTCCTCTAGTCATGTATATAAAGAATAATTTGAAATAGTTTAAGCCATAAAAGTATACAAAATATTATCGTAAAGCGAAAAACGCTGACTTGATATATACCGCAAGTCACCGATTTGGTTCCGACCGCCTTTTAAATTTAGTACATATTTAAGATAAAAATGTATCTTAAATTTAAGAATCATGTCACTTAAACTTATTTAATATAAAAAATTATTGAAATTAATAAAAAATTATTAAAATTAATATAGAAATTCTTAAGATTAAGATGACGGTTACTCAAGTTTAGTAATATGATTATTAAACTTCAATACTATAACTGAAAATTTATTAATATTCCATGTTAATGAAAATGTTATTAAACCTAATAAATATTTAAGTTACTTGTATTAAATCTAATATATTGATTAAGATATATGGAACTGAAATTTATCAAGACTTTAATAAATTATTATAAAATTTAATATAGAATCTTAAAAATGTTTGATGTATTAAAAATTTATAAAAATTAATAAACTTAAGTTGAAAGTTGAGATTCAAAATACTAAAACGTAAGATAACGGATACTAAAGTTTAGCAATATGTTTATTAACGGTAGGCCGGAGTAGAACCTGATACCGACCGAGTAAAAATTGAGTTGTTTGTTATTTACTCAAGTTTTAATCGGTGTATCTTTAAATCAAAGGTCGAGCGCAATAGATATTATTATTATTATGAATATCTATGCACAAGAAAAAAAAAATCTACCGATTTGTTTTTGAGAAAAGTAAGGAACGCCGAAGTAAAAGATTATGTTTATAATATTTTCGCGTTCCTTACTTTTCTCAAAAACAAAGCGATAGATTTTTTTTTTTCTTGTGCATAGATGTTCATAATAATAATATCTATTGCGCTCGACCTTTAATTTGAAGGTACACCGATTAAAACTTGAGTAAATAACAAAAATGCCAATTAGACAAGGACAGCGAATCCGGCCTGCTCTTAAAATTCAATATTATAATTGAAAATGTATTAATATTCGATGTTGATGAAAATGTTATTAAACTTAATAATTACTTAAGTTACTTGTATTAAATCTAATATATTGATTAAGATATATGGAACTGAAATTTATCAAGACTTTAATAAATTATTATAAAATTTGATATAGAATCTTAAAAATATTTGATGTATTAAAAATTTGTAGTACACAAATCATGCACTAGATGGCTACTTGTTTTTTCAGTCTACAAACAGAAATAGAAGGTTCAAAGTATAAAAGAGAAGGTCTAGCCTTGTATCGGCGATAAAATTCTCATTTATATATCTTCGGAAATATTTTAATTTTTGGAGTGCTCAACAATAGTTGAATTCTTTTAAAATATATTAAATCATACCACATGAAATAATATTTTTTTATCATATTACGTTCAGTAGAATTTCTTAATCTTAATTCTATTATATTAAATTCAGTAAACTTATGGTAAAATTTATAAATAGATTCTGAAATTTTTTTATTAATATTAATAAAAGAATGCATTAAAATTCAAAAAAATATTTATAAATTATATTCAATAGAATTTTTTAAACTTAATACACAGTTTATTGAATTTAAGAAAATTATATTGAAAATTTTAATTATTGTGCTGACAATTTTTGTATTAATTTCCAAACACAAATATATTAAAACTTAAAATAATATTGAATTTTAAAAAATTATTATTAAATATCATTTAATAAAAGTTTATGAAATGAGCTTCCATCACTTTTATCTTAATTTTAATAATATATTTTTAACAGTATACTTAAATGGTTCAGCACAGCAAAAATTATTGAGGTAAATTTAACGATTTAGAAAAAAAAAGAATACAAATTTGGGGAACATTTCATAACTTTTTAAACAGTATTTTAATTATTACCTAAAATAAGCGCTTATTATATATTTTTTTATTGAATTAACGACATATAACGTACTATATTCAATCACAAGAACTTTGATAAACACAATTTTTTTTTCAGTTGCATCATTTGATTACTATACATAACCTATAGTATTTATTTATAGATTAAAATTTTAAATTTTTTTCTACGAAATTATTATTTTATATTATTTAAAATTGGATTAACGTTATTTAATATTTAATTAAAACGTAATGATATTTTGCTTGTTGTATTTCAGTTTATGAAAGTGCATAAACAGATTATTAATAGTTATTGATTAAAAAAACATACTGTTCATATCTACATAATTTATGATTTCCAATTCATTTTTAAATTATAATATTGATACATACCTAGCATAAGAAATTATTAATATTCAGTATTGCGTAGGTATGATAATTCAGTCATGTAATTAATCACATGATTTATTATGTGATTAATCATCCCAATAAGCACACATCTGGAAAAAAGAATTCTTTAAGAATTCACGAATGTCCGCTCTGAAGTTAATAAAATATATTAATAAAGTATTCATAAAATATTCACAAAGTATTCTTCCAGAAAATTTAAATAAAAAATAACTCTTCAACGTATCTTTATAAATATTTTAAAAGGGTTAAGAAAGTATTCATAAAGAATTCTTTTTTGAAAAAGTAATCATAATCCAAAGTATTCATAAAGTAGTCAAAAAGTTTACTTTTGAAACACTGATTTTCTAGTAACTTAGTCACTTTCAAAAATCGAAAGATGTAATGGATATTTTATCGCTTTTCAGATTGTTTTAAAATCATTTTTAATTTTGATTTTCATGAAATTCAAAATTGAAAACTTGAAATTCCTGATAATTTTATAAATTGGAAAAATTCAATTTAATTAATCATTTAATAATTTAAATATTTTTTATCTATTTTAAACGAAAAAATTGTTAACATTTTATGAAACAAAATATATAAATATTTTAAGTGTGTTTTAAATAAATTCTCATTTTGAGAATTTAAACAAATATCTAAACATTCTTCAATTTAAATTAAATTAACCATGACTTCACAAAAAATTTCTTTTATTAAATTAAGGTATCTCTTGAATATTTAATAAATTTTTACTTAAATTATTCAAATAAAAATGTAGTTTGGCTAATATTATTAACCATGAATAAATTAATTAACAAATTTACTAACATTTCTTATGCTTATACCAATGAACATGTACAAGTTTTGAAAATTTATTAAGAGGCGGTCGGAACCAAATCGGTGATTTACTTCGATGCTTGTAATAAATGCTTATAATAATTTATTCATTTATTAATATGGTAAAAATATAGTCATTTCCTCTAGTCATGTATATAAACAATAATTTAAAATAGTTAAAGCCACAAAAATATACAAAATATTGTTATAAAGCGAAAAATGCCACCTAACAATCGACACGACAGTTTTTTGCATGCGGTATATGTCAAGTCAGTTTGATATTTGTAATAAATGCTTATAATAATTTATTTACTTATTTATATGGTAAAAATATAGTCATTTCCTCTAGTCATGTATATAAAGAATAATTTGAATTAGTTTAAGCCATCAAAATATACAAAATATTATCGTAAAGCGAAAAATGCTGACTTGATATATACCGCAAGTCACCGATTTGGTTCCGACCGCCTCTTAACAGATGAGTTGGTAGCCAAGTAGGCTAAGTCATGGGCAACAGTTTTTCTTATTTTGTTTGACATCCTCAAGAACCGTGGTTCAAATCTCGAACAAATAATTTTTTTTTTTTTTTTTTTTTTAAATTTAATAGCTTCCCTGGTAGAAATTTGAACATTAAAAATGGTGTAAACAACAATTTATGACCATTGTCAATAGTAATATTTTGTCATGTCAATATTGGCGAATAAATGGCAATTTTTTGCTGAATCTGCAGAGCTCAAATTTTTTGGTATATTGGTTAGCATCTTATAGGCAAAAAATGCTATTATAAAAATGTTGTTCAAAATTTTTCTATTTAGCCAAAAAAATACGCATTTTAAGTAAACGAAGAGAAAAAAATCAGTAACAGCTATCTAAAAATTAGGTAAACTGTGGACAACTTTTTTTGACTAGTTATATAACTTTTTAGTAATGAGTCCTTAATTTTTCAGATCAGAGGTAAAATCATAACCTCACTTTTGCCACGTGGCGAGAAAATATAGATTAGTATTTATTCACATTCCTTCGTCAATGTTTATTTTTATTGGAATTTATAAAAATAAAAATAATATTAAATTTTATTAAAATAAAAATATGAAACGCAGTACGAAACGAGTATAAAAATATCGTTTTTTAAAATAATAAATGGAAAATTTTATTAATCGTTTAAAAATAACCTCTAACAATTCGATCATAACTCAAAATATACGCGCGAATATATTAACAAAAGTGATTCTATTAATGATTAATGATAACTTTCAAGAAAAAACCTTAAATGATTCTTAATAGTAATCAATTAGAGCACAATTTGATAGACTCTACTGTTAACTATCTATATTCAAATAATAGTGGATCAGACTCAACATTTTATTAGCATTTTTTAGCACTATGAAGGTTGAAAAAAACGTTTCATATTAGTTCAAATAATGGCCATAAAACATTCCCATTTTCTGCTCTTCACTTTAAAGAAATGGCCATAAAATGGTAGAAAAAGCGTTTCATTTTCTACCAGGGTTATTTTTAATCAATTATAACATTTTTTGTTTTTCATAATCATCCCTGATAGCACAACTTTTTCAATTCTTGTGCAATTCTGCTGCAATTTCTCTGCCCGTCAGCAAAACTACAGCAGATCTTAACTAACATGCTTCCCATTTCAACTATATTTCTGCGCTAAGATGATTGCATCAGGCTCTAAGCATCATAATTACGTTAGAGTTATGCAAGCTTTAGTGCACTTACAAGAGGATTTCCAACTGCACTGGAACTTTCAGCAGAATTGCGACGAAATTGCATTGGAGCACGTACGTGAGACACTGAACAGCAGAAATAGATTGATTTGTGCAATTAAGCATGCTTAATCTAAATGATTTGATCACGAGCTCGGGCGTCAGAATTGCAGCAGTTTCGTGCATCACATCTTTAGCAGATAAATTGCAACATACTTGCGTCAGACTTGCAGCAGCTTTAATGCACTCATAAGAGGATTTCCAACTGCACTGGAACTTTTAGCAGAATTGCGACGAAATTGCATTCGAGCACGTACGTCAGACACTGAGCAGCAGAATTAGATTGTCTTGTGCAATTAAGCGTGCTTAATCTAAATAATTTGATTACGAGTGCGGGCGTCAGAATAGCAGCAGCTTCATGCATGGCATCTTTAGCAGATTAATTGCAACATACTTGCCTTTCATAAGTATGCTGCAATTCTGCTGTAAGCATCCGTGCATCACACGATGTTCCTGGCTGCACTTTGTCTGCTGTAAGTATACATCAATTCTGCTGCGAAGTGTCAGCTGCACGATGCCTTTCAAAAGTATACTGCAATTCCGCTGCAAGCATCCGTGCATCATACAATGTTCCTGGCTGCGCTTTGTCTGCTGTAAGTATACATCAATTCTGCTGTGAAGTGTCTGCTGCACAATGCCTTTCATAAGTATATTGCAATACTGCTGCAAGCATCCGTGCATTAAATGTTTCTCTAGACTGCACTTCGTCTGCCGTAAGTCTGCTGGACATCTGTTGCAAGTACCTGATGCAATGATCTGACTGCATAACTCTATAGATTTGGGAAACATGTTATATAAGATCTGCGTACTGATACTTGCGTCAGATTGTGCTACCAGGGATGTAAAATAGAAGAATTATTTATAATTTGATGATTAAAAAAAGGATTTTGAAAATGTGATTCAATCAAAAGAATTGTTTAAGAATACTTTGTGAATACTTTAAAAACTAAAGTGGTCGGACATTCGCGAATAAACAAAGCAATCATTAAGAACTCTTTATTGATACTTTCGTTTACGAAAGTATACATAAAGAATTCTTTTTTAATTCTCTCTTTGACACCGTTTGCTTGTTGGGAGATTTCCTGTAAGCTTTTCGGAAGCTAAATAAAAGTTTTTGGAAGATTCGATTGGAATCTTTTATGTAAGCCTTACGGAAGGTTCAGTGAAGATTACATGTAATATTCCATGAGGGCTAAATGAAACATTACAAAATAGCTTCCAGTAAACTTCCGAAAAGTTATATCCGAACATTATTTGAAAGATTACTTTACATTTTGCAGGAAGCTTGCAGTAACATTTTGCGGAAAATTCTATTCAAACTTTTTGCAGCCTTTCACAGAATATTACAGGAAGGATATATTAATGTTCACGGAAAGTTATTGCAAAGTTTCAGAAAAAAAATACATTAGTTTGTAGTAAATATCATAAAAATTATTCAGTTGAATTTTTAAATAAATCTATTCCTTTGTTTATAGGAATTTTGTATTCCTGGTACAAAATCGAATAATTTTTTATATATCATTGGACTTCAACATTTTAAATAACTGATAAATGAATTTATTTAAAAAATTCATAGAATAATCTTCATGGTACATACTATAAGCTAATGCATTTTTTTTCTAAAATTTTACAATAAAATGAAAATTCAGGCAATATTTATGAGTACAGGTGTAGTTTCTGCCTTACATTAATTTAATTTTATAGATTAAAAATATTGTTCTATTAATATTTTTCTATTAAATTAATGTCTCAAATTCTTTTTAATTTACAAAATTTATGGTAGATTATTTAAATATGAAGTAAAACATATTGCATTTTAAATGATTAAAAATTTTTTATAATTGTGTATAGCTTTTGATAAAGAATTTTGATTATTATTGATTTTAATTAATAAAAAAGAACACAAACAAATATGTTTTTTTTTAAGAGGAAGTTGTTAATTTAATAACATTTTATAAATTAAATAAATTAATTACAAAGTCTTAATATCTTTACAGTGTTTTGAATACATGACTTTTATGAAATAAAAGATTTTTCTTCAAAAAGCATAATATTTTGTGTTCTTTTACTAACTAAAAATTAATAGTAATAAAAAATTTTTACCCAAAGTTACATAATTATAAAAATTAATTCATTCAGTTTGTAATCTGCTTTTTCCGTATTTATATAATAATCCCCTATTAATTTTATAAATTAAAAATATAGTCTTTTTTGTTAAAATAATGTATAAAGATATTCTTTTTAATATTAAAAATTAATATCGGATTATTATATGAATACGAATAAAACAGATTACAAATTAAATGATTAAAAGTTTCTATAATTGTATAACTTTGGATAAAGAATTTCTTTTAATATTAATTTAAGTTAGTAAATAAGCACACAAAACATTTTGTTGCTTTTTTAAAGAAAAGTCTTTAATTGAATAATGTTTTAAGAAAGAGTATTGTATTATTTATTTAAGTTTTTTTAAATAAATTTATTTTAAAATCTATATAAAATGAATTTTTCGACTTCAGATAGCATGAAAATGTTTGTGTGTGAATAATACGTAGGTACATGTACATACACTGAGAAAAAAATTTAGTTGGATTAAGTAAGGCTTAATTGAATCAATGAAATCCCTTAGGTGCGGGTGGCACATAAAATATTTTGTTACATTAATACAAATATTTTAATTGAGTCAAATAAATATTTCATTTTTTAAAATAAATATTTGATTCTACTAAACATCACAAATATTGGTTGAATAAAATTAATTTATTGTTTTAAAAAAATTTGTTATTAATTCAAATGCATATTTGTTTTTCTAATTGCTTATTTCATTACATCAATATGCATATAGTAACTGAATCAAATAATATTTTGTATTTTCAAATAAATATTTGATTTACTAAATGTCGCGAAGATTGATTCAATAAAATTAATTCATTGTTTTTATAAAAAATTTTATCAATTAAAATGCTCATTTGTTTTTCTAATTGATTATTTCATTACATTAATATACATATTGGAATTAAATCAAATAATATTTTGTATTTTCAATTAAATATTTGACTTATTAAATGCCGCGAAGATTGATTCAATAAAATTAATTCATTGTTTTAACAAAAAAAATTATCAATTAAAATGTCCATTTGTTTTTCTAATTAATTATGTTGTAGTTGAGGATTAAATAATCTCCAGTTAACCGCACTTACAATTTAATTTACAAAAAGAAAAGAACTTTATTTTAATAATACTAAGTAAATTAATATATCTCAGAACGAACAACTATGTAATAATAGTGATGAAACACGTAAAGGCAATCTCTTGAGTTTAAACGTGTGCAGCGAGTGCAGTCCAGGATGAGAGTGAGAGACCGAAGGTGCGCCGCGACGTGTAGAGACATGGAAGAGACGAAGACAGAGAGAGTCAGGCTGAGCGCGTGTATTGAGTGGTGGCGCTCCCATACGACTTGCGGGTGATTGTTGGAGCTATCTTCGACACTCCCTCCCTCCAAGAATTCCATCTACTTTCTCGGTTCCTCCAACCTGTTCTCCTTAGTACCATCTGGAAAAAAGAAATTTATACTTCTTTAACTTCTGAATGTATATCTACTATTTTTGCATAGAGCATTTGGTATTATTAGACTTCTACGATAAACTAAGGTAGTTAGTTTTAGACTCGTATGTCATCTGAATAAGATTTAGATTATTCTTTAAATTTAGTTCATCTCTAATTTCAGAATCCGATTGCGAAGGTATTTGTGTTTCTCTGAAGGCAGAGGTTTTGTCATGATATCTGCTTCATTCTCATCAGTGGAGATCCATCTGACCACAACTTTTCCTTCGATGGAACACTGCTTGATATAGTCACCATGAGTTGTTGCCATGTGACTCTTGCTTCCAGTGAGTTCTCTGGATTCCAAATTAGCTTTGATGGTTGTTATATCATCATCAAAATTCTTTAGTCTGTGGCTGTCATCCATTTGAGTACAGTCACCAGCTGACTTGTTGTCACACCATATGGTTACGGGGTATAACGTCTCTCCGATGATATCTCTTGTTGCTTTATCGATGGAGACCAGTTCCTGACATGCGTCGCTCATAGCTAGATACTCTGCTTGGCATGTAGATAGCGTCACGTACTTCTGTTTGTGACTTCTCCATGAGATCGGGTCATTGGATAGTTTTATTATGTATTCTCCTGTGGACGAAGAGTCATGTCAATCTCTGAAACTTGCATCAGTCATGGCTTCTAATAAATTCCCATCTCCAGTGTAGGTGAGTCCTAGATCAGCTGTTCCTCTGAGGTATCGAAAAATCCTTTTCACGTCTTTTCAATCCTCTTCTGTGGCTTGTGTTTGTCTTCTGGATAAGTCGTTAATGGCATACGCTGTGTCTAATCTGGTTGTGCCAGCCAAGTACAGTAGGCTTTCTATAGCTTCTCTGAATGGGATTTTCTTTTCAAGTTTCCTCTCTTCTGAAGTATTATCGTCAGGCTGTTTATGTTCTCTGTTCCTGATTTGTCTGGTAATCATAGGTGTTGATTGCGATTTGCTCTCTTTCATGTTGAACCGTTCTAACACCTTTTCTGTGTAATCCTTCTGGTTTAACTTTAGTGTTTGAGTCGAACGATCTCTTGGGATGTTCATCCCCAGGAAACATCTGGGTTCGCCTAAATCTTTCATTCTGAACACAGAGCTTAATTTAGTTTTGACCTCTTGCATTTTGGCTCGGTTGTTTCCGGCTAATATTGCATCGTCTACATACAATATTATGAAAACAGCTTGTCCATCTTTTTGGGCTTACTTTTAGTCCATATAGGGACTTGTGTACTTTACATACTTTGGTGCGTTTAGTCGCATCATCACATTTGAGTCCATCTAGAATTCTCATGTAAATGTCTCCTTCCAGGGTTCCATATAGAAATGCTGGTTTGACGTCTAGCTGTGTAGCTTTCAAGTCGTATTTGTTGATGATGCGTAGGGCTCATCTAATCAAAGACATTGTTGACACTGGAGCATGTGTCTCACTCAGGCTGTATTCTGTTTTGTCCTTGAATCCTCTGACGACTAACCTAGCTTTATAGCTGGTTTTGTCCGTCACATCAATTTTCTTCTTGAATATTCATTTGAGGTCTATTATGTTTACTTTGTTTCCTTCTTAAGTTTTATCTGGTATGTCAACTATTTCCCAGACTTTATTTTCTTTCGTTGCACGCAGTTCTTCTTCCACTGCGCTCTGCCACTCATTTCTTTCTGTTGATGACATAGCCTCCTGTAGTCCTTTGGGTCTTTGTTGACTTCAGCGAGTATAGCAAGCTATGATTCACCCTCTATTGGCTTGTCTCGTTGTACTTCTTGTGCTCTCACGTTGAGCTTCCAGTTGGTTTTGGTTACCCTTTCAGGTTGCTTAGCTTTCTTTTCCACTGGTTCATGTTCGTTTTCTTTCACATCTGAAATTTCAACCTTTTCAAAGTCTTGCGGTGTTCGATTGAACACATCTTTATATAATAATTTCTCATTAAATCTGACATTTATGGAATTATTAAGCTTCCTTGTTCCAGGATGTCATAAGATATAGCCTGTTGTGGTATATTCTACCATAACAGCTTTGACTGCTCTTTCTGAAAATTTTAATTTTGTGTTTGGAATTTTAACATACGCTATACATCCAAGTCTTTTGATTTTGTCCTCGTGGTGTTTAGAATTCGGCAGAATTACGTCAAGTGGAGTTTTTAGTTTTAAGGAACGATGCGGTGACCTGTTGTATATTTGTACTACTGCTTCTGAGGCTAGGATCCACATACTGCCAGGTAGACCTGAGTCGATCATCATGGTACGTATTTTGTTTTTGATCGTCTTGTTGAACCTTTGTGCTGTTCCGTTGTGTTGAGGTGTATGTGGTGGTCCAAAATTGTTTTCAATATTTTCCTTCATCATTACTTCTGAAAATTTGCCTCCAGTAAATCCTGTGCTGTTATCTACTCTTATATAGCATACTTTCGCATCTTCTTTTAATATGTTTCTCATAGTTTTGAGAAATCTTTCTAGGCACTCTCCTGTCTCGTTCTTGTGTTTAATAGAGTAGGCCTTGGCAAATCTGGTGTAGTCGTCTATAAATACCACTATAAACTTGTTTTCTTCAGGGTAAGATAGTGGTTTTATAGGACCCATAACATCTGTATGTATTAATTCAAGACATATGGTTACTCTGTCTCTTGTTTCTGAGAAAGGGAGTTTTTCCATTTTTCCCAGTATACAAGATTCACAGTCTGATATGTTATCTCTGAATTTGATCTTTTTCAAACAGTCAGTTGACTTTTGTAAGTGTTTTAAATAGCATAGGGACATATGTCTTAATCTTACATGCCATAGCATGCCTTCATCTAATTCACTGCTCTTAACTTTTGGGTTTTCATTAGACTTTAATAAGTCGTCTAATATTTGTGAGTCAGTTATCTTGTGTAAGTCTGTAATTTTTCCTTTTAGAAAATCTTCTGAATTTGTTGTCTGTGATTCTTCATTCTCGTAGACTTCATTCTCTTCATTCTCGCTCCCAATCTCAGGCGGGGCGTCTGTGATTTGGTCTGCGTCCAACATTTCTGACTGAGATTGCTGTATGAAGTCATCGATGGAAACTATCCTTGCTTCGCGCACGTACTCTTCATGATTTGCTTGAAGTTTGTCCTCATTTTCCGTCACTATATTTAGAGAGATTAACCAATTTGGTTTTACATATCTCCCTGTAAGATATCTGACTCCTGTATATTTATCAAATATCTCTAGTGTTTTATCGTCTAGGTAAATGCCTGGACCAACATCTGCAAATTTTCTCAGTGAAATTAGATTGTGTGAAACTTTTGAAGCTGCTAACACATTAGTTAGCTTAAATACATCTGAATTATTTTTATTAGAAATCAGTATAAGATTACCTTCTCCGTCTATGGTAATGTCAGCTGTTTTATTCTTATTTGCACTTTTTATGACTCTTCCCGAGCCTTTTTTTCAAAGTTGCTCAGAATTAGGCTTTTCTTTACTATATGTTCTGTCGCTCCTGAATCTGCTAGAAATGTTTTTTTTTTTTTTTGGTCATTAGCATTAGTTTTGTTGTTATTTCCTGTCAACAAAACTTTAGCAGTTTCCTTTTTCTGTAACCTTTCTGAAGCGGTGTCATTTTTGGTATTTTTGAAAACCTTACTTTTGAATTTATTAAAGTTTTCTTTCCTACTCTTTTTATTGGTGTTATTCCTTCCATCTTGTTTATTGTTGTGGTGATTACTCTGTACATATTCTCCTTTGGATGATTTAGCACTCGAACCTGATTTACTGCTTCTCTCCTGAGAGGCACTCTGTGCCTTTGTGGTTAGTCACCATGTTCCAGTGGCAACAGAACCATGATCTGTATGGTATTAGCAGACAATCGGCTTGTAGATGTCCTATCCTGTTACACCTGTAACATTTTATTGGGCGAGTAGTCCTCTCTTGAGTTGCGTTGATTTTCACCTCTGAATTCTTGTCATTTTTCTTTTCAGCTTCCAGCTGTAGTAGAAAAAATTTTTTAATTCTTGGATGGTCATTTCCTTTTGATTAGTCTGCTTCCTTATCAGCGTAGCTTATCTCAACTCTGAATAATATCCTGATACTGCCAGGTAGAAGGCAGATCTCTTTTCTTCTGTGGAGAGCATCTCCGCTGGATTACTGCTCTCATAATCTCTAGCTACTGACTCAAACCTATCAATGAATGTACTTATCTTTTCCTTTGATTTTATTTTTAAATTATATAATTTTGCTCTTACAGACGTTGCTGTAACATTCATTTCTATTCTCTTACTTTCTTTAATTTTATTTAAAATATAAATTGGATCTTTTAAATTTAATATCTTTTTATGATAATACTCGTCTACTCTATTTATAATGATATTCCTTACTAATCTTTTACGTTTTTTAATTTCTTCAGAATTTAAATTTAATTTATTCAAATTTTCTTGATTTAAGACATTTGATAGATTTGAAGCCATCAACTCTGAATTTAGGCAGTCCAGCCAGATATGCAATCCAGTCTTTTGTGTTAACTTATATTCTCTCTTGATCGTCAGTTTATGGTTGCTAGAATTAATCTCAAATTCTTTGTGCATATTTTTCACAGTTTCATTTAAACTTAATAAAGCGTTTGAATTAGTATCATTGTTAAATGAATTAACTCTGGAGGGAGTAGATGTTATTTCATTTGAATCGTCTCTGAAATTGTAAGCGGTAGCAGTGAGTTTTTCTGCTTCAGTCATCTTCTTCTCCATTTTCTCGGCGAAGCTTTCTTCCTTATCGCACGTGTCTGCTATAGCCTTGTGGGCAGCTTTGGTGTCTTTCCCATTCGTGTAAGTTGACGAAGAGTGTATAACGTGTCCATTTTGATCCTTTCCAATTAATAAGAAAAAAAGATGTAATGTCTCTAGAGATAATTGACGCCTGTGGCTCAGTGTTATTTCTTTCAGTTGTAGATAAATAACTATATAAGTCTCTTCTGAATTTATGTTTTAATGTTTGGATTTTTGTTGATTTCAATTAAAAACAACAAGTCTGAACTCTTTAATATTGAATTGTTAATATTCTTAATATTTCAGCAAAGATAAATTTAATAACCATTTGCCTCTGCATCTCTTAATATTTCAACAAAGATAAATTTAATTACCATTTGTCTCTGTATCTCTTAAGTTTTGATTGACATTGACGTCATTTGTGTTGGAGCCATTGCCGGCATTTTCAGCATTATTGTTTTTCTCCTTTTAATTTATGTATGATTTCTGAAGGAGATTTAAAAAAAAAATTAGTCTGAATAATATTGTAATATTCATTAATACATGCAAAAACCGTACAACAAGCTATTGCTCTGTATTAAATAATATGTTTCAAGTTTGAATTGAGATAAACAGTTTTATTTTCTGAAAAATCAAAATGAATTAACTTTTCAACCTTTGAAAAATTTTAATTCAATTACATTCTGAAAAAAAATTATTTGTGTACAAGTATAACCGTACAACAAGTTATTGCATTGTAACAAACAATATGTCTCAAATTTAAATTGAGAAAGAAAAAAAATTTATTTTTTTGAATTAAAATTAAAAAATTGGATAAGAATATTCGACGTTTGAAGAATATTTATTCAATTAACTTCTGAAAGAAAAAAAAATTTATTTATTTGCATAACCGTACAACAAGTTAATGCACTTTAAGTAAATGATTCAAACTTGAATTATGATTTTAATTTTCTTTATTTTTATTTAAAATAAAAATAATAATTAACTTCTGCGTAAAAAAAATACCAAACGTATTCTCTTAATTTGCTGAAAAAAAAATATTCCAGTATATACGAAACCGTACGACAAGTTAACGCATTACTTTAATAGAATATTTCGTCTGTGTGTTCGTAGTACTATATATATGTGCTCTCTCGGCGTGAGTGTGACGAACGCAATCACACTATGTGAGAAAGGTGATCACTCACACATACACAACACCGTTAAACACACAAAACTGTGTGGCACCAACACTATATGCATATAAATATATATATGTAGGCAATACAGGCATACCGAACGCAAGTTTGTCTGTATTTATAATTTCAGAGAGGTTATCTCACTTAAGAAGGTTTTAACACTAGCCACGAACGCGTAGATGTACGCGCCCTCTGAATTTTATATCACTCGCGTGAATTAAAAAATAAACGCTTCTTTAAGCATACGGTATTTTATTCCAGGAAGCAGGAAAGGTGTCGTAGAGACACCGAATACACAACAAAAAATGGCGAAAAGTCGCGCGTCGCGTGCCCTTAGTTAATACTCTCTTCTATCTCTCTCTTTCGCTTTTTTAGCAAAAATAACTCCCATCAGCAACGGAGAAGCGAGCTGATTCGAGATGCTGTGGTAAGTCCATTTTCTTCTTCCTTCCCTTCTGATTCTCTGTTACCTACTAATAATACTTCATCTTCATCTACCATTACAAAACATGTCTCTACTGAGGATGGTCTCAGGGTTTGTCATTTTAATGCCAACTCCATTCGTGCTCATATTGAAATGATAAGATTATTTTTGGCTTCTCGCACTTATTTTCATGTGGTGGCTGTGACTGAGACAAAGCTGGGTCAGATAGTCTCTGACTCGCTTATAGCCATAGATGACTATGTGCTTTTCAGACAGGATCGTAACACTAGAGGTGGTGGTGTTGCTCTATATGTTTATCGCTCACTGGATTGCATACGACTGTGTTCTTCAAAAGGTGGCTGGTGTGGTAAGCCAGGCTTACCTGAATATCTCTTTTGTGAGATTAAAACTCATGATGTTGCTTCTCCTATTTTTGTTGGAGTAGTCTACAGACCACCTCATGCTCCATTCTTGGCTGGAACTGATTTTATTCCTGATCTGTCATCTTATATGCATGATTATAGCACTAAAGTTATCTTGGGTGATTTCAATACAAACCTATCTACTGATTCTGATGACTCTTTGTTTCTGAAGGGTTTGATCAAGGAAAATGCACTCTTTTCTGTGCCTTACGGTGCAACTCATCACACTGCCACATCTGATACTTGGCTAGATTTATGCCTTGTGGATGCAAGTGATTCCTTGCTTGATTATTGGAAGACTGATGTGCCATTTATAGATGGACATGATTTCATTGCAGCCACTGTCAAGTCTTCTCTTTCTAAGCCTGTGCTTAATGATTTCTCTTATCGAGACTATAAGGCTGTTGATAACACAAGGCTGATTGATTATTTTTCCTCTTTGGATTGCTCTATCTGTAATGGCGATTCAGATCTCGAAACTCGTCTTAATTGTCTTTATGGCCATCTAAGTGAAGCAATTTCACTCTTTGTTCCCATTAAAAAGGTTCGACAGGGTGTAAATCGTCGTCCATGGATCACTGCAGAGCATCGTGGTTTGGTTCATGATAGAGACCGGCTTTATAGACGCTATAAACGCTCACGACTTCCCTTTGACTTGCTATCATATAGAGCTGCACGTGATCGTGCTCATGAGAGCATTGAGTCTTCAAAACTCCTTTATTATTATGGCAGGCTCTCTGGGCTAAATGATTCTCGGCAAATCTGGAAGGAGCTGCGTAATCTCGGTATTTGTTCGAGTGGAAATACTTCTTGTCACCCTTTCTCTATTGATGAGCTAAATTTTCATTTTTCCAGTGTAGCATCTGATGGATCGGTCACCTCAGTCTTTGATTATTCGAATACTTTAGCTGAGGATGAACCATTTAAACCTATGTTTACGTTCTCTGAGGTGTCGCTGTCTCAGGTTGGTCAGGCTGTGCGTAGTTTTACTACGCAGGCGAGGGGTCCAGATGACATTCCTCAGTCTCTTATTAATACTGCATTTCCTGTTATCGGTAAATTCTTGTGTCGCATTTTCAACGATTTCTTGAAAGAATGTCTTTTCCCATCATGTTGGAAGTTATCGCTTATTAAAACTATTAATAAAGTTACTTCTCCACAATCTATGAATGATATTCGACCTATTTCCTTATTATCGTTTCTGTCAAAGGTACTTGAGCGTCTTGTCCATCAGCAGTTGTATGAATATTTGTCCACTAGACAACTATTGGATCCGCGGCAAACTGGATTTAGGACTGGGCATAGTACACAGACAGCCTTGTTGAGACTGACAGATGATATTAGACTCAATATGGATAGACGCTATGTCACCTTGCTTTTGCTATTTGATTTCAGTAAGGCATTTGATACCGTGAACCATGCTATTTTGCTTAGAAAAATGTCATCACTTGATGTCTCCATCACGGTAATCAGATGGTTTGCCTCTTATCTTGCGGGTCGTCAGCAGGCTGTTATTGGCGAGGGTGGTAATGTATCTAATTACCTCTCTCTTAGTATGGGAGTTCCTCAAGGATCTGTATTGGGGCCGTTATTATTCTCTATATATGTGAATGATGTTGCTATTGATTTTGGTCCTGATATTCAATACCTTATATATGCTGATGATCTTCAGGTATATGTCCATTTTCCTTTGGATAAATTGGATGTTTACTCTTCTATTATGAGTGCACATGCTGTTGCTATCTCTGATTGGGCTGCTAGAAATTGCCTTAAATTGAATGTCGGTAAAACTAAGGCCATAATTATTGGCTCCTATTATTATATTAATTTGCTGTCTACTATACAGGCTGCTGGTGTCCAAATTAATGGCACTACTGTTAGGTTTGAATCTTCTGTTCGGAATTTAGGGGTGTGGTTGGACAGTAAACTGAATTGGAAGGAGCACATCTCTCGGGTTTGTAATAAGTCTTTTTCTTTGTTCTACAGGTTAAACTACTTTCGAAAGAGTACTAACATTGCTCTTCGTAAGCATCTGATACAGACTTTACTTTTTCCGCTCATCGATTATTGTTGCCTCGTTTATTCTGATTTGTCGGCTGAACTTGACTTGAGGCTTCAGAGAGTCATCAACTCTGGTATTCGCTATGTTTATGGTGTTGGCAGACGTGAGCATATTTCTGCTTATCGTACAAAATTGGGCTGGTTATCTACCTCCAGTAGAAGAAAATATTTTGCATCCTCCTTTCTTTATAAGATGTTCTCTACTAAAGTTCCTTCTTATCTTTATTCTAGATTTATTTGGAATCAATCTGTTAGAACATTGAGGGGTGCTGTGAGGCCATTGACTGTACCACCTGCAACTACTGAATTTTACAATGGATCGTTCTTGGTCACTTCATCCTTCCTATGGAATGAGCTCCCTGAGTCAATTCGAAATTCACCATCACTTCATTCATTTAAATCTTCAGCATTTACTCATTACCTCTCCTTAGAAAATGGACCTATGCCATCACAATAAAAATAAAAATAAACTGTAACTTAATTATAATCTTTAATTCAAATTATTAAGTTTTTATTATTTTCTTCTGTTTCTGTTTTAAATACTGCTTTTACTCAATATTATATTTTATTATTACTTGTATATAACTGTATAAAAATTGTACAATATAATGTACATACAATAAACATATATCTATATCTATATATATCTATATCTTTATACTTTCTCCCGATGCCCGTTTATACCTTGTATTTTGCACTTTTGAATAAACACAAAAAAATAAATAAAAAGAGAAAAAAAATCACGTCTGAAGAGGAAAGAAAGAGAAAAAAATTCACGTCCGAATATCTGACGCAACAATGGATGCTAAAAGAAAAGCGAGATAGAGAAGGACAGAAGAAAAAAAATGGCGGTCAATCGCACAGCGTGCGTTTTCTTTCTTTTCTTCCTTCGTTTTTCACTTTTTTTTTCGATTTACTTTATGCAATATTTTACTTCTGCGTAAACACAAAAGAGACTCACCTCTGAAAAATTTAGTCCGAATCTCTGACACAACACACAATATCCCGAGAAAAAATAGAAAAAAAAATTCAATTGCACAGCGTGCGTTTCCTATCTCTTTCTTTTCATATGAACTTTTCTAACTGTTTTTGCTTTTATTTCTCACTTTCGTTATTTTAAAGCATTTCTGAACGACAAAGAATAGAGAGAAAAATGTGACGCAACATGTCACCTCTGAGTTTTATCGCGCACTTCTTCCCACATCTGATTAAAAACCCTCTTCTGGAAAAACTGCACTCTACTTACCACGCTAATACTTCAAAAACTGCACCTTCCTTTTTTTTTTCAAAAAAAAAAAAAAATACTGATAAAGCGTGGCTGGGCCGATAACCTGTTGTAGTTGAGGATTAAATAATCTCCAGTTAACCGCACTTACAATTTAATTTTCAAAAAGAAAAGAACTTTATTTTAATAATACTAAGTAAATTAATATATCTCAGAACGAACAACTATGTAATAATAGTGATGAAACACGTAAAGTCAATCTCTTGAGTTTAAACGTGTGCAGCAAGTGCAGTCCAAGATGAGAGTGAGAGACCGAAGGTGCGCCGCGACGTGTAGAGACATGGAAGAGACGAAGACAGAGAGAGTCAGGCTTAGCGCGTGTATTGAGTGGTGGCGCTCCCATACGACTTGCGGGTGATTGTTGGAGCTATCTTCGACAAATTATTTCATCATAATAATGCTATATTGAAATTAAATTAGTTCAATATTTTATATTTTCAAATAAAAGTTTAATTTATTGAATATTGCAAAAATTGATTTAATAAAATTAATTCATTGTCTTAACAAAAAATTTTATTAATATAAAGACATTGATAGATTATTCGGTTTCACAAATAAAATATTTCTTCAAATTAAAGAAATATTTAATTAATTCGATTTATAGATATTTTAATCGAACAAATACTGTCTTTAATCAACAGTATTTGCTTTCAGTGATTTATATTTATTTATTAACATCAATGAATTGATGACTCTCATTAAAGGACAGGTGAATATAATTACATTTATTTATATGGTAAAGAATAACAATTATTAACATACTAACATTAGTATGCTTTATGCAGTGATCGCACGCGCAGTAAATCTAACATAAATTTCGTTCGCATTACAATTTACGTATTATCTTGGATTTTTAACTTCCTTATATATCAACTTGGAGGCCCTCTTACCGCTTGCGAGATCGAAAATTAACGACGCCACCAAGCGGTAGTATCATCAAACCATCGAACTAAATGATTTTGTTAAAACAATAAATGTTTCTTTTAGATCAAATATGTGTTATTTGAATGAAATAAATTATGTAGTTGAATCAAATAGTGGATTCACTTGATTTTGACAAGTATTTAATCAGATTTCTATGTAATTTTTATTAACTTTAGTACATATTTTGCTAAGTTATTCACTTAGCAAGACACGTATTTAAAACATGAGTTTGTTTGAGTATAAAGGATGATAACTAATACAAAAAAATATTTTTCAATAATATTAAATATTAATTTTGACATTATATTTCATTCGATTTAGTAAATATGTTATTAAATAATAATTGATTGTTTTAATAAATATTTCATTAAGATAATCAAATAATTATTTAATCGATCTGATAAAGAAATTAATTAATACAACAAAATATTTAATTGGAACATAAATAATAAAATATTTAATTGTTAAAAATAATAATTAATTCAATTAATCACCGATTTCATAGACGCAATATAATTAAATAATAAAAGTAATAAAATAATTTTATAGAACAAAATAAATCAAATATTTGAATCAATTAAAAATTTAATTAATTTAATGCATCCAATTAATTATAATGTAGGAATGAAATTATTTGATTAAAAGACAATGAGATATTTCATAGAATCAATCATATATTTCATAAAGAGAAAAAACGCATTCATCAAAGCAACTAAATATTGAATTAAAATGATTAGGTATTTCATTGACCAGTGAAATAATTTAATATAAGTCATACAATATTTAATTGAAACAATGAAATATCTTTTTGTTACTATTCAAAATTTATTGAAAGAATAAAACAATAATCTTGAAATTATTAAATATTTCATTAATATAATTAAATATATTATTGAAAAGTAAAGTAATTTAATAGAGGTGATATAATAATTAATTGAATCAATGTAATATATTTTTCTTTTAATCAAAATTTGATAAAAATAATAGAATAAATACGTTAGAATAATAATAAAATAAATATATTTGGTAGAGCAGGCCGGATTCGCTGTCCTTGTCTAATTGGCATTTTTGTTATTTACTCAACTATTAATCGGTGTATCTGCAAATTGAAGGTTAAGCGCAATAGATATTATTATTACAAATATTTATGCACAAGAAAAAAAAAATCTATCGCTTTGTTTTTGAGAAAAGTAAGGAACGCGAAAATATTATAAACATAATCTTTTACTTCGGCGTTCCTTACTTTTCTCAAAAACAAATCGGTAGATTTTTTTTTTCTTGGGCATAGATATTCATAATAATAATATCTATTGCGATCAACCTTTATTTTGAAGATACACCAATTAATAGTTGAGTAAATAACAAACAACTCAATTGTTACTCGGTCGGTATCAGGTTCTACTCCGGCCTGCTGTTAATAAATATTTCATTAACGGCAGGCCGGAGTAGAACCTGATACCGACCGAGTAACAATTGAGTTGTTTGTTATTTACTCAAGTATTAATCGGTGTATCTTCAAAATAAAGGTTGATCGCAATAGATATTATTATTATTATGAATATCTATGCACAAGAAAAAAAAAATCTACCGATTTGTTTTTGAGAAAAGTAAGGAACGCCGAAGTAAAAGATTATGTTTATAATATTTTCGCGTTCCTTACTTTTCTCAAAAACAAAGCGATAGATTTTTTTTTTCTTGTGCATAAATATTTGTAATAATAATATCTATTGCGCTTAACCTTCAATTTGCAGATACACCGATTAATACTTGAGTAAATAACAAAAATACCAATTAGACAAAGATAGCGAATCCGGCCTGCTCTTAAGATAATCAAATATATTATTAAACATTAAAGTAATTTAATGGAAGTGTTGATATAAAATATAATTAAATCAGTGAAATATATTCTTGTTTCAATAACTACTTGATAGAAATAATAAAATAAATATATTTGGTTTAATAAATATTTCATTAAGATAATCAAATATATTATTAAACATTAAAGTAATTCAATGGAAGTGTTAATATAATATTTAATTAAATCAGTGAAATTTATTCTTGTTTCAATAACTGCTTGATAGAAATAATAAAATAAATATATTTGGTTTAATAAATATTTCTTTAAGATAATCAAATATATTATTAAACATTAAAGTAATTTGATAGAAGTGTTAATACAATATTTAATTAAATCAGTGAAATATATTCTTGATTCAATAACAATTTGATAGAAATAATAAAATAAATATATTTGGTTTAATAAATGTTTCATTAAGATAATCAAATATATTATTAAACATTAAAGTAATTCAATGGAAGTGTTAATATAAAATATAATTAAATCAGTGAAATATATTCTTGTTTCAATAACTACTTGATAGAAATAATAAAATAAATATATTTGGTTTAATAAATATTTCATTGAGATAATCAAATATATTATTAAACATTAAAGTAATTCAATGGAAGTGTTAATATAATATTTAATTAAATCAGTGAAATTTATTCTTGTTTCAATAACTACTTGATAGAAATAATAAAATAAATATATTTGGTTTAATAAATATTTCTTTAAGATAATCAAATATATTATTAAACATTAAAGTAATTCAATGGAAGTGTTAATATAAAATATAATTAAATCAGTGAAATATATTCTCGATTCAATAACTACTTGATAGAAATAATAAAATAAATATATTTGGTTTAATAAATATTTCATTAAGATAATCAAATATATTATTAAACATTAAAGTAATTCAATGGAAGTGTTAATATAATATTTAATTAAATCAGTGAAATTTATTCTTGTTTCAATAACTGCTTGATAGAAATAATAAAATAAATATATTTGGTTTAATAAATATTTCTTTAAGATAATCAAATATATTATTAAACATTAAAGTAATTTGATAGAAGTGTTAATACAATATTTAATTAAATCAGTGAAATATATTCTTGATTCAATAACAATTTGATAGAAATAATAAAATAAATATATTTGGTTTAATAAATGTTTCATTAAGATAATCAAATATATTATTAAACATTAAAGTAATTCAATGGAAGTGTTAATATAAAATATAATTAAATCAGTGAAATATATTCTTGTTTCAATAACTACTTGATAGAAATAATAGAATAAATATATTCGGTTTAATAAATATATCTTTAAAAAAAATTTAATATCTGATTTTACGTTGCACCTTTCTTGACTTTAAAAAAATAATTTATTGGTTTTCTTTTTGTAAATTCATTGAAATTGGATTTGTTGATTTTAAGGAACCTATTTCTTCAAATTAATTGTAATTTTTATTGAAATGCTGATCAAATTTTATGTGTTATATACAACAAAATATTTTTTTTATACAATTACATATATTATTAATTAAATGACAATGTTATTAACTTAGTGAAGCATTTATTTACAATATAAGCTTCTTTAACTTAATCGGATGACCGTTAATTCAAGCAAATATTATATTGATGATTGATCAATATTTTTTTATTGTTATTAAAGATTTTGTTAATTTTACAAACGATTTACTAAAATAAATATTTAATTACTGTAACAAAATATATAGATAATTTACAAACATATTCTATTGTTACAAATAAATATTTTATAAAATTTTATCAGCTGCCTTAATGAAATTGATTTGATTAAATCAATCGAATAATTTAACCCTTTCAGAACGGAATTATTATTTCATCATGAAAAGTTCTGATAACCATTTAGCGATGATAAGTGTTCATTTATTAAGCAATTTTTGCGATAAAAAATTTTTTTTTTTTTCTTTTCAAGTTTTCTCAGTTTCTATCAAAGATATAATAACTTAGGCCCTCAGTTTGAGATCGGAAATAGTCCACTTCAATCTAATACACATATTTTTTTTACAAAATTTGAAGCCACTTTTGCACAATTTCAAAAAAACCAAAAAATGTCAATGTACATTGTAATGTACATTGGTTCTGAAAGGGTTAACCAAAACAATAAATTTTTCTTTATTTTAAAAAAATATTTATTTTTTTTTAACTTAGGTATTAATTTTTTTTATCCCAACTAAATATTTCAGTGATTTAATAACCTTGCATATTACTTCAATCAAAATTAATTTTTATCAACAAAATATTTAATAACTAAATTTATTTCATTGACTCAACTAAATTTTTTCTCAGTGTATACATTTATCTGTATACATAAAAAATATTAAAATTAAAAAAAATACTGAAATATATACATGTGCAACATAATTTATAAAAAAAAAAATTATGTTTAGTCGGGAATTGAACTACCAACAGATATCATACAAGTCCGTCACCTTCGATTCGCAGTTACGCCTACAGGGGGATACGCGTTGAATGGGCGTTTTGTCCCTAAGTGGTGAGATAATGCCACACTTCCTATATAAGTCGAACGTTGGCGGTTTTAAGTATGTACCCACAGCGCCTGCCCTAAAAATGTAAATGCGTCTTTATAATTATACGTAAATCCTAATATATGTGAATATGTATTGAAGTATAAATATGATATAATAGTATATAAAATAGTATGTTGTAAGTAAATATGTGTTTTGCACAGCAAATATTTATAAAATATAAAATAAAAAATAGAATGTTGAACAGAATCGTAACATAATACCTTTCAAACGGTGAAAACAGATAAAATTAACCAAATGATATTTGAATTGTTGACTTCCCCAAAGCCTCCGAGAAGCTTACACTGGAATCATACTGGAAGCTTCTAGCATTTTTTTATGGAAGCTTTCATGAAGTATTTTTAGAACCTTACAGCAACCTTCCTTGAAAGCTTCTTGTAAGATTCAAAAGGCTTTCATACTAGCTTCCATGGAAGCTTACTGATTTCTTCCATGGAAGCTTCCTGGAATCTTCCATTGAATCTTTCTGAAAGAAAAGTGCGCGGGACATTTTACGCTTCCAGGAAGCTTTAATTGAAGCTTTCACGGAAGCTTGCATGTAAGCTTTTTGCATTATTCCGTGGAAGCTTCCATGAAGTACACTGGACGGACACTGATTCGCGACCCCATGTTCGTGCCTTTTGAATATGCAGTGGGTCGCGAATCAGTGTCCGTCCAGTATACTTTTGGAACCTTGCGGCAATTTTCCTTGGAAACTTCTTGTAAGATTCAAAAAGACCTTTATGCTAGCTTCCATGGAAGCTTACTAATTTCTTCCACGGAAGCTTTCTGGAAGCTTCCATTGAATCTTTCTGAATGAAAATTGCGTGGGACATTTGACGCTTCCAGGAAGCTTACATGGAAGCTTCCGAGAAGTTTTCGAACCTTTTATGGAAGCTTCGGTGCTATGTGGGTTATCATTTTAACTAAATGTTATTTTTTCAAAAAACTGTAAAAAACTATGAAAAAATATAAATAATCGTAAATAAATGTGAATAATTGTAAAAAAAATAAATAAATGTAAATAACTGTAAATAAATATAAACAACTGTATATTTATAGTTATTTACAGTTATTTACAGTTAGTAACACTTATTTACAATTATTTCCAGAAATTTTTTCCATATGCATATAATGAAAAAACATCTATAAATATAGCTAAAAAATATAGGTAAAAATATAGCTACATTGTGTATTACAGCTATATTTACGTGTTTTTTTAGCTGTATATCTATAAGAAATATAGCTAGATTTTTAGCAATATTTTTACCTATCTTTATAGGTATAATCCCTATTTTAGCCCATTATAGCTAGAAATATAGCTGAAAATCTAGCTATATTTCTCATAGATATACAGCTAAAAAAAACACACGAATATAGCTATAATACACATTAATATAGCTGTATTTTCTTTATCTATATTTTCAGCTATATTTATAGATGTTTTTTTTTGACCGGGTGGGCTTATCTTAATAAAATTATTTACAACTGTTTATTTTTAAAGAACGATAATATAAAATAATATTTGATGAGATTATATTATATAATAAAATTATATTAGCAATAAAATTAAGTAATCCTTATCATTCGCTTTTGAAAATATTTTCATTCTAAAAAGATTAGGATATGCCAAAGTTTCGCTAATTCAATAAAGTCATTCAAAAAATATTTTGTTTCAAACAAAGAAACGAATAGATTACTTATTTTGCTATAATGAAAATTAAAAAAAAAAATAATGAGTTCGCAAATGATGTAAACTATATTGTTCTCTTATAATATTAAATTTTTTACATATTTATGTTTTAAATAAAATAAAACAGTTTTATGTCGAAAAAGTGTTTATTTGTAGAAATTGTACATATAAAACAAATTCAATTTACATTTAAAATTCGAATTTGAAGTTGGCGCGTACCAAACTATAAATTAGCATTGATGCCAACTATGAAACATGGCTTCTTGCACGGCCATTGTATTCTTACAGCTGATCGCATCTTTTTAGAAAAATGTAATTTTGCTTTTTTGCGATATGATTTATCAAACCAAGTTTCCGCCCTTCATTTTTCAAAGATAAAATGATCCTGAATAGGAAATTTCCCTACGAAACACGGTTTTTGAGAAATTTGATTTTTTCGAACTGAGAAATTTGTTTTTCTAATTATCTTCGATTAACGCTTTTTTTCGCTAATTTTTAGGGTTTCCGCCCTTTATCGAAATTAAATGAAGTGATCTATAAAAAGAAAACTCATTCCGATGTATAGTTTTTTCAAAAATTGTAATTTTATAAAATTATAATTTTCGATCGGTAAAGTAGCGTGAAACCATACCTTTAACCAATAAAAGGATACAAAAAAAAAGACAGCGCGTTATCACTTCCAATTCGCTCTCACAATGTACTGATCTTGTTGTCTCTTTTCTTCTCCCCATCTTCGTTCTTCCTCTCTTTTTACCTCTTCTTCATAGCATACCGACTCCTAGCGCATGCGCGGTCGTTGATATGTATTAGTAGTAACTGTGCTCTCTCTTATGGTCCTCGCTAGCAGCACTGACGTTCACCTCGTGGTACCGGGAAATTTAAACAAAAAAATCTCTCTATTAATAACTTTATTTAATTTATTAAAGATGCGCCCGGGTCGGTGAGTGCACCGATGGTGTGTTTGAGTATGCTTGCGTAGTTTTTAAAATTTTTAATTCAACAAAAAAATTTATTGGGACGTACCACGTCACATGTTAAAAAAACATTTATTAAAAAAATGGTTTAATTTTTATAGTTACAAAAATAATTTAATTATAATACTGCTCATAAATTTGCTACGTCTTATCGAACTACATGAAAAACTAAAAAAACTATCGTATATTTAGAAAGAAATATTGTAGGAAAATTGAAAAAAAAGTAGGTATTTTAAAGTATTTACTAAAAAGAATGCATTACATTTTTTCAAAGCTTCTTATCATATTATAAAGTTAACTGAAAAATAAAATGTATTCATTTAATTTAAAAAACATGTATTTGTTTAATTACTTTTCAAGTATAATTCAATAAAATTTTAAAAGTAATATATTTGATAGTATTGCACTGTTTTGTGTCATTTGGGAAAATTATTTTCATAAGAAATGGAATCAAAATTTTACGCATAAGTACGGAAAATTAACGTAAAATTTTGTATGTTTTGAAACAAAAAAAATTTTTGTTAAATTTACATCAAATATATGTACTTCATTATTCAAATTGTCTCATTACATATAATTATACATTTCATTCAAAAAATTAATATTCCTTATAAATTTTTTTATTGAAATTTTCATTTTAAAATTTACACAAAAACTTTTTTGAAGTAGCCAAAGGGTACCTCCCGTTAAAATAGTCAATTTTGCCCTGTCCCTGAAATTTTTGTTTGACCTTGTCACTTTGTTTTGGATAAAAAAAAATAGTTTTTGTCATATTTGCAGACCGCGACCCCCCCCCCCCGTCTACAGCATGGAAAAAATGACTTTTTCACTATTTATTTTTTTTCTCCGCATCTAGTCAGTAAAAAAAACCCCAAAAAAATCGAGCTTATAGCTTAAATGGTTACAAATCACGTAGAATTATTTCATAAAGATTTGATGATGCTATATAACCTAAAAGGATGAAAAAAAATTCAAACCCTTCCTATTTTCACGGGAAATGCGGTACAGGGCCAATTCTTGCAAAAAAACTTGTATTTTGTTTAAAATTACTTGCCTGAATTTTTCCAGATATTTCCTGTTGGTGCGCCATAGTTAAAAACACAAAAAACTCATTTTTTCGACGTTTTTGGCTGATTGTAGCTCATTTGCAGACTTTGTATTATTATTTATATTATGAAATTGTATCCTAGAACTTCATTTATAAATTTAATTATGCAATCAAGTCAGAAAAATAAGATTTACAAATATCCGCATCATATTTTTGCACGAATCCACATTTTAGATTAGGTATTTAAACACTTCTTTCATGATTTTGTTGATATTTCACTTCTACTTTATATGTGATAAAATCTTTTAAATATTATATTGCTTTAATAAAAGAAAATATTTTGGTAAATAAGTCATTTCACAGATACAGCTATATTAAGTACGGTCGAAATATCAACTTGAGATTATATATGAATTTATATTTCGTAAGAAAAACTTATCAATACAAACATTATCATCATGATTTAATAATATAAACCTTGACTTTGGCATTTTTAACATTATGTAATCTAAATCTGCACTTAAGTCACACTTTTGCGAGAGCTATGTGGTCTATTTTTACACTGTGTAAAAAAAATGTGAGCATGCGAGTACATTGAAATCTTGATTACATGTCTCATATTAATATTATTAATATTACAATATTAAATATAATATTTGTTAAAAAGCGCATATAATTCGCAATTATTTTAGGACATTTGCAATCGTTTTAATGATCATAAATAAAGTTTGCACTTATGTCATGTATTGTATTATATTATCTCCATTGACATAGCTACGAATCTAGTAACGTAACTCAAGTAACAATCGTTCCGCTGGAAGTTATAGTCTTTACTCAGTTCTCAGATATCTGTCTATTTTCTTACTCTTTTTCCATAAGAAGAACGAGGATAGAATATTTGAGAACTTGAGTTGAGTCTACGATTTCGAGCCATAAAAAAACATTTTGGCCCGAATTCATAGTCGTGTCTTGAGTAATAAGTATGACTTAAAACTTAAGTTTTGTTACTTGAGTATTAGCTGTTACTTCAATTGAGTGCTACATGAAGAGGTTATCACAGTTAGTTATGAAACAAAATCACACAAATAAGATAGTCGTAGGTAAGGATGTAACATTCAATTGAAGCAACAGTTGATACTCAAGTAACGATTGTTAATTTTTAAGTCATACTTAATACTCAATACACGACTATGAAGACTCGCTCGCGAGACGTCAAAGTGGTCGGACGTGCCTTATATCAGCTCGCGTAGTATAAACTATTCATATTAATATAGTTAAAACATTGTTATATAATACAGTCTATTGAGGCGGTAAACAACGAGGAGCTCCTCGGATCTCAAGAGGAGGATTCAACCTCCAACAAAATTCAACATGTTCTCTCGTTAGATGACATAAAAAGCGTGTGCAGCACAATAGCAAACGAAGAAAGCTTAACTAAAGAAGATTCTATAGGACTTAACCTCTCCCGAGCATTGAAAAAAAGAAAAGCTAGCAATAACAATCCACCAAATGTGAATTACAAAAGATCCACGCCGTCTATCATAAAGAGCGTAACATCAATCATGACTGACAAAAGAAGCAAAGACGAATTAATTCTCGAACACATTGAACTCAAAAAAGAGGTTGAATTACTAAAAGCTAAATTCCAAGAACTGAATAAGCGCCTGACAAAGTTATCAACAAATAATATCGAAGTCTGCAAGGACAGCGCTGGCAATGGAGAGAGACAGCAGCAGCAACAACCGACGCAAGCTGAGAGTAAACAAGTTACCACAAATACGAAGACCAAGACTTCGCTGAATAGACCGCCAATCATCACAGTAATGAATACTAATCAACAAGTAACATATAGATTAATTAAAGAAAAACTTTCTATTATAAACTTTAAAATCAAAAGATTAAATACTAATAAACATTATATACAACTAGATAACCTTAAAGTTTTTGATAAACTAACCAAAACGATGTTAGAAAGAAAAATAAAATACTTTACATACACACCTAAGGCGCTAAAGCCACAATCTATACTATTAAAAAGTTAAGATGATAGTTTCTCATCGGAGGAAATTGAATCAGAATTAAAAGCACTTAAAATTGAAAATGTCAACATACTTAAAGTATCTAATTTTACAATTAAAAATTCTCATGAACAGAAAAACAAAATGCCAGTTTTTATGATTCAAATTTCCCCCGAAAGTGATATAAACGCTTTAACTAATATTAAATTATTTTTGCACCAAGTAATTGCCTGGGATCGCATAAGAAAAAAAGAACCTATAGTATGTGCTAGATGTCAAAGAGCCGGCCATACGGCAATAAATTGTAATCTTGATTTTAGGTGCGTAAAGTGTTCTAATCAACATGAACCAGGCAATTGCTCGATACTCAAAGAACAAAAAATCGATCAAGCTAATCTGTATTGCATTAGATGTCAAAGCTACGGACATCCTGCCAATTATAAAGGCTGCCCTAAATACAAGGAACTAAAACTTAGATTCCGGGAAAAAATTAATAAAAGATTAAACAACAAAATGAACATCCTCTCCGGAAATATTGAAAATAACTTGTACAGAAAAGCTTCAGGTAAAAAATCTCACGTGAAATCTCACATGAGATCTCACATGAGATGTCACGTGAGATCTCATGCCAAAATGTCAAGTAACTATTGAATTAAAAAAAATACATGTGATCTCACGTGAGATATCACGTGAGATCTCATGTATGGTCTGATGTACAATTGATAAAAATTTTATTCAGTGTGGTATTGAAATTAATAAGAGAATAGCTATTTTCAAATAACCTATTAAATATTTGAGTATGATATAACGTATCTCATCCTTTAACCTTTAGAGGACGGGGAATTGGGTCTACTGTTTTCTCTCACTTTTCTATAGAAATCGAGTTTTTCTGATGTTTCACATCTCAAAACTAATACATGTGAAGGGTCGATCATGGGCATGGCCCGTATAGGGGCCATCCCGTCCTCTAAAGGTTAATACTAAACTTTAATATGAGATGTCGCATGTTACCACTCTTATGTATGGTTATATATTAAAAGTGTTCCCTATTGAAAGAAAAAGACATGAGATTTCATGTGAGATATCATGTAAAATCAAATATCATTTCATTTTCAATGGTTAGAGTTTGCGTGAGATCTTAGATGTAATCTCACGTGAGATGTCATGTGAGATTGGGTTTCGCGGATAACATTTTTATTCACATAAGATCTTACGTGAGATCTCATATAAAATCTTATGTAAGATCTCACGTGAGCTCTCATGATCGAAGATAAAACAAGATTCTATAAAAGACTTCTCATGATGTCTTACGTGATATCTTACGTGTAGAAAAAATTTGTTTAAGACTCTAGATCTCAAATGAGATCTCATGTGAGATTTCATGCGAGATCAGTTCTGGCAGAAGATATTTTTTAGCACTTGAGATCTTACGTGATATCTCACGTGTACTCTTACGATAGAAAATGAAATAATACTATATTTGAGAACTTACATGATCTACCGTGAATTTTTATGTGCAAAAAAATTTTATTTTTCTTAGCACCCGATCTCCGGTAAATATTTTTCGGCATATAAGATCTCACTTGAAATATCATATGATATCTCACATGAGATCTCGAGTGAGCCCTTACGAACAAAACCGAGACAAGATTTTATTTGAGAACACACGTGATACCTAACGTGAGGTCTCATGTGCAAAATCAATTTTACTTAACGTTCGATGTCACATGAGATCTCATGTGAGCTCGGTTTTCGCGGTAAATATTTTTTGGCACATGAAATTTTACGTGAACTGTCACAATCGAAAACCAAACGAGATTTCATTTAAGAACTTACATGAAATCTCACATGAAATCGAGACAGCTCACATGAGATCTCATGTGAGCTGGGTTTCCGCGGTAAATATTTTTTGGCACATAATATCTTACGTGAACTGTCATAATCAGAAACGAAACGAGATTTCATTTGAAAACTTGAATGAAATTTCATGTGAGATCGAAACAGCTCACATGAGATCTCACGTGAAATCTCATGTGAGCTGGCTTTTTACGGTAAATATTTTTTGGCACATGAAATCTTACATGAACTGGTACGATCGAAAAAAAACGAGATTTCATTTGAGAACTTACATGAAATCTCACATATGATCGAGACAGCTCACATGAGATCTCACGTGAGATCTCATGTGGAATCGTGTCTTATGACAAACATTTTTTGACATATGAGATCTTATGTGAGATATTTTATGAGATTTCACATAAGATCTTACGAGTGCTTTCACTATCGAAAATAAAATATCTTCAAATGAGATCTCATGTGAGATTTCATGCGAGATCAGTTCTGGCAGAAAATATTTTTTAGCACTTGAGATCTTACGTGATATCTCACGTGTACTCTTACGATAGAAAATGAAATAATACTATATTTGAGAACTTACATGATCTACCGTGAATTTTTATGTGCAAAAAAATTTTATTTTTCTTAGCACCCGATCTCCGGTAAATATTTTTCGGCATATAAGATCTTACTTGAAATATCATATGATATCTCACATGAGATCTCGAGTGAGCCCTTACGAACAAAACCGAGACAAGATTTTATTTGAGAACACACGTGATACCTAACGTGAGGTCTCATGTGCAGAATCAATTTTACTTAACGTTCGATGTCACATGAGATCTCATGTGAGCTCGGTTTTTGCGGTAAATATTTTTTGGCACATGAAATTTTACGTGAACTGTCGCAATCGAAAACCAAACGAGATTTCATTTAAGAACTTACATGAAATCTCACATGAAATCGAGACAGCTCACATGAGATCTCATGTGAGCAAGGTTTCCGCGGTAAATATTTTTTGGCACATAAAATCTTACGTGAACTGTCATAGTCAGAAACGAAACGAGATTTCATTTGAAAACTTGAATGAAATCTCATGTGAGATCGAGACAGCTCACGTGAGATCTCATGTGAGCTGGCTTTTTGCGGTAAATATTTTTTGGCACATGAGATCTTATGTGAGATATTTTATGAGATTTCACATAAGATCTTACGAGTACTTTGACTATCGAAAATAAAATATCTTCAAATGAGATCTCACGTGAGATCTCATGTGAGCTCGGTGTTTGCGGTAAACATTCTTTGGCATATGAGATTTTACGTGGGATATTTTATACTTACATAAGATCTCACATGAGCTTTAACGATCGAAAACAAAATGTAATTTCAAATGAGATCTCACGTGGGATCTCATGTGAGTTTGGTGCTTACGGTAAATATTTGTCACTTAAGATTTTACTCGAGCTATTATGATCGAAATCGAAACAAGATTTCATTTGAGAATTTACATGAAATCTCACATAAGAACGCGACAGCTCACATGAAATTTCATGTAAGATTGAGACAGCTCATATGAGATCTCACGTGAGATTTCATGTGAAATCGTGTCTTACGACAAACATTTTTATGCATATGAGATCTTACGTGAAATATTTTATGAGATTTCACATAAAATCTTACGAGTGCTTTCATTATCGAAAATAAAATATTATCTTCAAATGAGATCTTACGTGAGATCTCATTCGAGCTTGGTGTTTGCGGTAAACATTCTTTGGCATATGAGATTTCACGTGGGATATTTTATATTTTACATAAGATCTCACATGAGCTTTCACGAACGAAAATAAAATGTAATTTCAAATGAGATCTCACGTGGGATCTCATGTGAGCTTGGTGCTTACGGTAAATATTTTTTGTCACATAAGATTTTACATGAGCTATTATGATCGAAATCGAAACAAGATTTCATTTGACAACTTACATGAAATCTCATATAAGATCGAGACAGCTCACATGAAATTTCATATAAGATCGAGACAGCTCACATGAGATCTCACGTGACATCTCATGTGAAATCGTGTCTTATGACAAACATTTTTTGACATATGAGATCTTATGTGAGATATTTTATGAGATTTCACATAAAATCTTACGAGTGCTTTCACTATCAAAAATAAAATATCTTCAAATGAGATCTCACGTGAGATCTCATGTGAGCTCGGTGTTTGCGGTAAACATTCTTTGGCATATGAAATTTTACGTGGGATATTTTATGCTTACATAAGATCTCACATAAGCTTTAACGATCGAAAATAAAATGTAATTTCAAATGAGATCTTACGTGGGATCTCATGTGAGTTTGGTGCTTACGGTAAATATTTTTTGTCACATAAGATTTTACATGAGCTATTATGATCGAAATCGAAACAAGATTTCATTTGAGAACTTACATGAAATCTCACATAAGATCGCGACAGCTCACATGAAATCTCACGTAAGATTGAGACAGGTCATATGAGATCTCACGTGAGATCTCATGTAAAATCGTGTCTTACGACCAACATTTTTATGCATACGAGATCTTACGTGAGATATCTTATGAGATTCCACATAAGATCTTACGAGTGTTTTCACTATCGAAAATAAAATATTATCTTCAAATGAGATCTCACGTGAGATCTCATGTGAGCTCGGTGCTTACGGTAAAAATTTTTTGTCACATAAGATTTTACATGAGCTATTATGATCGAAATCGAAACAAGATTTTATTTGAGAATTTACACGAAATCTCACATAAGATCGCGACAGCTCACATGAAATCTCATATAAGATCGAGACAGATCATATGAGATCTCACGTGAGATCTCATGTAAAATCGTGTCTTACAACCAACATTTTTATGCATATAAGATCTTACGTGAGATTTTTTATGAGATTTCATATAGGATCTTACGAGTGCTTTCATTATCGAAAATAAAATATTATCTTCAAATGAGATCTCACGTGAGATCTCATTCGAGCTTGGTGTTTGCGGTAAACTTTCTTTGGCATATGAAATTTTACGTCGGATATTTCATATTTTACATAAGATCACACATGAGCTTTCACGAACGAAAATAAAATGTAATTTCGAATGAGATCTCACGTGGGATCTCATGTGAGCTTGGTGCTTACGGTAAATATTTTTTGTCACATAAGATTTTACATGAGCTATTATGATCGAAATCGAAACAAGATTTCATTTGACAATTTACATGAAATCTCACATAAGATCGCGACAGCTCACATGAAATCTCATATAAGATCGAGACAGCTCATATGAGATCTCATGTAAAATCGTGTCTTACGACCAACATTTTTATGCATATGAGATCTTACGTGAGATTTTTTATGAGATTTCACATAAGATCTTACGAGTGCTTTCACTATCAAAAATAAAATATCTTTAAATGAGATCTCACGTGAGATCTCATGTGAGCTTGGTGTTTGCGGTAAACATTCTTTGGCATATGAAATTTTACGTGGGATATTTTATGCTTACATAAGATCTCACATGAGCTTTAACGATCGAAAATAAAATGTAATTTCAAATGAGATCTCACGTGGGATCTCATGTGAGTTTGGTGCTTACGGTAAATATTTTTTGTCACATAAGATTTTACATGAGCTATTATGATCGAAATCGAAACGAGATTTTATTAGAAATCTTATATGATATCTCACGCGAGAGCTCATGTGCGAAAAAATTTGGTTTTATCGTCACCCGATTTTACATAATATCTCAGGTGAAATCTCATGAAAGATTGGGTCTTGCGGTGAATATTATTTGGCATACTAGATCTGATACGAGATATATTAAATCTCACATGAGATTTTACGTGATCTTTCACGATCGAAAATTAAACGTGATTTTAATTGAGATCTCACTTCAGACCTGATGTGAGTTCGGTCTTGTGGTAAATACGTAACTGAGCATTTAATAATAAACTTCAACACGAGATATCGCATGTTTTCACTTGAAATCTTATGTATAATTATATATAGAAAGTGTTTCCCAATAAAATTATATGAAACCTTATAGAAAATCTCATGTGCCAAAATATTTTATTTTTTTCGATATTTGATCCCTCCTGAGATGTGATATGAGATATTACATGAGATTTCTCGTGAGATCTCATGGGGTATCAGGTGTCATGGAAAATATTTTTTTACAAATGAGATCTTACGTAAGATCTCATATGAAATCTCACGTGAGCTCTCACGATTGATAATAAAACGAGATAAAATATGAGAACTTACATGATATCTCATGAGATCTCATGTGTAAAAATATTTTTATCATCACCCGAACGACCTTACGTATATCTCATGTGAGATTGGGTCTTATAGTAAATATTTTTTGGTACATGGGATCATACTTGAGATCTCACGTAAGCTCTCACGATCGAGAACAAAATAAAATTTCATATGCAAACTCAAATCTTTTTCATGATAGAGCAGACCGGAGTAGAATTTGATACCGACCGAGTAAAAATTGAGTTTTTTGTTATTTACTCAAGTATTAATCGGTGTATCTTCAAATTAAAGATTGAGCGCAATAGGTATTATTATAATGAACATCTATGCACAAGAAAAAAAATTCTACCGATTTGTTTTTGAGAAAAGTAAGGAACGCCGAGGTAAAAGTTTATGTTTATAATATTTTCGCATTCCTTACTCTTCTCAAAAACAAATCGGTAGATTTTTGTTTTCTTGTGCATACATATTTGTAATAATTATATCTATTGCGCTTAACCTTCAATTTTCAGATACACCGATTAATACTTGAGTAAATAACGAAAATCTCAATTAGACAAGGACAGCGAATCCGGCCTGTTCTTAATGTAATTTTTTCAGTAGGGTCATACACAGTGACATAATGTTGTTGAACCTTTGTTGATATTTAGTGTATGAAAATGGGATAGTCAAAGGCCTCACATCACCCCTCAACGCCCTCACTGGTCGGCTCCACAGGTATCTAGAATACGAATAAGATGATGAACGAGTTTGTAAAGAATATTTTATACAAAAAAGAAGTAGCAAAGTAATTTCTTCTACTAGCTGTAGATAACCAGCCCAGCGAAGACCTTTAATCAGAGATGTGTTCACGCTTACCAAAGCCATAGATGTAACGGAAATTGCCAGAGTTGATGATTCTCTGAAGCCTAAGGTCAAGTTCAGCAGAAAGGTCACAATAAACAAGACAACAATAGTCTAAGGTAGGAATAAGCAATATTTGAATGAGATACTTTCATGAAGCAAAAGTAGTACTTTTCCTAAGAAAATTAAACCAATGAGGCAGAGAGAATAATGTATTGCATATTTGAGTGACATACTTCTTCCAACTTAGCTTACTATCTAGCCAGACTCCCAAACTACGTACAGTAGATTCAAACTTAATAATGTCATCCATTAATGGTACACAGTAATATGCAGTGTTTAAATCATGTTAATATAATAATAAGAACCTATTATTATAGCTTTAGTTTTATTGATGTTAAGCTAAAGGTGATTACTAGAAGCCCATTTTGCAATGAGCTCAGCATGTTCATTCATGAGTGTGGTAAAAGCATCAAGTTTGGTAATAGGGAAATCTATGTATATCTGCAAGTTATCTGCATATATAAGATGTTGAACATTATTACTAAATTCAATAGCAATATTGTTTATATAAATAGAGAACAGAAACGACCCTAGTAAAGAGCTTTGAGGAACACTTGTAGTATGTTACGTATTCAGACGTGTTGCCATCTACGTCAATGACAGCCTGCCACTTATCCAACAGATAGGAAGCAAACCATCTAACAACAGTGATTGAAATGTCAAGTGAAGTCAGTTGTCATTAACGCCATCTATCGCTACTTACGACTCGCAAAAGCGTGAGATACCCATATGGAAATAATTTATGTGAAAAACTGTAAATAATAGTAAATAATTGTAAATAACTGTTAAAAAGTGTAGGAATTGAGACATAAATAATAGTTATTTGCAGTTATTTACTATTATTTATTATTAATTACTATTATTTATAGTTATTTACAGTTATTAACTGTTATTAACTGTTATTTACAGTTATTTACAATTATTTACAATTATTTACAGTTTTTTATAATTATTTACATTTATTCATAATTATTTACAGTTATTCATAATTATTTACAGTTATTCATAATTATTTACAGTTATTTACATTTTCAAAAATTTTTGAATCAGTGGATAATTTAATGTTATTAATAATTATTTACAATTATTTATAGTTATTTACAGTTATTTACAGTTTTTTACAGTTATTTACAGTTATTTATAATTATTTACAACTATTTACAATTTTCCATAGTTTTTTACAATTATTTACAGTTATTCACATTTTTTAAAATTTTCGCCTATATATAAAATTATTGAATAAATTCGTGATAATTTTCGAAAATGTAAATAACTGCAAATAATTGTAAAAAACTATAAATAATCGTAAATAACTGTAAATAATTGTGAAAAAAGTGAATAAATGTAAATAACTGTAAATAAATATAAATAACTGCAAATAAGTGTAAATAACAGTTAATAAGTGTAAATAATAGTTAATAACTGTAAATAAGTGTAAATAACAGTAAATAATTGTAAATAATTGTAAATAACTGTTATTTATGTCTCAATTCCCACATTTTTTAACACTTTTCTACAGTTATTTACAGTTATTTACATTTATTTACATTTATTTACAGTTATTAGCAGTTATTTACAATTATATCCAAAAATTTTTTCCATATGGGTATAAGCGAATTTAAGGCACCCAGTGCTATACAGTATATTATTAAAAGTCTAAGTTGGATTTATTCTTTTGCATTTGTTAAGAAAATTAAAAAAGTTCATGATCAATAAATTTATTTTATTGTTTCCTCGTTCTGAGATTAGGTTAGTAAATAAAAGTTAAAAGTCTAGTTTGAAGTGAAAATTATGCATTTATTTTGAAAAAACTCATAACTCATTAAAAATAGAAATTGATTATGAATTTATGTATACACTATTGATGCACCAAGCACGTGCAAATGAAAAATAATTTTATTGGTTTTTTAATTTTAAATATTGTTATAAAATATATTAATTAATTATTTAAGATTAATAATGTATTAAATTAGGTACTGCACAAATATATTTTTTTTCATATATTGTCATGAAAACACATATTTTTTCTATTTCATCTGTACAAATAATTATAGGGTTCTCTTCGATTTCCTTTATTTCTTGCAATTCTTTAAAACGATCTCCAAAACTATTACGAGTATTAATTCGAAAGCAAACGGTCAGTTCTGTTTTTGTTTCATGATGTACTAAGAAGCATTGTAAACATACATATTCTTTGTTTTTTAGTTGAGCAAACGAATTGTTGGATCTTTTATTTTGTTTTGAGTTTGATTCGTACAAACAGTTATCTTTTATAATTTTATTAAAAATATCAACATTTTGAGGTACATTCAAATTATTAAGTATTCTATTCATAGGATAATGTTGTCTACCAAAATAAGTTATCTTATCTAATTTGGTTGTATTTTTTGCTCTCGATGATAGTATATCATCACAGAACAATTTAATTATTTCATTAGCATGGGTATACTTTATCTTGTAATACGAGAAAACTATGATTAATGTAGACGTATCTTGAAATTTGCTGAGGTACCCCTTTTGCACATTTTATTGCTTTCAGCAAATAATGATTCGCGGACTCAAAACTAAAAGTTGAGTGAGCCCATAAAGGTCCAAAATTTGAAACGCTTGAAGAAAGATGTAACATTTGGTGAACATTAAATGTCATAGATTTTTTTCCAAAATATTCTTCACTTTTAGCGACAAATTCATGCAACAGAATGTCTGCTTTGTCTATTTCATTTTGATGAATGTTCGTTTTCAATAAAATATATACACTCTCTACAAATAGTATCCAATGGTACAAAAGTTTTTTATTTAAAACTAGTGAAAGTAGAGGAATACTATAATATAGAATAAAATTTTCCCATTCGCGAGCTTTCCAGTCCTTTCGATCCATTAGAGATCTACTTAGACGCGTAATTTGATTTGGAGCTGCTATACTGCTTATTTTAGAGTCCAACATGTTAAATTCGATTTCCGTTAGATTTTCAAGATAATATTCAGTATATTGTTTGGCAACTCCTTCTAAGCAACAGTGAAGATAATCTGGAAGAAAGCCCGTGATTACATTAAAAGTTGTTAAATTCATTAGGGGTGACGGATATTTTATACCATCTTTTGGATTTTTTGGGTCAGCGTTCAGCATATCTACTAATGTGTCGTTTTCATCACGCAGTTCTACTTTATCTCGCATTAAGGGATACCTAACACTTCTTTCAAAATGTTCACCGGGATGGAGACACCAATTACATCCATAATATCCATTATATTGATTGATACCTTGAATTGGAGCTCTTGCAACAGAATCCACACAGCATGAAATGAGATGTAATTTTATTGTACGTGGGACTCCTTCTATGATACAGCTGATACCTTCACATGATAATTGTTTCATCATATCAACATAAGGATCTAAAAATACACTCATTTCTGGTTTTTTTTTGTGGAACCATACACCACATGTTATTAAATTTTTTGTTCGTTCTTCTATAGGAAGTTCATTTAACATCAAGTACATTGGCCATATTGAGTATTGTGATGATTTAAATTTTGGTGCTCCATCAGTATTAAATATCACTGTTGCGTAATTGAGTCTATCTTCTTTTGAAAATAAGCTTAAGAATTTTCGGTATTCATTACCGTCATATATGTCTTTAATTTGACCTTTTTCATATTGCCTTTCATTTGTAACGTAATTATAATATTTTCCATGAATATTCAATAGGTCAGATATTTGAATGGATGGATTGATTACTATAAAAAAGCTCGCATTACTAGGATTTGATAAATCTAAATCTATCTGACATTTCTGACAATTTTTTATATTATGAACTACTTCATATTTACCAATGTACGATGAGCAATTGTGGCAGATTGCATGGAAATAGGCCCCAGACTTTTCGTTTAATAGTTGATCTGTCACATAACGTGTATCTGGTAAAATATCTTCTGAAAATATACTATTTACAAGTTTAAACAAATTTATCATAGCAGTAGTAGATGAACCATTTGAAATACAATATTTTAAGATCATTAAGAAAATTTCCCCCAAGGTTTTATCTACTGAAGCTGTTATACGCTGTAAAAATTTTTCATTTCCCATAAATTCTTGAAGATTCTTAGGATTCTTATTTTTTTCATTTATTGTTTCATTTTCTATCATAATATCACGTAAGTTATTATCTACATCCAAATTTCCAATTTCATTTGTAAGTTCTCTCTGGAAATATAAAAATTACATTATTTATATTATTGTATACACATTGATTATAAATATAAATTTTTGTTTTGATTCTCAATTCAGTATTTTAAATATTTCTATACTACAGCCTTTCATTATAATTTAAAAAAGCATAATATAGAAACATTTCGGATGATTTTTAAATAACAGTAGATTCGAGAAGCTGCATATGTCGATAACTGCGTATGAATCATATACCCTATTGTATCACCTTAATATAATAGAATGTACTGATCTACAGAATTATTTTTTCAATTGGTGAATAAATAAAATAGTAATTGTAGTTCATTTTGAGATTGATTTATTTATAAGATATTTATTATGATTCATAGATTTTATGTCACATCTACAACTTAAAAAAGAAGCATTTTTCTATATAAATTATAAGAAAATTTTTCTTGGTTGAAGTTATTAAGAGGAGGTTGAAACTATTTGACGCTTGGTGGCGCTGCTCTCAGGTGAGAGAAAAACAAAATATTTTTATTTAGCAATTAACGATTTACGGAGACAGTAATATACTTCTAATGTTGTCAAAGGCACTAGCCATATATAAGTAGAGTAATTATTTATGTAAAATCTAAGATATTTATATAAAGCGAAAAATACAGTATGAACTAGAGCTGGCGTGAGCATATGTTGTAACGTTTTTCCTTTTCTGAAGAGGAAAATACGTGTGATTTCCTGTTGCCGGACGCTTCAGGGATTGCCAGGGTAAGATCGGCAGGAGTTGGAGGAACGGACGGTGAAAGATGAAGAAAAGTAACCGGGTTAATCACGTTTGGTTATGCTAGGGAGTACCTTGGCTTTATTGTACTCAATAAACTCATTTACAACGACGATTATAATAATAAAATAATGATGATTTGTTAATCAAAACTAACCCTATTGTTCTATAAAATACAAATAATCTAACCTGACCTTAAATGAAAATATAATTTACAAAAGTAATTAGATCTTTATTAATGTCGGCCACTTGACGGCTATTTGATAAAAGAGTAATTAAATCAATTAATAAATCTTTAAATGAATCTAAATAATAGTTTATCTTCAACTAAAAGATTTATTTGATTGTACCGGCCTGGACGGTCTAACATGTACCGGTGTCTTTTACCTGCAAAAGTGTATAAAAGACAGAGACCAAAAGATTAACGACTAAATTACAACACGAATGGGTAGACGGCACCCTTAATTATCTGAATTACTAATCTCTATGGGCGCGGGTGGTCGAAGCCCTTAGTTGATGTGAAGACAATAGGTGGCCGACACCCTTAAGTTACTCTAAAGCCTGATGTCTATAACGTCGGTTGGATAGAGTCCTTTAATTAATATACAACATAATGGGCGGACGGCTACAAGCTATTGGGGGATGGCACCCTTAATTAAGCTAGTTGCGAAATGTGAAAGAAAATATCAAATTTTGGGTGGGCGTCACTCTTTAATTCAATGGCGCAACGGAATGGCGCCTATGTGCTCACTGGACGTGCCTCTATGCTTCCTGCATATGCACTGTAGTGTAGACCTGTGTGCACACTTGGTCTATCCTCATGTGCAATAGAGAGAAGCTCTGCCTTAGCTGTGGTGCTCCACAAGCCAAGACATCCAGCCACTATCTGTCTCACTCTCTCTTAGCCTTGTGTGCTCACATCGGTAAAGAGAGAGGGAAAACCATAGTCTACACTGCTTCGCTTGGCTAACTTCTCCTTATATACCTTAGCCTCATTTTTTCCTTTGCGCGCAACAACGCATGGGGTCGCCACCTAGCGGCTGAACTCGGAACTGCTGTTCCCTAGGCTGCTAGATGGGAAATTCGAATTGCGCGAGTATATATACTCGTCGCAATGTATGTATAGTTCTTTAATGTTAGTTTCTCTTTCGCACTTGGGAAAAATACCCATATGCTTATATTGGTTCTACCACGCGCCGCATTTTTCATTTTATAAGAATATTTTAGACTTTTTAAACAAGGTTAGCATCAATAATTATTCGACATATGTATAGCTAATGTCTTTGACAATATGAGTAGTATATTATTTTTTCGATAAATTCAAAATCAATGTATAAAAAATATTTTATATATTTTTCTTACCTGACCACAGTGCCATCCTATATCAAGCAGTGAATAGTTAGGACCTCCTCCGAAAATTCAAAAATATCAAGAAGAATTTATTTCTAATAAAAAATAAATTTTGCGGCAAAGGGGTACATAACGTTAATAATATAATCTCTGAAAATATTGTACTATTACTAACTTGAATTTCGTTGAATTTCTCAGATACATTATCCTCTACCATCGTATCCTTTCTAAAGCTAGAGTCAACTGAAGGTATCTATTAAAATAGAATTATTAATTTAAATTAAAAAGCATTAATTTGTATTATAGTACAATATAAAACAGGGTAGCTCACTTTAATGAATCCATGTCTATAATTCCGTCAAAATTAAAGTTAGCAAAAATTAACTTATACAAAAGATTTGTGGTTAAGAAAAGACCAAACAATGATGGTTGCTTTGAACTTTAGGTTGATTTTTAAAGTCATATTGATGATCAATTTGAGAAATTTAAATAGGAACATTTAATTTCGTATCCAAATTATGCGGTCATAAACGTTTTTAATTGATTAAAATCAAGCTTACTTTGTTTTAAATTTAACGAAGGTTTTCAAAGATATCTCGATTTTGCTAGATACATAGTATAATTATTTGCTGAAATTGATCAACAGTTCTTACAAGGAGAGGTTCCCATCTCCGGGAAACGGATTCGGCTGAAACTGTAGGACATGATTTTTTAATGAAAAAAAATGAACCCGTTTTTTGTCTTTTCGTCGAATAGGCCCCCTAGCCAAGAATATAGACATTTTTTCGAAAATATAGTAAAAAGGAACCTTTATAAGAACTGCAATATCGAAACAACAAAGATTCTTACAAAAAAATACATGATAAATGAAATAAAGTGCAAACCAAATGCTTTGATTTAAACTGATTTAAACTTTATTGCATTAAAAAAGCTTCAGTGGTTCAATAGTTATGCTTTATTTATAATTACTACATATTTTTTTATTTTTTAAGCATATAAAAAATTATTAATTTTTTACGCCATTTCATTGGCATATTTTAATTACCTGTAACTTTACAGGTAATTAAAATATACCTGTATTGTCACAAAAATATGGGTTCGTTAGTCAACGATAAGCCCAAGCGTTGGTTGACGGGATGTCGGAGCTGCAACAATCGAGTGAAATCTGTAATTGATGATCTAAAAAAGAAATTTTTAAATTATATATTACCAGAAAAGAAGCTTTGCATAGATGAAAGTTTAGTTTTGGTGAAAAGGTAGATTGAAATTCTAACGGTGTTTACCATTGAAACGAGATCGTTCTGGTATCAATCGGTTAGAACCAGTTGATTATGAAGCTGACTTTTTGATAGATTTTATTGCCTATACAGGTTCAGATACAAATCATGAAAAATTGGGTATGGGTGTTACTGTTGATATTGTAGCTTATTTTATCTTAATCTTGAAGTTTTTAGAACTCTCGTGTTCAGGTGGCCTAACGTATTTACGACTAATAGACGTCATATTCCTTGACAAATTCTGAAGAAAAATTTTGCAGTGTTATTGTCAACTTTGTAAGATGAAGAACGTAAAAAGACGCTCTACTTACCAATTCAGTATCAAGACACGAGGATTCAATTTGAAAGTCAAATTTTATTTAGTGTGTTATGTAAGATAGAGGCAATTAAAGAAATAGTCCTTGTTGAAAAAATGTATGTTTTTAAGGTAATTTTGAACTATTTCGATATTTAAAAAATCAACTAAAATAGATCAGCTGAAAAAGATCATCTAAAAAAGTCAGCTGAAAAAATTACTTGAAAAATTAAGTTGATAAAATTCTATGTTAGGATAAGAAAGCAAAAGTTTTATCAGGTAATTTTCATGTCTTTAATTTTTTATTTGTTAAAAAACATTTGCTTTTTTATCCTAAACATAGAATTTCAACAACTAATTTGAACTTGGACAAAATAAACGAAAATAAGTAATGTGGAATTGTTTTAGAATATTGGATTAATTACATCATAAAGGAAGTAAGCGTTAAGAGTTTTTAAAGATGTTTTTGGTTTGGTAAAAAAGGTTTGTAAACCTTAATTGGATGTAAAATTTATCGCCTTTTTAGAATTTGAAGATAAAACTAGATGTTTATATTTAAATTTTTTAAGTTAACCTTGAAATGACCTTGAGAATCAACTTGAAGGGCAAATTGATAGCCATCATTATTTAGCCCTATCTTAACTCTGAAACTTTTGTGGAAGTCGATTTTTGCAATCTCTAGTTTTCACAGAGTTATAGAAATGGATCCATTACATGTTCTATCCTATATATTTATATAAACTAATATAATCTTACTCTTTTAAAATTATTTTGTTGATCTAGATCGATTTGGTAACGTTGTGCCGTTCGCTTTGGGATGGCTTCATCGCCAATGTCTAAATATCTTTTATACTTATTCATTTTTACATGAATCAATCTGGTTAAACCTATAGTTATTATATAAAAAAGAATTATAAAATTATTCTTATTTTAATTAATCACATTGTATCTTATGTACCAGACCATTCCTAAGTAAATAATAAATAAATATTGGATTTTTGTCACATTTTTTGTGTTTGTGCCAGTTTGGCTTTGGTATTGTTGATGCATAAACATGCGTTATATAATAATAATAATAATAATAATAATAATAATAATAATAATAATAATAATCATAATAATAATAATGATAATAATAATCAAGCGTCTAATAAAAAAATGAAACATTTTATTTTTAACTAATTTTTTTTTTATATCTACGTGATAATCATGCAGTTAACACATGATGACCCGCATCAAATACCGTGCCGTGAAACCATGTGGGAATCAAATGAATTTTTTAGTAAAGTTTTTTTTATTATTATCTGCTTAATTGATACAATTAGTCCTTAGTGATAAGATTCAGTTATTTTTTTGAGTGACAGTAACATCTACGTTTGCAATTATAAAGAGTATATTAATCGTAGAATTATTTTCAAATTTTTTAAAAATTGTTTTTTTTCATATCTTATGAAAGCATTAAATAGGTGTTTGAAGTAATGAAAATTAAATTTCATTTTATTGTAACTATATTATACCGGCAAGTCAATCATAGAACTCTATCAGCCCTCTGGTATCCCATATAATTATTCAATATATCAGTCATTTCTCTAACTTTAAACAACGAATATAGACGCATATAGAAGAATATTTCTTCAGCAAATAAGGGAGCTAAGCTCTGGGGACATTTTAACACGTGTCTATATATATATATATATATATATATATATATATATATATATATATATATATATATATATATACCCCTACTCGCTCTGCTCACCAACCCCCATTATAGGTATCATATCAATATAAAATGTAACATTTATGCATTTTTTTATATAAAAAATTTTTTATTCTAATATATTTTCATATTATACATAATATTATATAATTGTACATTTTTTATCAAATTTTTATTATTAACATAGAAACATGAAAAAAAATACATCATATTAATTATTTATGTAAAATATCTGAAAAAAATTATTAATAAATTTTAATCATTATTCATAACATATAGACTAAGCTGGTTTTCACACCACCTTACATTTTAAATCTTTTAGATTTTTATCATTGTGAATTTAATTAAAATTTTTTAATATGAAATAATTTATATATATATATATATATATATATATATATATATATATATATATGTAGAATGAATTTATAAATATTTTCACTTTTTCTTAATTTATATTATTGTTATTATTAATTTTCAATATATAATGCTTATTAATGAAAAAGAAAATTTTCTAATGAAATATTTTTAAATCATAAATTTTTTAGTATAATTTATTAATAGTATTATTTGATATATTTAAATGTATACTTAAGATTTTTAAGATTTAGAGGATTATTTTGTTATAATTCCTGTTTGATATAATATATTATTAATTTATTAATACTTAATAAATACATTATGTGCGAGGGGGCAGTGGAGGGATCGCGGGGGTGCTGTGGGGTTACCGTGGGGGCTTGTGGTGGAGTGGGGGGGTTGTGGGGGGTACTTAAACCAAAAGCAACAGTAAGAAATATTGTAATATTTTAATCAATTTTACATTATTTTGTGAGTGGCTGTGGAGGGGCTATAGAGGGGAGTGGGGGATGTGGAGAGTTCTAGGGTTAATTTCTAATATAACTATATAATATAGGAAGATATATATATATATATACATATGCAATTCGAGTCAGTTTGCTTCTTTATAAGCGGTTATGTGCACAGCTTGATTTGAGATTAAAAAAATTTCTTTAGCGGCGTGAATACAGCCTTCGCAACGTGGCGCTACAATGACAGACTCACGTGCAAGCACAAGATCAACAGCGACTCGAAAAACCAAACAGGCTTCAATGCTTCATTTAAAATTGTAAATAATTCGCAAAAACACAAGTCAAAATCTCAACTGCTTCAAAATAATGACAAAAATATATTGCATGAAATTCTATTAAAAGTAGACACGCTTGTTCATGATGTTCGGATGTTGAAAAATTTATAGCAAACGCAAACGATATAATTAAAGAAACTGTTTGCAATGAGATTTCAATAAGAGAAAAGAAATGAAAAGATGACAAAACTTATCTAGAAGATAAAATACTCGCTATAAAAACATTTGAAGAATCTAGACTTATAAAAGAACGTAACAACACCTTACTGAAAAAACTCAAGTGAGAGCTCATATGGCATTGCATTTGAGTTCTCATATGGCATCTCATATAAGTCTCATATGAGATCCACGATGACATCTCATATGAGTACTCCCACGAAATTGTGTACTAAAAACTCATATGAGTGATCATATGAGATATCATTTAACTATAATACAAATATAAAAATGAGTGATCATATGAGATCTCATATAAGGGTTCATATGAGATATCATATAAGATGACATTTATCTATAATATATATATGCAAATCAGATATCATATGATATCTCATGTCAGGACTCATATGAGATATCATATGCGATATCATATGAGATATCATTTGCTTATAATACATACATGCTAATGAGTTACCATATTATATCCCGTATAAGATCTCACATGAGTTATCATATGATAACATATTGATGTATATGTATTATAATTAAATGATATATCATGTGATATCTCATTTAATTATAATCTATATGAGATATCGTATGATAACTCATCTGCATATATGTATTATAATTAAATGATATGTCATATTACTCATATGTTTTCATATGAGGTATTATTTACTTATAATACAAATATGCTAATGAGTAATCATATGAAATTTCATATAAGATCTCACGTGAGAACTCATATGAAATATCACATGAGATATCATTCAATTATAATACATATACACCATATGAAATATCATTTACTTATAATAAACTTATACAAATAAGTTATCATATGATAACTCATATGAGATCTTATATGAGATATCATATGACAACTCATTAGCATACATGTATTATAAGTAAATGATATTTCTTATGATATCGGATACGATATCTCATATGAGTCCTGACATGAGATACCATATGAGATATATAATAACTCATTCGCATATGTGTATTATAGATAAATGACATCTCGTATGATATCTCATATGATGACTCACATGAGTTTTTGGTATGTAACCTCACGGGAGTACTCATATGAGATGTCATGATAGATCTCATAGGAGATGCCATATGAGACCTCGAATGCAATCCCACATGAGCTCTCACTTGAGTTTTTTCAGTAGGGCATTTTTATTAAAGGTTCTGAAGCCATTTAATAATATCATAGACGATTTTCAAACAATTTTCAAATTTAAGCTAGATGTCGATAACGTTGAGATAATCAACATAACCTCTATTAAATTTAATAAAGGTGACTCATTGTTCATAGTAAGGTCTCGTCGAAAATAGTATGCAGCTATCGAATTCACCTTATAATTCCTTTGGAAACTAACCGATTACTTAACCTATTAGCAATTACACGTATTGACAACTACGAGCATGAATTAAAAGTATTTTTGTTCACCAATACGCAGAACTTGTCTGAATCTATAGAATCGCTCACAGAATTACACTTAATCATTACCTTCTGGAACATTCATGGCTACTCCAATTTAAAACATATTTCATCATGCAACTATCTAAATAACTTTTCTAATTATTTTATATTATGTGTTACAGAAACTTGGTTGACTAACAAATTAAAAAATAAGTCACATATGTTCGCTAAATTAAGCATATTCGATAGGGACGACTCGTTCTTGGCTTTGAAGTGTATCATTAAATACCTGGTGGTAAATGTATACCCGAAACCTTTGGAGACTTCAACGCACGTATTCGAGGTGCTAATCAAATAAACGAAGAAATAGTAATTGATTCTGACTTCTTTTCTGCTTGAAATTTCATAGATACTACCCTTAATAGAAAAGGTGATCTTCTATGTGATGGAATGGAACTACTCGGTTTAACAGTGCTGAATGGAAGAAGTGTATCTGACAATAACGGTTCATTTATTTTCCTGAACGAGATTGGATCTAGTACCATTGATTTAATATGTACAAACTATGCTGGTTTACACACACTGGCTAACTTCTCAGTGCTTAATATGGAACTGTCTGATCATTCACCTCTTAGACTTGTAAAAGGAGTTAAAAGGACACAATTTTAATACTCCACGGATTCAGGATAAACTTTGGTTCGATAAGGGTTGCAGAGAGGCCAAGAAATATCAAAAAAGGTTGTCTAGACAGTGGAGTCGTACAAAAATACCAAATCACTCAAGTTGACAAAAATTTTCTAGAGAAAAATTTGGCAAGAAAAAAAAGTTGACAAAAATATTCTAAAGAAAAATTCTTGTTAACCAAATCCTTATTCGAGTTGCTTAATAGTATTAAAAAAGAAGATATTTGTAACTTTTATAATTTTATGTCCAGTGTTCTAATATTAAGATCCTTTATATTAAGTTAATGACTTATTAAACTTTTGTAATTTAAGCATATGTAGGGTCGATGTGTCAGTTATCACGCCCTCCCCGATTATCGTGGCCTATGTTAATAGGATATTGATAATCAAAGCATGATTACAAATATATGTATTTATATGGTAAGCAGACGACATGATGGTAAATGACACATCGAACGAGCTTTCTAAATTCAACCAATAAATTAATAATTCTTTAGTTTTCACCAAGGAAATTTGTTTTATCCTTAAAAAATGTGCTTTACTTTCAATAAATAATCCATAAAACTTTCTAAGAATTATGAAATTTGTATAACAAAATGTCTTTGCAGTCACCTTCAAGGCTCGATAACTGGCGTACCGACTCTAATATCTATTATTCAGTTCTTACTATTAACACTCTCTTATATTAACAAATATTATTATTACCCAAAGCTCATTATGGGATATTGTTATTAGTTATACTTTAGTGCAAGACTTAATTTTTAGTCATCCATTCAAGTATTATTTATCAACTCTATCTTGAATTTTAAATCTATCTTGGAAAAGTTGTTTTGTTATTAAATCATTAAATAACAAAAAAGTAATAAAATATCATTAATTTTCTCTGTAAAATTTTACATAGAGCAGCGGTGTTATTCAGAGAGCGCAAAACAAAATCATCGATCAACTGAATAGACTGGTTAGTGGGGGTAGCAATCGAGTCAACCGACAGAGGAGAAGCGGTGGTACTCAGCGAGCCAACTGTAATTTAATGTTTATTACTTTATGTAATTTAATATTGTTCTAGTAGAGATTTTCTTTTGAAAATTTGTATTGGGTACCTGCCCGTAACCAATATTAAATAAATGAGTAAATATATATGGAATTCAATGCTGTCATTGATGGCTAGGGGACTTTTTTTCGCTCTCGATTAATTTTTGACTATTTATTAATTGAAATTTGATCACAAAAATCTGGTCTATAATTTATGAATGACTATTTTAAAATGGTCTATTTTCCGCAAGGGAGAAAATTTTCCAAAAAACGGTTTGACAATCTTTATACAAAAATGAAATAAATTTTTATAAAATTAAAAAACGTTTGTCAAAAGTTTTGTAAAATGTTTGAGATAATTTTTTTAAGGAATTGTTGAGGACTGGTTGGAAAATGTGTATTGCTTGATCAAAAAAACGTCTGCGCGCATGCGCAATAGTTTTAACTTTTGATTCCGACCGTGCTCACGAAATACTCACACACATGGAGCGTTATATATGTACACGCACATACTGATTGTCGTTACCCCACCGCTATTCTTTGTTTGTTTCACGAACTTACATTCTACATTTTCTATAGACACTTTCTATTTTTATACATTTCTTAGTTATAATTTTTCGAAAACTATACTGATACTATTTTTCAATTTGTAATTAACATAGGGGTTACGTGTTAAAAGTCTAGACTTTGGAAGTTTATATGTCAAAAACGGTACCAAAAAAGCTTCTAAAAATTTAAGGGCAGGTTGGCGGAAAGGATATTTTTCTGAATGTTAACCTCAAGTGGCAACATCGCATATTTTACCACAGGTATAAGACAATTCCAAATTATAGAGCAAATTTCGCATCATCGTTACTTATTACTTAATGACATAATTTTAGTAAACAAACAATATTACTTTCTTTTTTCATGATCCGAATTATAATTTTATTAAATAAAATTTTATTTCTTAGTTAAATAATCATATAGAATCTAATATTGTGAATTTAAATTATATAAGCAATAAAATTTGAATTGTTATAATTTGAATTTTGCATGAATAACCTATTAAAAAAACAAAATAATCATGATGCGAAACTCAATGCATAATTCGAAGTTTTCTTATGTCTGTGGTAAAATATGCAGCGCTGCCATTTGAGGTACACATTTGAAAAAATATCCTTTCCGCCAAGTTACATAATGTTATTATAAACATGTGATAAAAATTACAAGGAAATCTGACAAGTCCATTTACTTGATAGCTTCCTTAAGAAGGGGCCGAACTAGCTGTCTTTGTCTAATAGCGTTTTTCATCATTTATGTAAACACTATCCGGTATAACAAGAAAAAAATAGCAGCCCCCGCTAGATATTAGTATAATTAGTAAATTTTGTAATAACAACCAAATTTTTTACCGCATAGTTTTTGACTAATTAGAGACCTACTAGCAATCTAGAATATAACCTATCTTTTTTTGGTAGGTCTCTAATTATTCAAAAACTACGCAGTGAAAAAATTTGGTTGTTATTACAAAATTTACTTATTATACTAATATCTAGCGGGGGCTGCTATTTTTTTCTTGTTATACCGGATAGTGTTTAAATAAATGATGAAAAACGCTATTAGACAAAGACAGATAGTTCGGCCCCTTCTTAAATATGATTTTAGGAAATGTTTCTACGCGTTATATATAAGAGGATATTTGAAAATTTTAAGAAGATTTTAAATAATGTTTTTACACGAAATTTATTAAGAATTCCCAAGTAATTTCTATACAAAAATTATAAAATAATAAAAGATATTTATAAAATTCAAATTTCTTATTATACAACGTTAAAAAAAAATTTTTTTTTTGCATATTAGAAAGACTTTATAATTATGTTTTCACACAATGATATCCCTGGTAGAAAATAAAAAGCTTTTTTTACCATTTTATGGCCATTTCTTTGAAATGAAAAGTTGAAAATGGGCATTTTTCATGGCCATTATTTTAACCAATATGAAACGTGTTTTTTTACTTATATACCACTAACATGCTACACGCATTTTCGAAGATTAAAATATGAATCTTAGCAACAGAAAATATACTCATAATTAATTCTCTATAATTATTTATGTTTAAGACGATTAATTTTTTAATTTTTTTGTATTCATTCAATATATTTTATAATATAAACGTGAATGAAAAGATCTATTGATAAGTTAAAATATTTCTAGGTTCTCAAAATGTCGACTTTATGGACAACATATTTCTATTAGCATTTTCCGGTAAAAATTGATATTTATTAGCCAATATTGACATGACAAAATGTTATTATTAATAATGTCCATATATTATATAATACGCCATTTTTTTATGTTCATATTTCTACCAGGGATTAGGCGTATTAAAAGCGGATGAGGAAAATTTTTAAAAGTTTCCGCTAATCTTCTCTCGATGATTTTTTGAAAATTTGAATAAATATTCTTCATAGTTTTGATAAGGATATAAAACAAATTTTTATAATATTTACCCCGTGAAAAAATTATTTTTAAAACATGTTTTAGAATGTTTGGGTAAACATTGTAAATACGTTTTCAAACAATAATGTTAAGTATATTATAAGCAGACAGAGATATTTTTTAGACGTCTAAAAAAAAAATGTTTTTAAAGTTTTAAAATATTTTATAAATTAAAAAAAAAATTTTTGGTTATATGCGTGATGATAAAATAACATTACAATTATAAATTAATGATTTATATCTTATTCATTTTCATTTATAAATTTTCTCAAAATTATCATAAAATCTAGATAATGACAGAGAAAAATGATTTAAAATAATAATAAAAGTAAATATCTCTATTATAATCAAAAATCGATCGAGCTGTTTTAAAATGGTAGTATGCGCAGTTTCAGCGTCACAAAATTATTTTCTATGATTATAATTTTTCATTAAAATAGATTTAGATCAATTTTCATGTATTATGTATTGGTATTATAATAATTCTAATTTACGTAAATTCAAAATTAATTATTTAAAAAAATTATATTATTTATTATATAATATCAATTGCACGGTTTAACTCGTATTTCGCATTTGTGATCGTATTCGCCGAAAATTGCAGCAACTTCCAGGTGCTTAGTAGGAGCTTCGTTTTTCAATTTTTATTATATAATAAAAATAGAAAAAAAGAATTGAAAATACTTTGATAGAAATCTTATTACAATATTAAAGAAATTTTTTCAGAAAGTTGGGAAATACCTTCTAAATATGTTTTTATACAATCCCATATGGAAATAATTTATGTGAAAAACTGTAAATAATAGTAAATAATTGTAAATAACTGTTAAAAAATGTAGGAATTGAGACATAAATAATAGTTATTTACAGTTATTTACTATTATTTATTATTAATTACTATTATTTACAGTTATTTACAGTTATTAACTGTTATTAAGAGCAGGTCGTATATCTCTGTCCTTTTCTAATCAAAGAATTAATTTTTTTGCAAAAACTAATAATTGTAGAGAAAAATACGGAGATAGCCCCATCTCGTATAATAAAAAGCAAGATTTTCTTTGATGAGGAAAAATTATTTTTATCGATTCGTTTTTAAGAAAACCTTGAAAAACTTAAAAAATAAAGGTTAGGATAGACAATTCAGTTTTTCAAGGTTTTCTTAAAAACAAAGCGATAAAAATAATTTTTCTTTATAAAAGAAAATCTTGCTTTTTATTATACGAGATGGGGCTTTCTTCTTATTTTTTGCTACAATTATTAATTTTTGTGAAAAAATCAATTCTTTGATTAGAAAAGGACAGATATACTCCACCTCCTCTTAACTGTTATTTACAGTTATTTACAATTATTTACAATTATTTACAATTATTTACAGTTTTTTATAATTATTTACAATTATTCATAATTATTTACAGTTATTCATAATTATTTACAGTTATTTACATTTTCAAAAATTTTTGAATTGGTGGATAATTTAATGTTATTAATAATTATTTACAATTATTTATAGTTATTTACAGTTATTTACAGTTTTTTACAGTTATTTACAGTTATTTATAATTATTTACAACTATTTACAATTTTCCATAGTTTTTTACAATTATTTACAGTTATTCACATTTTGAAAAATTTTCGCCTATATATAAAATTATTGAATAAATTCGTGGTAATTTTCGAAAATGTAAATAACTGCAAATAGTTGTAAAAAACTATAAATAATCGTAAATAACTGTAAATAATTGTGAAAAAAGTGAATAAATGTAAATAACTGTAAATAAATATAAATAACTGCAAATAAGTATAAATAACAGTTAATAAGTGTAAATAACAGTTAATAACTGTAAATAAGTGTAAATAACAGTAAATAATTCTAAATAATTGTAAATAACTGTTATTTATGTCTCAATTCCCACATTTTTTAACACTTTTCTACAGTTATTTACAGTTATTTACATTTATTTACATTTATTTACAGTTATTAACAGTTATTTACAATTATATCCAAAAATTTTTTCCATATGGGATGATATTAGATTTTAAATGTTGCTCGGCTCGCTAATCATCTCACGATGATTTTTTTTAAATTTGTAATGTTTAAGGAAACCTTATAAATATGTTTTCAATGAATAATTTTAAGCACATTATTAACAGTAAGGATATTTTTAAAACATTTAAAAAAATGTTTTTAAATTTTCAATTATTTTTTGAAAACATTTTATTCATTTAAAAAAAAATTTTTGTCATCGTGCGCAATGATAAAATAATAATAAAATTATGAAATTATAATTGAATAATTATGATTTTTACTTTATACATTTGCATTTATAGATTTACTCAAGTTTTCATGCGATTCGGATAATTCCCAAGAAAATTAATTTCATATAATAATAAAAATAAACATTCCAATTCTGAAAAAAAATCGATTGAGCCGTTTTAAAATAATATTTATTTTAGAAATTTATAAAGGAATTTATTTTTTATAATACATAAGTAATAGGAAATAGTACATTACGCAACAACTCGTCTTTTTTGTCGCCTGAGCGAAGCGAGGGCTCAGCTCGTGCGTGAATCACCTGTTCCGCGCACGTGTTGCGTATACTATTTTTAACAGATCGTGAGCGAACACGATTGTTTTTATAGACGAGTCAATTTGGACGATTAGACGAGTAAATGACAAAAAATAAGTGATAAATCATTATTAATAAATATTTTTATATCTACAAATAGTAACTTTTATTTAAATTTATTCATTATAGTACATTTAGTAATGGGCACGAAAAGGCTTTATTTACGAAATGAGAAGTTTATGGCTCGAACTGAAGGCGAGGGTTGTTACAAGTTTTATAAAAAAGCATTTTCATACCAATAGGGTCTAATCGTGAAAAAATGCATTATATCCGTCAGGAAGAATACGAAAAAATAAAAGACCCGTATTTTTTGTTTTTTAAAATATGATAAATTGCAAAAGTTATAGCCAGTTGAAGTTAATACAATTTTGATATATATAGATATAGCGCCAGTGTATATGACGTCATAATGTCGTGACGTCACACAATTTCAACTGCCTCTATTTCTTTGAATTTACATTTTTATAATATAAGAAAAAAATACGTGTCTTTTATTTTTCCTTTTTCTAAATGACAGATATAATGGATTCAAAAAAAAAATTTTATTCACATACCCTATTGTGAACCGTATTTTTTATATCAGACATTTTTTATAATACCGACTGATACATTATCATTCATCAAATTAACAAATCCTTGAAGTTTAATGGACAATTTGAAAAATAATATATTTATAAGAAAAAACTTTATAATATAAACATTTTTTTCAATTCGATAACTTTTATTTTAGATATTAAAATATTTTTTTATATCAAGTTATTATCAAATAATTGGTTTTTTTTACCAAGATAGGAACATACTAATATTTCAAACGATTTTTTTGTTCAAAATAATAACGTTTGATATTATTATTTCAAATTATTTTTCGTTAGTTTTATATTGATCGGATAAAAATTATTGGAAAAACTTAACAAGCAAAATTTTCATATCCAAAATCTAAGGTACTTTTATATATCGATAGAATGTAACATGAAAATAGTAAGTAAAAATACTTATATTAAAGAATATAATAAGAAAATAAATAAATATATACATAAAATGACCAAATAATACACAAATATTAATATAATTATATCTAATACTTCACGATTATAAAATTCTGTATTGAGAAATTTAACGTAAGGTAACTTAAAAATCAGAAAAAATATCGAAGACAATTTTTTCCTTTTACAATTATTTTTATGTATACAGTAACTTTGTAATAAAACATTTATATATAAATTTATAATATTTGAAGTGGATTTTCGCTTGGATAATTATCGAGTCTAATTTTTTATGAGATCTAATGTCGTAACTTCGAAAAAATATTTAAAAAATATTTAAAGCAAAAATCAGCTTAAAATTTTATTATATTACATTAGAATATGTTATAAAACTTTTCAGAAAAAAAATTTACTAAAAATTAAATTTTAATATTGAATTAAAATTAATTTTCAATATTTAAAAAATTTGAATAATATATAAATTTAAATATATCCTTAAGAGCATGACGAAGCTGTCCGCCTTCTAATAATATTTCCAATCTTAACTTATGAATAAACGATGCGTTTAATTGAGTTTTTTTGCTATAAAGAAAAAATTTGTAAGATTAAACTCTAGTGCGGACAACTCAAGGAAACCACTAAAATATTACCCACACAGCATGGAATATTTATGGAAGCTTCCTGGAATATTGGCACGGAAGATTTGAAATATTTCAGGAATCTTACATGGAATATTCCTGTAATATTCGTATGTCCTTGATTCTTCCTAAATTGGAATATTCCATGGAATATTGTTGGAAGATTCCAAGAATATTTCATTGAAAGATTTAGGACATCTCAGATCTTTCATTGAAATATTTCAGGAATCTTGCAGAAATATTTCATGAAATATTCCGTTGGGACATTCATGGAAGATTTCCGAAATATTCGAACGGAAGATTTGAAACATTTCATGAACCTTTCATGGAATATGCACGAAAGATTTAAGGAATCTTTCATGAAATATTCCATGAAATATTTCTGGAAGATTTTAGAAATCTATCGTAAAAAATTACGTGGAATATTTATGGAAGATTCGCAGAATATTGGCACGGACGATTTTGAATATTTCAGGAATCTTCCATGAAATATTCCTTTAATATTCGTATGTCCTTGATTCTTCCTACATTGGAATATTCCATGGAATATTCTTGAGAGATTTCAAGAATATTTCAATGGAAGGTTTGGGTAATCTCTCATCTTTCATGAAATGTTCCTGGAAGATGTGAAATGCTGTGAGGGGATAGTATATATATTATATAATAAAACATTAAACTTATACATCAATACATATACGCATACATAAACATTTAGTTATAAAATCGCATTTACATATTCGCTTCGATTGTACACATCAAAGCGCCGATACTCTTTCGCTTATATAGTAAGTGAGGTATCTTCCAACCACTTGGGGATAAAACTCCCATTTAATGAACATCCCCCTATCGGCGTCACTGGAATCCTTCCGTAAGTTCCGCGCAACCTTCCAATGAAAACTTCATGGAATCATTCTAGAATCTTTCATGAAATATTCCACTGGAAGATTACTTAAATGTTTCTGTGGAATATTTCGTGGAATATTTCTGGAAGATTTATGTAATATTCCGCTGTACGATTTAAGTTTTTCGAAATCTTCCAATGAAATGTTTATGGAATCTTTCTGAAATCTTTCATGAAATATTCCACTGAAAGATTACTTAAATCTTTCTGTGGAATATTTATGGAAGATTTATGTAATATTCCGCTGTACGATTTAAAAGTTTTTCGAAATCTTCCAATGAAATGTTTATGGAATCTTTCTGAAATCTTTCATGAAATATTCCACTGAAAGATTACTTAAATCTTTCTGTGGAATATTTTGTGGAATATTTATGGAAGATTTATGTAATATTCCGCTGTACGATTTAAAAGTTTTTCGAAATCTTCCAATGAAATGTTTATGGAATCTTTCTGAAATCTTTCATGGAATATTTCACCGAAAGATTACTGAAATCTTTCTGTGAAATATTTCGTGGAATATTTATGGAAGATTTATGTAATATTCCGCTGTATGATTTTAAAGTTTTTTGGAATCTTCCAGTAAAATGTTTATGAAATCTTTCTGAAATCTTTTATGGAATATTCCACTGGAAGATTACTTAAATCTTTCTGTGGAATATTTCGTGGAATATTTATGGAATATTTATGTAATATTTCGCTGTACGATTTAAAGGTTTTTTGGAATCTTTCAGCGAAATGTTTATGGAATCTTCCTGGAATCGTCCATGAAATATTTTACTGGAATATTTCATAAACCTTTCATGGAATATTTCATGAAATATTTCAAAAATCTTGCGTGAATATTTCATGGAATATTTCAAAAAAGTTTTTGAACATTCCTTTGAAATATTCCTGAAATATTCCTGGAACCTTTTAATGGAAGATTCCAATGGAATATTTTGAAATATTCCGTGGAGACCTCCAACAATCTGCATGGAAGGTTCCATTGAAATATTCCAGTGGAATAATTCGAAATATTCCAGTGAAATCTTCCATGCTGTGTGGGTATACATACAAAGTTATAATAAAAACTTTCAATATATTGTATTTTAAGGTTAGGTTTGTCGAGTTTGATATCTAATTTCCAATCCAAGCTCATAAAAAAATAACAAGTCCAAATGATTTTTTATTTTAACAAAAATTATTGTACTAATATAACTTTAGTGCGGACAAGTCATTATATTTGTTTAATTTAAGAATTTAAAAAGATATCGATAAAACAAAAAAAAGCAAAACTCGATTGTTGCAGCTCCGACATGCCGTTAACGCGAACAAATAAACTAATTAAAATTTCCCTTACTACAATTACAGTTATAATATTATAGTAAATATTGTAGTACATTATTAAAACAATAATATATTTATATGCAAAAGAAAAAATATATTTTGCTTATATTATATGAATATATACGAAATAATGTCAGAAAGAATACCTTAACGGCAGGCCGGAGTAGAACCTGATACCGACCGAGTAACAATTGAGTTGTTTGTTATTTACTCAAGTGTTAATCGGTGTATCTTCAAAATAAAGGTTGATCGCAATAGATATTATTATTATGAATATCTATGCACAAGAAAAAAAAAATCTACTGATTTGTTTTTGAGAAAAGTAAGGAACGCCGAAGTAAAAGATTATGTTTATAATATTTTCGCGTTCCTTACTTTTCTCAAAAACAAAGCGATAGATTTTTTTTTTCTTGTACATAAATATTTGTAATAATAATATCTATTGCGCTTAACCTTCAATTTGCAGATACACCGATTAATACTTGAGTAAATAACAAAAATGCCAATTAGACAAGGACAGCGAATCCGGCCTGCTCTTAATACATGTTAAAAAATCACTGGTACATAGGATATTTAGATAGGGAATACCCTAGTGAAAATAATTGGTAAGATCTTACGTTGGTTCTTACGTTGCATCTTATGTAAGTTCTAACATAAGTTCTTATGTAGGTTCTGACGTGCAAAATTCAACGAAGATCTTACGCAAGATCTTATGCAAGATCTTACGTAAGATCTGACTTATAAATTTTTATATATAATTATTATAATTAATAATACATGTTGGATCTAACTTAAGATCTTACGTGAGTTGTTACGTTAGATCTTACGTCAGTTCTTACGTAAGATCTTATGTAAGTTCTCATGTTAGATCTGATGTATCAAAATTTTAAATATAATTATAACATGTAATAATTATATAAAATTATAATTTTAACGATTAATCATGTAATTGAAAGATTATAATAAAATGAATTGCATTTTAAAAATATAAAAATAAAGCTTTAAGTGTTATTATAAGGTGTCCCCATATATGCATACATTTTTATTAAAGAAAATAAAGCTAGAACCATTTATTGGCTTCAAAAATAGTGGTGTTTCTAACATTGAGAAAGTCATGCCATGTTGAAATTGTGGTGGAGTGTCGCATAATTAGGCAAAATATTGATATGAAGTATACGGCTAAAATATATAAATACACATAAAAAAATAATATGACAGTGTAGAGATTAAATATACTGACTGCTTTTGTCATAATAAGACACGTACAATGAAATATGCTGTATATTATCCATCAATAGATAGTATAAGCCATTAGCTTCAACAAATCAGTTGTGAGAAGAACTGTTGTAATTAAATATCTGAGTAGACCTCTAGATGCCCATGGTTAACCGTTGGTGAGGCAGAATTCAATAACTTGCAAAGAAGTTTGAATTATAATACAGAATGAAAGGCTACACTGTTAAAAATAATTTGAATATTCAGTAACTTTCAGTTACGTTAGGTGAGTGAAAATTCATTCTTCTGTGATTGAAAAATATTTTCATGAACATGTGACTGAAAAAACTTATATGATTAATTTAACATGAAAATGTTTATTCATGCATGAATTTTCATTTTTTGTGATTAAAAAAAACTTTAGTCATTTTACTGAAGTTAAATTCAAAAATTTTTAACAGTGTGGATAATTAATAAAACAGGTACAGAAAAAATTTTTCGATGCTACCGACCAGACCATATGTACTATATTTTTTGAGGTGGCTGAAACTGAATTTGAAGCCCGTTTATCTCGATTAGCGCGTATTTATCATTAACGTCAATTCAAGTCAAATGATGGTCATTTTAGCGTAATTAAATAAGAACCCAGGCAACATTTTTACGAACACGTTTTATGGTTTTCGAGCCAAGGTCCTCTCCGCATTTTGCCTGAGGTAAAATTGGAATAAAGGTCATTCTAGTATAATTACCAATTCAAACGAAGAAATCGAGTAATGTATCACACTTGCACGTTCTAAGAGCTTTAGGCGTCGCTCAATCTGTAACTAAGTAAGTCCTCTCTACGGTTTGGATAAGGTTAGAATCTAGAGGTCATTTTACAGTCAAATAAAAAGGTTATTTTGAAATTATATGGAGTTGAAAGAGTATTTCATAATTTTGGACAATTATTTCTTCTTACTATACTGTAAACGTTCATCATTCAATGATCGGTGCAAAGGTTTTGTTTTCCCTTTTTGCCTTGTACGTCCACAATCTACTTCAATAACGCTTCTTTACTTCTTTAATGTCTTAATCAAATTTTTTTCCCTGTTCTCCACAATAATCCCCATAGTTTTTCGAATATTTTAAATATTATTAACACTTAATTTGGATTACTCTAATAACTTATTAAGTTCTTAGCAAGTTTCTTCAAGCTGAGCCATGAAGCAGGAGCAAAATAACATATATAAACCTCATTAGTTGACCTAAGAGACACTTCAATTCCTTTTTTACATGTAAACCTTGGCGTAACATGACACATGGTTGAAGTTGTGGATAAAGATAGTAAATACTTTCAATATTTGAAAAAAAAGGTTTCGAGAAAAAACTGAAGCAAAACTGAAGGAAAAATTTTGATGGTCCAAGAATTTATAAATTAATGTCAGACGACATTCTTATTGCTACTATATCCGATAACGGAAAAATTTGCATAGTTTAGCTTTAAAAAAAGACTCAGAACTTTGTAGGTAATCGGAGAAGTCCAAATTATGAGTCGATAGCATCTAAAATGTTTGAGAATTTTGGTGAATAGATTACTTGATGAACTGTTAGTTGTATTCCCTGCCCAATCATTAATATGCTTTTCTAGGAAACTGTAATGATTATAGTGGAGAACAAAAAGATCGCTTTTATCATGACATTGAAAGAATGAAGAAGCTTTATCAAGGAAGATAGAAAGTAGAACAGTGGGAATTTTTAGAAGAAAATTTTTTGACAAAATAATTTTTTTTTAAATTGCTATTTTTTTTTATTTATATAGAAACATTTTAACAATAAGATAGCACTGCGGTTAAATATGAGATTAATCCGTGACCCGTAAACATGATATGAATAAATTCCAAGCTCATGAATCCCCAAAATATGAACCAAAAATTCATTAATTCAAAACTCAAAACCACTCAACCCATAAACAGATAAACCCGATAATTATAATCTCAAAATCCATAATCTCTAAACCCAAGAACCCATGAATCCTAAAAGAATAAACTCATAAACCCGAAACTCTTGAACTTAGAATCCGTAAACATAAAACCATAAACTAAAAAATCATAATCCCATATTTTATCAACCTAAAATTCATAAATTCAGAATCCCTAATCCGTGAATTAAAAACTAATAAACCCATAAGACGAAGATCCATGAACTTGTAAACTCAATAGCTCAAAACTCATAAACCTAAAACCCATAAACTCAAAACATATACATTCAAAATCCGCAAACCGAAAATCCAAAACCCATAAATTCAAATTCATCGATCCAAAATCCATTATTCCATACTCTAACCTCTATGTCGAAAATTTTTCAAGGACTTTTTGATAACAAAGCGGAAAATTTCTTTTATAATAAGATATGTAACTTTCTCTCTATTCTTTGCTACAATTAATTATTGCAGTAAAGCTACTTCTTTAAATAAATAAGGATAAAAATTTGCGATCTCCTCTCAACCGAAAATCCACCAATCCATAATCTTATAAATCCATAGGTTCATTAGTTGTGAGATTATTGGTTTATAGATTTGATCTTTATAAGTTTATTAATTTTGGATTTTTTTTCTAAGGATTTCATGTTTATGGATTTTTACATTTTTATTGATTTTTACGTTTTGGTGTTATTGGTTTTAGGTTTATAAGTTTTGGGTTTATGGACTTTGGGAGTACATGTTTTCAGTTCATGAATTATAGATGGGATTTCGGTTTATGGATTAGAGGTATATGAGTTTTGGTTTTATGGGCTCTAGAATTACAGGTTTATTGATTTTACATTTATGAGTTTATAAGTTTCAGGTTCATAGGTTTAATTTTTATGATTTTTGATATTATTGGTTTTGGGTTTATGGGTTTTCGGTTTATGGGTTTTGAGTTTATAAGTTTAGGGTCTACAGATTTAAAGTCTATGTGTTTAGGGTATATGGGTTTTGGGTCTTTGGGTGTTGGGAGTACATGTTTTGGGTTTGTGTTTTGAGTTAATAATATATCGTTTTATGGCTTAAAGATTTATGGATTTTGGCTATATGAGTTTTGGTTTTATGTCAATCTGAATCAAAATGATATTATGTTTATCTTTAGTTTCTTAAATAATCATGATAATTATGTTAAACTAAATAATTTGTTTTAGCTTAAAACTAATAATTATTAGATAAGAAATCAAAATTGTATTAAGGAATATACTTGTGAAAAAAATGTTGTTTATTTTAGTTCTAACAAGAAGAGTGTTTCACCTTCGGGTTACCAATTTTGCTCAAATTTTGGGAATGTTTTCTGGATGCAGAAACATGAAGAAAGCCAATATTTTAGAGGCCAGCGCTTAATATTTCCCTAGTTACAGGCCATTCAAGAAAATCACAAAGAAAGTCACTCGATTTTCAAACGCTTGTAGTATCTTATCATTGTTAGCTAGAAGCTTATACCTTTTTTTCTAAATGAAAGCTGAGCTCAAATCCTTTTAAAATAGCACTTATAGCATCTCAAAATATTATCCAAAATTTTTTCCAAAGTCAGAGCGTAATAAAGATTAGACCTGAATTTTTTTTTAAAACATTGAGAGGAGGTCGCGTATCTCTGTCCTTTTCTAATCAAAGAATTGAGTTTTTTACTGAAACTAATAACTTTAGCAAAAAATGAAGAGAAAGCCGCATCTCGTAATAAAAAAACAATATTTTCTTTGATAAGAAAGAATTAATTTGATGGCTTCGTTTTCATGAAAATCTTGAAAAACTTAAATCATAGAGGTTAGGTGGACAATTTGGTTTTTCAAGGTTTTCTTGAGAACAAAGCAATAAAATTAATATTTTCTTATCAAAGAAAATATTGCTTTTTTTGATACAAGATGCGGCTATCTCTTCATTTTTTGATAAAGTTATTAGTTTTTGTAAAAACATAATTTCTTTGATTAGAAAAGGACAGAGATACGTGACCTCCTCTTAATTAATAATAAAAGCTGAAATTGGGTTCAATCTTTATTGCGCTATAATTTTAGGAAAAATAATATTTTGAGATGCCATAGGTGCTATTTCAAAAGGATTCGAGCTCAGCTTTCATTTAAAAAAGGTTTAAGCTTTTAGCTAATAATGCTGAGGAACTATAAGCGTTTGAAAATCTAGTCATTTTTTTGTAATTTTCCTCAATGGCCTGTAACTAGGGAATTATTAAGCGTTGGCCTCTAAAATTTTGGCTTTTTTATATTTCTGCATCCAAAAACATTTCCAAAATTTGAGCAAAAACGGTGATCCGAAAGTGAAAAACTCTCCTTGTTAGTGTTATCTAATATTATGATTGCGTATTTATAATGTAAGGGGAATATTTTTTTACACGTACAAACAAAATAAATAAATATAATGATAAAAAATAAACATTTATATTAGTTGTATGATGCGGTACCTGGTTCTGGGTTCATAAGTCTCTGGATTTGAGGATTAGGTATTGATGGTTTGTGGATTTCATGTTTATGGTTTCATTGGTTTGAATTTATAGATTTTAGATTTGTGCATTTATGGATTTCAGATTTCCGGGTCTTAGGTTTATGGGATTCGGGTCTATAGTTTTTTGGTGTGTAGGTTTATGGGTCCTTAGGTTCTGGATTTAGTTTTATTAGTTTTGGGGTTTATAAGTTTATGGCTTTCGGATCATAAGTTTAGGGTTTGTGGATTTTTAGTTTATAAGTTCATGAGTTATAAGATTATGGGTTCGAGGTTTGTATATTCTGAGTTTATGAATTTGTAAGTTTTAAAATTAGAAATTTAGGTTATGTGGATTTTAGGTTCTAGAGATTATTGGTTTTGGGTTTATGGTTTTTTCGGTTTATGAGTTTATGGAGTTAAGGTTCATGATTTTTTGGCTTTTGATCAATTTGTATTTAGGCTTTATTTATTTATTAGTTAGGATGTGTGGGTTTTAGATTTATGGGTTTTTGAGTTCGAGATTCATAGGTTTCAGATCTACGGGTTTGTGGTGATATAGGTTTCTGGATAATGAGTTTTGGGTTAATGAGTTTTAAGCTGAAGGGTTTTGGGTTCGTGGATTTATTGGTGAAGGTTTAAAGAATTATGGGCTCTAGGCTTATCAATTATGGTGAAGGATTAAGGAATTCAGGTCCAAGGGTCTATCAATTATGGGTTGAGGATTAGTGCTGTTTGGGTTTATGCGCTTACGGGTTATATTATTATTGGTTTTGGGTAGATGGTTTTTTGGTTTGTATATTCATTGGTTTTCGGTTTATGGCTTTAAGGTTGATAAGTTTATTGGTTTTTGGTTGATGTGTTTAGTTTAAGGTTTACAGGTTTGTTAGGATGTATCAATTTTTGGTTTATAGGTTTTGAATCTAGGGTTTATTGGTTGAGGCTTATAAATTTTGGGTTTATATGTTTAGAGTTTTTGAGTTTATGAGTTTCGGGCTTACGAGTTACAGGTATATGGATCTTTGGTTTATGGTTTTGAGGTTTAATAGAAATTTTTACTGTGCGTGGGTATGGTAACCTGAGTACTACTGATTATTGAAAACAGATCTTAGACATACTGTGAAAAAGAGCAAAGAACCTTAGCACAGAATATTCGATGACAAATGTACACGTCGTAGTAGAAACGATTCAATTCTGGAAACTATGAAATAACTTTTTACCCTATTTTAATTTCTGAATAACCTTCATTTAACTTTGTGATGACTTTGAACCTTATCCATACCATGGGGTGCACTTTACTTAGTTTCAGATCATGTGACTAAGAAAACCTATTGGCAACTAAAAACTCGCAACAATCTCCATAAGGTGGCAAAGCTTGGAACTCGAGATAACGTCGTGGTTGAGAATTTTTTTATATGTATAGATATAATACCTGGGCACTTTATGTTAGCTTCTAAGTATATCTGCTGGGATCGTAGTGATATCGTTCACTCACTAATAGTATTCAAAAGGAAATCCGTGTAATATGTCAGAGACTGTGACATATAACACGGATTTTCTCTATTTTACATCATAGTTCCGCTAAAATCACTGCTATTTAATCTTGAAAATAGCTCGGATTCTAAAACATACCCTGGATTTAGATTCAATAACTCCAAAAACATATAGCATATACTGTTCAGTCGAGGGTTTGTAATTTTTTTCGTTTGCCTGTGTTATTAATAATAATTCTTTATTGATAATTTTTATATGAGATAAAAAAACATCATGTATTGTTTATACAAATTATATTTATTTAAATTTACAAAGTGTGTTTATTTTATTTTAATACAAATATTGTTGAATGCGGGAATTATTTTATAACTTCAAAACATTTTTGTTTATTTCTTAGAATCGTACAGAATAAAATATAGGTCTTACAAAATTTGGAATTTTCTAAAGTTTTAGATTAGTTTTTTTTTTTTTTATTTATTTAAGCCTACCCAAACCTATATTAGGTTTATACAGCTTTACATATATAATTTTACATATAGAAGATTATTATTTTATATTGTACAGAAAGAATATGAGTAATATAGAAACAATTTACAGGTAAATATTACAATTTTTAAGAAAATCCATGATAATTTCTATTACTTTGATGTTAACAGTCTTTAGTATGGTGTTTAGGTCTTCGTACATATGAATCTTGAGTATACTAAATTTTTTCTTGCATTTTTGTGCGTTGAAGATTATACAACGGGCAGTACCATAACAGGTGGTCTGCATCTTGATAGTAATGGCCGCATGTACATAAAGGAGAATCTGTTATGTTTTTTCTTGCTAATGAAGCAGCGGAGCTGTAATGATCGGCTCTTAACCTATTGAAGGTGACTATAGCCCTTCTTGAGAGGTTTTTGTTTTTGAACCACATCTGCTTGGAATCGTTATAAAAGTTTTTAAAGTAATTATAGCCTTTATGGGTACTTATATTTTGGATGGTTTCTTTGGTGTTGTCATATGCACGTTTTTTCCATTCTGCTTTGAAATCTGTGTAAGGTACTTTGAAGTCATTAGCAGTCAGTTTGGTGGCATTTTGGGCATGTTGATCTGCTAGTTCGTTGCCTTGTATACCAATGTGTGCTGGTATCCATATAAATTGAAGTGGTAGTTCTATTTTACTGTTATTGATGATTTTCCAAATTTTATATTTCGCTGATGTTATCAAAGGATGACATATTGTGTTAATATCGTGACTTATTAGACTATGTAGTACGCTTTGGGAGTCAGTTAGGATAATCTTTGCTTTGTGGCTGTTTTTGCTGGCTAAGTCAAGCGCAATGTTAATCGCTGTTGCTTCAGCAGTGTAAATGGAGCTGAGATTCTTGATACTGGAGGAAATGACTATTTCGGATTCGTCGGTTACACAGGCGAATCCAACAGAGGGGGCGTTTGTTATTTTGCTGCCATCTGTGTAATATCTAGTTTGCTCGGAGTCTGTGAGGTAGTGATCCAATGTGTGGTCTGGGTCACTACAACTTTGTAATAGTTTACCCAATTCGAAGTTGATATGAGGATGACTGAAGATTGCTTGGTAGTCATAAGTATAAACATCGTTGATTTTGCTGGTATATAATATCTTGTTTGTGAGGGAGGCGACTCTGATGACACATTCCGTTATTAGTCTTTTCCTCTTGAGTTTGCTATTTTTGTGTTGTGTGAAGTAAGTTTTAATCGTTTTATGTGAAGCAATTGATTCATTGGAAAGAGCCTTGGTTAGATAGTTACAACCCAAGTAGGTAGCTCTATCTTTGATTGTGGTAATTTTGGTTTCAGCTAAAATGACATTTTTGGGAGTGGAGAGGCGATATCCCATGGCCGTACGTAAAGGGGCATATTGTAGACTTTCTAAAGAATTGGCTAATGTTTTTGTTCTGGGAAAGTAAGTGAAAATGCCATAATCGATAATAGAGCGTATGAGACTTTTATAAAGCTTTAGTAAGGTTTCTGGGTGAGATCCCCACCAAGTTCCACAGATGAATTTCAAGATTTTATGTGCTTTTTGGCACTTTATGGAAACCTTTCTGACTTGTTGCTTGAATGAAAGCTCATAATCAAAAATGATACCTAAAAATCTTGTAGCTTCCGTAGATATGATTTTTTGACCATTAATTGTGATTGAGGTTTGTCCTGGGACTATTTTTTTTTCTGTTGAAGTAGATAAGTTTAGTTTTATTTAGATTTAACGTGAGACCCAATTTTAGCAGGTTGGTCCTAATGGTTTCTGACACCCTTAGTAAGTATATTTTTTTGTCTTACGAAAAGGAAGTATGCTAGTGTAGAGTGCTATATCATCTGCAAACTGGGAAACTCGGATAAATTTGGAGAGACCTTCTGTAATGTTAGCTACATAAATTAAGTAGAGTAAGGGACTCAGTACTCCTCCCTGTGGTATACCTTTATTCGAGAAGCGAGGATGATTCTGGTTTAGTTCGGTGAATATAGTTCGTTGATATGTGAGGTGTTGAATAAATTTAATGATAGATAATGAGCAGCCTATTTCTTCGAGTCTAGTAGCTAAAACCTCTGGGTCAACGTTGTCAAATGCTCCCTGTACATCCAAAAAGGCGGCCAACGTACCTTTACCTTTAAGCAGTCCGTCCTCGTTATAGAGTGTTAAATTTGTGAGATTGTCGTTGCATGATCGTCCTTTTCTAAATCCGGAGTTAGAGTTGGGAAAAATAAAATGATGTTCGCAAAACCATTGAAGCCTGTTTTTAACCATAAGTTCGAAGATTTTGCACAAGCAGGAAGTCATAGCAATGGGTCTGAGCCCAGATTCGTCGGGCTTTTTTATAAGATGTACGTAGGATTCCTGCCAGCTTGTAGGATAGTCACCTGTTAATAACATTTGATTGAAGATATCCAGTAGTTCTATTCTATACTTAATTGGAATATTAAGCAGGGTATAGTAGTCTATTCCGTCGATACCACAGCCAGAGTGCTTGTTCCTGGATTGTAGTGCTGTGTTAAATTCAAAAAAGTCGAATGGCATATCGAAGAAGTTATGATTTGCGTAAACAGAATTTAGGACAGGCTTAGTTTTATTCCCAGGTGTTGTAAGTGGAGCAATTTTGTTAAGTATTGTTTCGGCTTGGGTCTTGAAGAGAGACTTATCATAATTAGCGGTACTTGTCTTGACCCATTTGTTTTTGAAAGTTTTGATTTTGTTCCAGACATATTTGCTATTTGTTCTGAAATCTATGGTTTCAGTGAATTTTCTATAGCTTTCTATTTTCTTTTTCTTGAAGGTTTTATGGAGATTCTTGTCAGAATTAACATAGTTTATATAATCTAGATGTAGACCAGAGTATTCCCATTTTTTGTAATTAGCTTTTCGAATTCTTCTGAGTTTGTCACACTGTTGTCCCACCACGAAACAGGGTTGCGATGGTAATTATTAGGTACTTTTTTTTTTGGATGGTGTGTTTTCGATTATGGTTGTTTTTATTTGTTGTATCCATGTGATGTATTTGTCTGTTGCTGAAGCGTTTAAATAATCTGATTTATAAAAATTTTTGAAAGATTCATCTAACGTGTTGCAGATTTGTGACCAGTTAGTTTTTTTTTAATAAATTTTAAAAGATGTTCTATGGTAAAAGGATTTTTCGTAGTTGATCAGAAGACTGATGGGATAGTGATCTGACCCATGTGGGTCATCATCGACGTGATAGTGAATGCGATCAGCAATACTAGTGGAGGAAATAATACAGTCGCGTTTGGTACGCCGTACAGTACAGACGTATTCGTGGGTTAGCTCTTTATTTACATTCTGTCTCACTGGCGTAGTATCAGCAAAGCCGTGAAATTATAAGCAAATATGTCTATAGACCGATAAGGAATCTTTTCTTACAGGGCTTGGACATTGATTATCTTGTTCATGAACGACTCCCTGGAGTCATCACAGGCATCGGTTGTCGAGATCGACAATGGTGCAATTCCCAACATGAATCATAGAGGTTCTATAAGTCTAAGTGATATTTTCTGCAACCAGGCTTTGGCTACTGAGGACGGTAGTAGGGCCAGTGCAAATCAACAATCTATTGAAAAAGATATCAGTGAAATTAGTAATTCTAGTGTTTTGATTAACAAGCAATCACCCTCGAGTCTAAACAAAAAATTGTCGTACTCCAATACTACGCAAAGAAGCATCCTACCTTTCTTCGGACAATCTGTTATCCTCCCAGTAATTGAGGGATTTACTAACGATCAGTACATGGACCAATTCGAAAAAATAATGCCGATAGAAAACCTAATGGCATTTTCTAAAATTTCGGAAAGCAGAGTATGCTTCACACTAAATTCCGAGAACAACGCACTTAACTTTATTGATAAAGCAAACCAAAACAAAATCGATATCAACGGACATATTTTTAATTTTTCTCCGTACGATCCAAGAAGCATTATTCCAAAATATAAACGCTTTGTTATATCTAATATCATGCCTCAAATACCAAATGATTTAATAATAGATCATCTCAAGACCCTTAATATAAATACAAGAAATGGCATAACAAATATAAGGTACTCTTCATCTAACGATAAGCGTAAACACATAATATCTCACCGCAGACAATTTTATATCAAAGAAGCCGACGTAGATAAAGTTCCTCACAAAATTAAGATCAACCACCAAGATATTAATTATTGGCTCTTCTTAGGAACAGAAAACATAAAATGCCATTTTTGCAAGGAGGCGGGGCATATCGCTAAGTTTTGTCCCACTTTTAACATGGATACTAACATGACCCAGGATACGGACACTAACTTAACCCAACAAATATTAAACGAAGATTTATCGCTTTCCAACACAAACAAAGAAAACAAAATCGAAGATCAAATAGACATGGATATAGACAAATCCTTGAAAAGACCACTTGATTCTCTGTCTTCCAATAGCTCACTTCCTACTAGTATTTCCTGCAATACAGAAACCAACGTCACACTTAGTTTTAAACAACCAACTTCTCTAGATTAGTTTACTTAACCTTCATTAAGTTAATAAATATGTAAATTAGGCACAGCGCATATGTATTCTTTACTCTCAGCTTTAATGTAAACGCATACAGAATTTATCTCATTCGTTGGTACGATTAATAGTTCATCTTGAATCGTACATATCCTTTTTATTTTAGAACTATCACCGCTAAAATTATTATTGGATACTTTAATAAGATTACATATCGTTACTTCAATTTTCTCCGTAATATCAACAATAAAATTTTTTATCCTGACGTAATTCCCATTAAATAATTTAGCCATTGAATTATTCGAACGTTTATTTGATTTCAAATATGAAGCGTACAAACAACCATCCTTGACCATGCGGAGGTATGATTTACTATTAGCTGATAGTCTTATGACTTCCTTTAGAGAGTTTTCAATATCAAGTCCCTTGCCAAAGTAAGTGATTGTAGATATTTTCACACATTTCTTTACATCATTACGTAAAAGATTATAGCAGTATGTTTTTACTACTTCCGATGCAGCCGGCATTACACGCTTTTCTAAAACTGATACTGTATGACTTAAATTTATAAATCTTATGATTTGCACTGTCACTCCTTTTGCGCTCTTGATTGCTTGTAATAAAGTGTGGTTTCCAGATTCAAAGGCAAAGGCTGAATGAGCCCAAAGAGGCCCCCAATTTATTACACTATCACATATGTGCAGCAATTGATGGACGTTAAACGTCATTGCTGATGAAGAAAAATATTCTTGTGTTTTTGATACAAAAAGATGCAACATCCTTTCTGCTCTATCTAAATCATCTTTAGTTATATCATCTTGAAGAAGAATATATAGACTTTCAACAAGTAAGCTCCAATATACTATATATCGTTTTCCTAATCTCAAACTAAAAAGTGGAAGACTATAATAGAGAATCCAATTCCTCCCATTCCCTAGCCTTCCAATAATTGCGATCAGTTAAAGGTCGTGTTAACTGGTTATTTGATGTGGCACTTTGAACGAATCAATATATTTTTGGAAAAAAATAATATCATCGGGTCTTATAAGGTATTCAGTGATTTGTTTACCAACTCCAGACAAAATGCAATGCATGTATTCGGGCACAAAGCCTAATATTATGTCAAAATTGGGTAAGTTTATTAATGGAGAAACTCTCTTTTAATCCCAACATTTTCTGTTTTATCTTGTCCCTTCTTCTCTACTACTTCATACATTTTTTGGACATGGCTTTGATGATTTCTTTGTCTTGGAGTTTCTTTCATTAGGGGATATTTTGTGCTACCATTGACCCATTCTGTAGGATGCAAGCACCAATTACAACCATGTTTACCGTTAAATTGAGTATGGCCTTGCATTGGTGATCTGGCAACACTATCAACACAACATAGAAGTGCAAATACTTTAACATTTCGATCTTCCCTTTAATAGTACACCTTATACCTTCTTTCTTCAATTTTTCCATCATTTCTACAAATACCTTTAAAAATACCGACATGTTTGGTTTATCTTTATTAAACCATAATAGACATGGTATCAAGTTATTAAACCTATCTTTAACTGGTAATTCATTAACCATTAAATATATAGGCCACAAAGAAAATGAAGAAGATTTAAAAGGTGCAGCTCCATCACTATTGAAAGTTGTTGTCACATAATTGTATCGATTCTCCTCTGATAAAGATGATAAAAATTCAGTATACAATTTACCATCATAGATATCACGAATATGATCTTCATTATACGTCCATTTTTTTATGATATTATCATAATAGTCTTCATGAGTATTTAACAATTCTGCTATTGCTATTGACGGATCAATTACAGCAAAAAGATTGTCACAAGACGGGGTTAAAGTATTTACTTGTATTTTACAATTTGCACATATAGTTTCCGCATTCAATTCTTCTAGTTTATTTACGTAACCTGTACAAACAGGACATGTAACGTGAAATACCGTATTTTTATCTTGATTTAATTTGTTTAGTAAATATTTGGATTGAGGTAGAACTGGCTCTTTAAAAATAGAATTAATTAATCTAAAAAGATTCGATTTAGTAGTTTGTGGCAATACGTTAACAACAGAAAATTTTAATAACATTAAGAGAAGTTGACTTTGAGAAACATTGACCGGTGTAGATATTATCTCTCCAAATCCATTAATATTCAACAAATCTAGTATATTTTCTGCTTTAAATTTTTTATCTTCAAAAAGAAACTTATCACTGTCATCATCGCTAAATATATTGTCAGGTGAAAAATTTTCATGTGGATCTAAACCAATAGAATCATTTTCTTGATCCTGAAAATGAAGAAAAGTTAAATTAAATTAATTTTTGTTTTCAATAAAATATGTAAATTCATATTATGTACTTATAATATATGTCTATGAAATATTTTTGCTTTTCATGAATCTTTATCAGCTTGAAATTTTCAACGTTAATAAACAACAAAATTAAAAAAAATTAGTATTTAATTCCTTCCCAGATTATTATTGGTTTTGATTAATTTGTTCATAAAATTTTCCCAAAATAATTTTGGGCTCTATCCTATGTTCGGAACCCTTCCTAAATTGCAGTGAACCAGTATGAAAAAAAGACTGTAATTTTATTTTATTTATTATACACGGAAATGGCAGATAACAGCTCCGCTGCAATTGTCACATCGATGACTAATGTGAGATGAAAATATTGAGTTTTCACATAGATGATCGATATATGCGCACCAAAATTCTGTGTTTACGCGTCGTTTAATCATGCGTAACTCACAGGAGGCTATCACGTTGATAATCTGTGTGTACACACTTTACATCATTGCGTAAACATAGAAAATTGGTGTTTTTCAAATAGATCATTGATGTTATATTAAATAGTCGATTTCGCAGAAGTTTGATGACAGTTGGCGTATTGTTGGTTATCATCACGAAAATATTTATTGGTTATCGGACCAGCGTACTGTAAGTGACGAGTTTTCATTTAATAAATAATATTAAGCATAATTAATTTTAATTTAACTACAAAAGAAAAATCATTGATGACTTTATTACAAAAAATAATTAAATAATTACATGAGGAGGTACTAATCATGAGGATTTGATTGGCATAGAACTCACAGATTTTCTATGTTTACGCAATGACCGAAAGTGCGTACACACAGACCATCGATATGATAACCTCCTATGAGTCATGCATAGTTGAGCGACGCGGAAACACAGAATTTTGGTGCGTACATATCGATCACCAATGTGGAAACTCAATAATTTCAGCTCACATTAGTTATCAATGTAACAATTGCAGCAGAGCTGTAATCTGTCATTTCCGAGTATAATTCCTTTTCAAGTAAAAATAAATCTATTATTTAATACATAAAAAAAAATTGTTAGCAATTATTTTCAAAATATAGGGTAAAAATTAAAATTATACATGACTTAGCTTAATTCTCTTATTTCTTTCCAGGAAATGAATTAGTTTGAATATTTATCATGGAAAAGTTTTATAAAAGTTTAAGCAATTTTCTAAATCCAAAAATTGAAAAATTAATATAAGTAAAAAAAGAAATTATTTATAGTTAGTAGCACTGAAAAAGGCAATCAGATATGAGTAGAAATTGAATAAAAAAAATAATTTGTTGATAGGAAATATGGAAGGAAGAATAAATAAAGAATCAAGATGGTTGGAGTATCGCAGAAGAAATAGGCAAGAGATAATTATGATAGGAAAGCAAGAAGAAAGAGGCAAAAAAGAAGCTCGAGAATATGAGTAATTCTCCACAACTTTTAATTACTAATCACGGAGTCATTTCACAGCTGTTAATGTGTAATACTGAATGCGCCACCAACTATACAGTAGATATTTTTATAAAATGTAAATAACTACTGTACTGTTAGTGTCACATTAACTTAATATATAAAAAATAGAGTAACCGAATTGGAAAAAAGGTGTGAACCTGGTTTAAATAGTGGGCATCATTCGGTAATCCACTAACAGCTGTAAAATGACTTCAAAAATATTACGAAAAAATTATAAGTTGTGGAGATATGCCCATATAGGTTTTTCAATAATGGAGTTTAACAATTGGAAGAAGAAGAGAATTGGGAACAATAACACTAGAACTGGGAAAGTATTCGATCCCAAATTTTTTTTCGAATCGAATACATTTTCGATTTAGTCTATTTATTATTAATTAATAAAAATATTTAATTGTATAAACTTTAATATGAAAATAATATATTATATGCTAATTTGGAAAAAGTATTCGAAAAAGTATTTTTAAATACTTTTTCAAATGCTTTAGAGTATTTGAAAAAAGTATTCTCGAATACTTTTTCAAAGCAATTAAAAACTTACTTTGAAAAACTATTCGAAAAATTATTTACAAATTCTTTTCCAATATTCAAATGTATTTGAAAAAGTATTGTAACGTAGGAATTTTTTCCCTATCTCACAATCACTATAATCTCAACTCTATAATATAATCCCTGAATCAGTATTGATTTAAATATTATTTTCTCTAACTTTACTCTGAATACAAACTATTAATAAATTAGCAATCAACTCTCTCGGGTGGATTCTAATCGGGTCTTCGCAGAGAACAATAACGAAATCACCGATGTATACTAGTACACGGAGAAAAAATCATGTTATTATCTCATGAAATTTAAAGTGATTATTATATTATATTTTTTCACCTAATATTATCGAAGAAACAAGTGATTTTTCGATGATATCCATGTTTTTAATAGATAGCGATGCATCATGTTAAAATTACTTGAGACCCACGGGATTTTCACGTGGCACTCAAGTGAATTCATCGGTGGTGCGGCCGACCCAGTAGCACGGGCTTTGAAAGGAGATAGAGGGGGGGGGAGAGATAAACAAAGTAACCAAAGCGCTTATAAAAATCTACATGACAGGAAAATGAGCCCCCACTCTACTCGCACAGTATTTGTATTCTAACTGACTGCTGCTACGAATATACACTTATATTATTCACCTCTCTCTTTCAAAGCCCGTGCTACTCGGTTGGCCCTACGACCATTGAATTTACTTGAGTTCCACGTGAAAATCCCGTGAGCGTCCAAGGAATAATATCATGGCGCCAATAGCATTTTAGGTTAGAATCAATTGACGTTAAATTTACTTGATCTTATGAGAATTTTATATAAAGAATCATATTATTTTAACGTGTTAAATTTATCATGGAAAAATAACATGATTTTTTTTCTCCGTGTAATAAACAATTTAGATATTTTAGAACAACATAATATTAATAAACATTTAAATAACACTATTAAGTAAAATACAAAGAGGATTAATTTTCACTCTCAATTTATTCAAATAAAGTTAACAGCTTAATCACCCGACAGTTTCTCGAAATCATGTGAAGTGTAATAAACTGTGTGTAATGAAAACTCTGACTCGACTCAATAAAACTTTTCTATCAATTATAATTAATGAAAATCAAATTTAACACGTGAAGTTAATATTAATATTAGATATGACGGCGAAACCGACGCTAACTATGACGAGCAAAACGGCGACGCGCACTGACTCTGAAACTCTCCAACAAGGATAATAAAAATCAACAATCTCTTCTGCTTTGCAAAAGAAACTTCTCAGCTCTCTCGAAAATGATAGGAAAATCTCTTTTATTTTTATTAGGCAAAATGGCAGCGTAAGAATCTCTATGGATTCAAAACCAAATATACTGAAGTCAAGACTCAAATAGTGGCTCAGCGAGCAGCGAACAGAACAATCAACTAAGTGCAATAATCAAGTTCTAAAAGAGAAGTGTGTCCACGAAGCGTCTTTTCTCGAACTCCTTCCTCTTTATTCCTTCTTTAATCAATTACGTCACAGGTAGAATAATGGTTGATTGGTTATTAATCCCTTCCGTAATTGTTACTTGTCAATTACAAAGGACGTTGACTTATAACGAATCAACGCCTTTCCTTTTGACGGCTTCTTTGATGTTAGCGCCCTTTATTTCTCACGCGCTCCATTTAAATTTACATTTAGAATACTCCATATACTTACTTTTGATTATTCTGCATGCAACTCCATCACTATCTTTCTTCAGCGCTCGATTCTTTTATCTTCTATCACTCTCGCTCTCGATTTCACGTATTTCTATGTATAAGACTTACACTGCTCGATATTCTTACTATTACCCATGTAGGATATTTATGCTACTGCTTTTTCTACAATAACCCATGTATATATGAGCCTGATGTATAGGCTATAGCGGGCCTCCCTTTTTTGCTGATCCTTTGCTCTTCTTACGCATAACTCGATTTCCTTTTCTTTCTTTCTACCGTTGCTTCCTTTATATCGATTCCGTCATCGATAGGGAATTTCCTTTGCGAGTTGGTCACTTTCATCCTTACCGACACTCCCTCTTTACTCTCAAGCACGTGTTTCTAATGTTCTACGTCGTTTCCCGGTTTCGCTCGTCATCGCGTACCGCCAGTGTATTGTGTGTATGTACTTATACACCGGGTGCGTTTGTGAGTGTAAGTGTACATGTGACAGTGCAACGGCGTGCACGTCGTCATCAAGAACATAAGATGGCGATACACAAGAGCACTGTTACAGGTTATGTTTACATGTAGAGAGAAGGTACTCTTGGTGAGAATGTACGGGAAAAGCAAAGGGGAGCTAGCAAGATGACTTGAGAGAAGCATAGGTCAGCTGAAATAGTTATACGTTCCTATTGAAAGGAGTGCAGAATCTACTCAGAAAGTTCAGAAATTAGAAAACCGAGAGAGGTTTCATAATTGACGTACTACTGACTACATTAGAAAGATTTAAAAGAAAAACAGAGAAAGGCGAGAGAAAGATTGAAGCAAGAAAATAATGGGAACAAAAGAGAGTCAAAACTAGTACATTATGTACCAAGAGCGTAAAATAGGAGATTTTGGCTCAAGTTTGAGTTTGTCAAATTTACAGTAGGGACACAAATTCCCATTACGTCCGTATACTGTTGCATATGCTATTTTTTAACTTAAGAGACGAGGACTACGTATTTTTGGCTCACTTTTGCGAGCGCGAAAATTATTCTTGCCCGTAAAAAGCGGGCCAGAATGTTCTATTTCGCGCTTGCAAAAGTGAGCCGAAAATACGTATTTAGCGATCAGAGGGTTAAAAAAAAGATATTAAAAGACAGCAGGTTATTTAACATACAAAAGTATAAGCAAAAGAAAAGATAAAAAAGAAAAACAAAAACAAAGAAGAATAAAATTTATTAAAAAAATACAAGTTTTTATCCAGTTTAATTTAAAAAGAGATTAAACTCTAAAGTGATATTGAAGAAAAAAAATTTTATTTTTAGTTCTAAGAAGTGAGATAACAAGTTTAAAGTTTGAAAAAATCAGAATAAATTTTATTATTATCTACTACTGAAAATATTGATATATGTCCAACATAACATGAGTCTGAAGTCTCCAACGTTGTTACCAACGAAAAGTTGAGTTTTTCTAAATTCCTAAATTATGGTTTTTAAATGTCAAAGAGGATTAGGAAAAGCGATCAGACAATAATAATGACCATTAAAACCATTTATAACGAAATTATAGGATCTAAAAAATAGATCATACTATTAATGAAAGAACGCTTATTTCGACAAAACATGACATTTATACTAAATGGATTAGCTTTCTATATTCAATGCAATATCGTAGGATTAATTAAAATGCATGTATAAAAATATAATATTGTCAATCAAGACCATCTGAACTAACCTAACCAGTGTCAAATCTTGCAAATCAAAGATATCTTACTTTAATAAGTTTCCATGCCTCTGTTTGATTAATTCACCATTTTTTCTCGATACAATAAGGGATACAGTACCGGAATACGTGTATGACAAAATCGTTATGTCAATCGAGACTAAGGAACATAACCTAACCAGCAATAAATGCCATCTTATTGGAGATATCTTGCTTTGAAAAATTTCCATGACTTTGATTAATTATTTCAACATTTTTTCTCAATGCGATAAGGAAGGCAGCACTAAAATACGTGCATAAGAAAATCATCATGACAATCGAAGCTAAAGAACATAACCTAACTAACGATAAATGCCATTTTATTGAAGATATCTCGCTTTATCGAATTCTCTTCCCTCTGTTTGATGTATTAGCCATTTTTTCTCAAAGCGATAAGAAAGGCAGCACTAAAATACGTGCATAAAAAAATCACCATGACAATCGAAGCTAAGGAACATAACCTAACCAACGATAAATGCCATCTTCTTAAAGATATCTCGCTTTCGAAAATTCCCACTCCTTTGTTAGATGGGTTAACCATTTTTTCTCGAGAAGATAAGAAAGGCAGTACTAAAATACGTGAATAAAAAAATCGTCATGACAATCGTAAATAAGGAACATAACCTAACTAGTGATAAATGACACTTTACTAAAGAAATTTCGCTTTAAAAAATTTCCATGCCTTTGTTTGATGGATGAACCACTTTTTCTCGATGCTATAAAGGAAGCAGCTCTTAAATACGTGCATAAAAAATTATCATAACAATCTTAGCCAAGCAACATAAGCTAGCCAGCGATAAATGCCATCTTATTAAAGATATCTTGCTTTAACTAATTCCCAGGCCTTTATTAAATTAATCCACTAATTTTCGTTGATGCGATAAGAAAGGTAGCATCAAAATACGTGTATGATAAAATCGTCATATCAATCGAGACTAAGGAACATAACCTAACTGGTGATAAATGCTATTTTATTTCAGAAATTTCGCTCTAAAAAATTCCCATGCCTTTGATCGATAGATTAACTATTTTTTCTTAAAGCGATAAAGGAGGCAGCACTAAAATACGCGCATGAAAAAAATTACATGAAAACCGAAGCTAAAGAACATAACCTAACTAACGATAAATGCCATCTTATTAAAGATATCCCGCTTTATGAAATTCCCGCGCCTGTTAAATGGATAAATCGATTTTTCTCGATGCGATACGAAAACAAGTAATGAAATACGTGTATGACATCATCGTCATGTCAATCGAGACCAAGGAATACAACCTAACTGGTGATAGAAACCATTTTCTTGAAGTTATTATACTTTCAAAAATTCCTTAGCCTTTGTTTGATGAACTAACCATTTTTTTTCAAGCAATAAGAAAGGCAGTACTAAAATACGTGCATAAATGAATCGTCATGACAATCGACGCTAAGGAACATAACCTAACCAATGATAAATGCCATCTTCATAAAGATATCTTGCTTTATGAAATTCCCTCGCCTTTGTTTGATGGATTAACCACTTTTTTCTCGATGCGATAAAAAAGGCAGTAATAAAATACGTGTATGAAAAAATCGTCATGACAATAGAGAATAAGGAACATAACCTAACTGGTGATGAATGCCATCTTCTTAAAGATATCTCGCAGTCCGAAATTCCCACGCCCCTGTCAGATGGATTAACCATTTTTTCTTGATGCGATAAAGGAAGAAGCACTGGAATACGTGCATAAAAAAATCATTATTACAATCGTAGCCAAGAAAAATAACCTAACTAATATTACATGCTATCTTTCTAAAGATATCTCTTTTATAAAATTTCCGTGCCTTGGTTTGATGGACTAACCACTTTATCTCGATGCGATAAGGAACACAGTACTAAAATACGAGTATGAAAAAATTTTCATGTTATTTGAGACTAAGGAACATAACCTAACCGGTGATAAATGCTATTTTATTTAAGAAATTTCGCTTTAGAAAATTCCCGCGCCTTTGTTAAATGGATTAACCATTTTTTCTTGATGCGATAAGAAAGACAGTACTAAGATACGTGTATGAAAAAATCGTCATGACAATTGAGAATAAGGAACATAGCTCAACTGGTGATAAATGGCATCTATTTAAAGATATCTCACTGTACGAAATACCCACGCCTCTGTTAGATGTATTAACTATTTTTTCCTGATGCGATAAAGAAGGCAGCACTTGGATGCGTGCATAAAAAATCATTATAACAATCGTAGCCAAGAAACGTAACCTAACCAACGATACATGCCATCTTTTTTGAAGATATCTCGCTTTATGAAATTCCCGCGTCTTAGTTTGATGGATTAACGACTTTTTCTCAATGCGATAAGAAAGACAGTACTAAAATACGAGTGTAGAAAATTGTAATGTCATCTGAGACTAAGGAACATAACCTAACCAGTGATAAATGCTATTTTATTTAAGAAATTTCGCAGAAACATCTCCTTAAAGATATCTCGCTGTCCAAAATTCTCACGCCTCTGTGAGATGGATTAACCATATTTTCTTGATGCGATAAAGAAGACAGCACTTGAATGCGTGCATAAAAAAATCATTATAACAATCGTAGCCAAGAAACGTAACCTAACCAACGATACATGCCATCTTTTTGAAGATATTCCGCTTTATGAAATTCCCGCGCCTTAGTTTAATGGATTATCCACTTTTTCTCGATGCGATAAGAAAGACAGTACTAAAATACGAGTATGGTAAATTGTTATGACATTTGAGACTAAGGAACATAACCTAACCGGTGATCAATGTTATTTATTTCAGAAATTTCGCTATAAAAAATTCCCGCGCCTTTGTTAGATGGATTAACCATTTTCTCACGATGCGATGAGAAAGACAGTACTAAAATACGTGTATGAAAAAATCGTCATGACAATTAAGAATAAGGAACATAACTCAACTGGTGATAAATGGCATCTATTTAAAGATATCTCACTGTACGAAATCCCCACGCCTCTGTTAGATGTATTAACTATTTTTTCCTGATGCGATAAAGAAGGCAGCACTTGGATGCGTGCATAAAAAAATCATTAAAACAATCGTAGCCAAGAAACGTAACCTAACCAACGATACATGCCATCTTTTTTAAAGATATCCCGCTTTATGAAATTATTGCGCCACAGTTTGATGGATTAACCACTTTTTCTTGATGCGATAAGAAAGACTGTACTAAAATACGTGTATGAAAAAATCGTCATGACAATTGAGAATAAGGAACATAACTCAACTGGTGATAAATGGCATCTATTTAGAGATATCTCACTGTACGAAATCCCCACGCCTCTGTTAGATGTATTAACTATTTTTTCCTGATGCGATAAAGAAGGCAGCACTTGGATGCGTGCATAAAAAATCATTAAAACAACCGTAGCCAAGAAACGTAACCTAACCAACGATACATGCCATCTTTTTGTAGATATCTCGCTTTATGAAATTCCCGCGTCCTAGTTTGATGGATCAACGACTTTTTCTCGATGCGATAAGAAAGACAGTACTAAAATAGGAGTATAGAAAATTGTAATGTCATTGGCGACTAAGGAACATAACCTAACCAGTGATAAATGCTACTTTATTTAAGAAATTTCGCAGAAACATCTTCTTAAAGATATCTCGCTGTCCAAAATTCTCACGCCTCTGTAAGATGGATTAACCATATTTTCTTGATGCGATAAAGAAGACAGCACTTGAATGCGTGCATAAAAAATCATTATAACAATCGTAGCCAAGAAACGTAACCTAACCAACGATACATGCCATCTTTTCGAAGATATCCCGCTTTATGAAATTCCCGCGCCTTAGTTTGATGGATTAACCACTTTTTCTCGATGCGATAAGAAAGACAGTACTAAAATACGAGTATGGTAAATTGTTATGACATTTGAGACTAAGGAACATAACCTAACCGGTGATCAATGTTTTTCTATTTCCGAAATTTCGCTATAAAAAATTCCCGCGCCTTTGTTAGATGGATTAAGCATTTTTTCATGATGCGATAAGAAAAACAGTACTAAAATACGTGTATGAAAAAATCGTCATGACAATTGAGAATAAGGAACATAACTCAACTGGTATATATGGCATCTTTTTAAAGATATCTCACTGTACGAAATCTCCAGGCCTCTGTTAGATGTATTAACTATTTTTTCTTGATGCGATAAAGAAGACAGCACTTGAATGCGTGCATAAAAAAAGCATTATAACAATCGTAGCCAAGAAACGTAACCTAACCAACGATACATGCCATCTTTTTGAAGATATCCCGCTTTATGAAATTTCCGGGCCTTAGTTTGATGGATTAACCACTTTTTCTCGATGCGATAAGAAAGACAGTACTAAAATACGAGTATCGAAAATTGTAATGTCATTTGAGACTAAGGAACATAACCTAACCAGTGATAAATGCTATTTTATTTAAGAAATTTCGCAGAAACATCTTCTTAAAGATAACTTGCTGTCCAAAATTCTCACGCCTCTGTGAGATGGATTAACCATATTTTCTTGATGCGATAAAGAAGACAGCACTTGAATGCGTGCATAAAAAAATCATTATAACAATCGTAGCCAAGAAACGTAACCTAACCAACGATACATGCCATCTTTTTGAAGATATCCCGCTTTATGAAATTCCCGCGCCTTAGTTTGATGGATTAACCACTTTTTCTCGATGCGAAAAGAAAGACAGTACTAAAATACGAGTATCGAAAATTGTAATGACATTTGAGACTAAGAAACATAACCTAACAAGTGATAAATGCTATTTTATTTAACAAATTTCGCAGAAACATCTTCTTAAAGATATCTCGCTGTCCAAAATTCTCACGCCTCTGTTAGATGGATTAACCGTTTTTTCTTGATGCGATAAAGAAGACAGCACTTAAATACGTGCATAAAAAAATCATTATGACAATTGTAGCTAAGAAACATAACCTAACATACGATACATGCCATCTTTTTTAAAGATATCTCGCTTTATTAAATTTCCGCGCCTTTGTTTGATGGATTAACCACTTTTTCTCAATGCGATCAGAATAGCAGTACTAAAATCCATGCATGAAAAAATCGTCATAACAATCGAGAATAGGTAACATAACCTAAGTGGTGATAAATGCCATCTTCTTGACAATTGTCATGACAATTGAGAATAAGGAACATAACTCAACTGGTGATGCATGGCATCTTTTTAAAGATATGTCACTGTACGAAATCCCCACGCCTCTGTTAGATGTATTAACTATTTTTTCCTGATGCGATAAAGAAGGCAGCACTTGGATGCGTGCATAAAAAAATCATTAAAACAATCGTAGCCAAGAAACGTAACCTAACCAACGATACATGCCATCTTTTTAAAGATATCCCGCTTTATGAAATTATTGCGCCACAGTTTGATGGATTAACCACTTTTTCTTGATGCGATAAGAAAGACTGTACTAAAATACGTGTATGAAAAAATCGTCATGATAATTGAGAATAAGGAACATAACTCAACTGGTGATAAATGGCATCTATTTAGAGATATCTCACTGTACGAAATCCCCACGCCTCTGTTAGATGTATTAACTATTTTTTCCTGATGCGATAAAGAAGGCAGCACTTGGATGCGTGCATAAAAAATCATTAAAACAACCGTAGCCAAGAAACGTAACCTAACCAACGATACATGCCATCTTTTTTGTAGATATCTCGCTTTATGAAATTCCCGCGTCCTAGTTTGATGGATCAACGACTTTTTCTCGATGCGATAAGAAAGACAGTACTAAAATAGGAGTATAGAAAATTGTAATGTCATTGGCGACTAAGGAACATAACCTAACCAGTGATAAATGCTACTTTATTTAAGAAATTTCGCAGAAACATCTTCTTAAAGATATCTCGCTGTCCAAAATTCTCACGCCTCTGTAAGATGGATTAACCATATTTTCTTGATGCGATAAAGAAGACAGCACTTGAATGCGTGCATAAAAAAATCATTATAACAATCGTAGCCAAGAAACGTAACCTAACCAACGATACATGCCATCTTTTCGAAGATATCCCGCTTTATGAAATTCCCGCGCCTTAGTTTGATGGATTAACCACTTTTTCTCGATGCGATAAGAAAGACAGTACTAAAATACGAGTATGGTAAATTGTTATGACATTTGAGACTAAGGAACATAACCTAACCGGTGATCAATGTTTTTTTATTTCCGAAATTTCGCTATAAAAAATTCCCGCGCCTTTGTTAGATGGATTAAGCATTTTTTCATGATGCGATAAGAAAAACAGTACTAAAATACGTGTATGAAAAAATCGTCATGACAATTGAGAATAAGGAACATAACTCAACTGGTATATATGGCATCTTTTTAAAGATATCTCACTGTACGAAATCTCCAGGCCTCTGTTAGATGTATTAACTATTTTTTCTTGATGCGATAAAGAAGACAGCACTTGAATGCGTGCATAAAAAAAGCATTATAACAATCGTAGCCAAGAAACGTAACCTAACCAACGATACATGCCATCTTTTTGAAGATATCCCGCTTTATGAAATTTCCGGGCCTTAGTTTGATGGATTACCCACTTTTTCTCGATGCGATAAGAAAGACAGTACTAAAATACGAGTATCGAAAATTGTAATGTCATTTGAGACTAAGGAACATAACCTAACCAGTGATAAATGCTATTTTATTTAAGAAATTTCGCAGAAACATCTTCTTAAAGATAACTTGCTGTCCAAAATTCTCACGCCTCTGTGAGATGGATTAACCATATTTTCTTGATGCGATAAAGAAGACAGCACTTGAATGCGTGCATAAAAAAATCATTATGACAATTGTAGCTAAGAAACATAACCTAACATACGATACATGCCATCTTTTCAAAGATATCTCGCTTTATTAAATTTTCGCGCCTTTGTTTGATGGATTAACCACTTTTTCTCAATGCGATCAGAATAGCAGTACTAAAATCCATGCATGAAAAAATCGTCATAACAATCGAGAATAGGTAACATAACCTAAGTGGTGATAAATGCCATCTTCTTGACAATTGTCATGACAATTGAGAATAAGGAACATAACTCAACTGGTGATGAATGGCATCTTTTAAAGATATGTCACTGTATGAAATCCCCACGCCTCTGTTAGATGTATTAACTATTTTTTCTTGATGCGATAAAGAAGGCAGCACTTGAATGCGTGCATAAAAAAAATCATTATAACAATCGTAGCCAAGAAACGTAACCTAACCAACGATACATGCCATCTTTTTGAAGATATCCCGCTTTATGAAATTCCCGCGCCTTAGTTTGATGGATTAACCACTTTTTCTCGATGCGATAAGAAAGACAGTACTAAAATACAAGTATCGAAAATTGTAATGTCATTTGAGACTAAGAAACATAACCTAACAAGTGATAAATGCTATTTTATTTAAGAAATTTCGCAGAAACATCTTCTTAAAGATATCTCGCTGTCCAAAATTCTCACGCCTCTGTTAGATGGATTAACCGTTTTTTCTTGATGCCATAAAGAAGACAGCACTTAAATACGTGCATAAAAAAATCATTATGACAATCGTAGCTAAGAAACATAACCTAACATACGATACATGCCATCTTTTTTAAAGATATCTCGCTTTATTAAATTTCCGCGCCTTTGTTTGGTGGATTAACCACTTTTTCTCAATGCGATCAGAATAGCAGTACTAAAATCAATGCATAAAAAAATCGTCATAACAATCGAGAATAGGGAACATAACCTAAGTGGTGATAAATGCCATCTTCTTAAAGATTTCTCGCTGTACAAATTTCTCACGCCTTTGTTAGATGGATCAACCATTTTTTCTCGATGCGATAAGAAAGACAGTACTAGAATTTGTGTATGAAAAAATCGTCATGACAATTGAGAATAAGGAACATAACTCAACTGGTGATGAATGGCATCTTTTTAAAGATATGTCACTGTACGAAATCCCCACGCCTCTGTTAGATGTATTAACTATTTTTTCTTGATGCGATAAAGAAGGCAGCACTTGAATGCGTGCATAAAAAAAATTATTCTAACAATCGTAGCCAAGAAACGTAACCTAACCAACGATACATGCCATCTTTTTTGAAGATATCCCGCTTTATGAAATTCCCGCGCCTTAGTTTGATGGATTAACCACTTTTTCTCGATGCGATAAGAAAGACAGTACTAAAATACGAGTGTAGAAAATTGTAATGTTATTTGAGACTAAGGAACATAAACTAACCAGTGATAAATGATAGTTTATTTAAGAAATTTCGCAGAAACATCTTTTTAAAGATATCTCGCTGTCTAAAATTCCCACGCCTCTGTTAGATGGATTAACCATTTATTCTTGATGCAAAAAAGGAGGCAGCACTTGAATACGTGCATTGAAAAATCATTATGACAATCGTAGCCAAGGAACATAACCTAACCAACGTTACATGCCATCTTTTTGAAGATATCTCGCTTTATAGAATTCTCTTGCCTCTGTTTGATGTATTAGCCATTTTTTCTCAATGCGATAAGAAAGGCAGCACTAAAATACTTGCATAAAAAAATCGCCATGACAATCGAAGCTAAGGAACATAACCTAACCAACGATAAATGCCATCTTCTTAAAGATATCTCGCTTTCAAAAATTCTTACTCCTTTGTTAGATGGACTAACCATTTTTTCTTGATGCGATAAGAAAGGCAGTACTCAAATACGTGTATGAAAATATCGTCATGACAATCGTAAATAAGGAACATAACCTAACTAGTGATAAATGACACTTTACTAAAGAAATTTCGCTTTAAAAAATTTCCATGCCTTTGTTTGATGGATGAACCACTTTTTCTCGATGCTATAAAAGAAGCAGCTCTTAAATACGTGCATAAAAAAATTATCATAACAATCTTAGCCAAGCAACATAAGCTAGCCAGCGATAAATGCCATCTTATTAAAGATATCTTGCTTTAACTAATTCCCAGGCCTTTATTAAATTAATCCACTAATTTTTGTTGATGCGATAAGAAAGGTAGCATCAAAATACGTGTATGATAAAATCGTCATATCAATCGAGACTAAGGAACATAACCTAACTGGTGATAAATGCTATTTTATTTCAGAAATTTCGCTTTAAAAATTCCCATGCCTTTGATCGATAGATTAACTATTTTTTCTTAAACCGATAAAGGAGGCAGCACTAAAATACGCGCATGAAAAAAATTACATGAAAACCGAAGCTAAAGAACATAACCTAACTAACGATAAATGCCATCTTATTAAAGATATCCCGCTTTATGAAATTCCCGCGCCTGTTAGATGGATAAATCGATTTTTCTCGATGCGATACGAAAACAAGTAATGAAATACGTGTATGACATCATCGTCATGTCAATCGAGACCAAGGAATACAACCTAACTGGTGATAGAAACCATTTTCTTGAAGTTATTATACTTTCAAAAATTGCTTAGCCTTTGTTTGATGAACTAACCATTTTTTTTCAAGCAATAAGAAAGGCAGTACTAAAATACGTGCATAAATGAATCGTCATGACAATCGACGCTAAGGAACATAACCTAACCAATGATAAATGCCATCTTCATAAAGATATCTCGCTTTATGAAATTCCCTCGCCTTTGTTTGATGGATTAACCACTTTTTCTCGATGCGATAAAAAAGGCAGTAATAAAATACGTGTATGGAAAAATCGTCATGACAATAGAGAATAAGGAACATAACCTAACTGGTGATAAATGCCATCTTCTTAAAGATATCTCGCAGTCCGAAATTCCCACGCCCCTGTCAGATGGATTAACCATTTTTTCTTGATGCGATAAAGAAGGCAGCACTTGGATGCGTGCATAAAAAAATCATTATAACAATCGTAGCCAAGAAACGTAACCTAACCAACGATACATGCCATCTTTTTAAAGATATCCCGCTTTATGAAATTCCCGCGCCTTAGTTTGATGGATTAACCACTTTTTCTCGATGCGATAAGAAAGACAGTACTAAAATACGAGTATGGTAAATTGTTATGACATTTGAGACTAAGGAACATAACCTAACCGGTGATCAATGTTATTTATTTCAGAAATTTCACTATAAAAAATTCCCGCGCCTTTGTTAGATGGATTAACCATTTTTTCACGATGCGATGAGAAAGACAGTACTAAAATACGTGTATGAAAAAATCGTCATGACAATTGAGAATAAGGAACATAACTCAACTGGTGATAAATGGCATCTATTTAAAGATATCTCACTGTACGAAATCCCCACGCCTCTGTTAGATGTATTAACTATTTTTTCCTGATGCGATAAAGAAGGCAGCACTTGGATGCGTGCATAAAAAAATCATTAAAACAATCGTAGCCAAGAAACGTAACCTAACCAACGATACATGCCATCTTTTTGAAGATATCCCGCTTTATGAAATTCCCGCGCCTTAGTTTGATGGATTAACCACTTTTTCTCGATGCGAAAAGAAAGACAGTACTAAAATACGAGTATCGAAAATTGTAATGACATTTGAGACTAAGAAACATAACCTAACAAGTGATAAATGCTATTTTATTTAACAAATTTCGCAGAAACATCTTCTTAAAGATATCTCGCTGTCCAAAATTCTCACGCCTCTGTTAGATGGATTAACCGTTTTTTCTTGATGCGATAAAGAAGACAGCACTTAAATACGTGCATAAAAAAATCATTATGACAATTGTAGCTAAGAAACATAACCTAACATACGATACATGCCATCTTTTTAAAGATATCTCGCTTTATTAAATTTCCGCGCCTTTGTTTGATGGATTAACCACTTTTTCTCAATGCGATCAGAATAGCAGTACTAAAATCCATGCATGAAAAAATCGTCATAACAATCGAGAATAGGTAACATAACCTAAGTGGTGATAAATGCCATCTTCTTGACAATTGTCATGACAATTGAGAATAAGGAACGTAACTCAACTGGTGATGAATGGCATCTTTTTAAAGATATGTCACTGTATGAAATCCCCACGCCTCTGTTAGATGTATTAACTATTTTTTCTTGATGCGATAAAGAAGGCAGCACTTGAATGCGTGCATAAAAAAAATCATTATAACAATCGTAGCCAAGAAACGTAACCTAACCAACGATACATGCCATCTTTTTGAAGATATCCCGCTTTATGAAATTCCCGCGCCTTAGTTTGATGGATTAACCACTTTTTCTCGATGCGATAAGAAAGACAGTACTAAAATACGAGTGTAGAAAATTGTAATGTTATTTGAGACTAAGGAACATAAACTAACCAGTGATATATGATAGTTTATTTAAGAAATTTCGCAGAAACATCTTTTAAAGATATCTCGCTGTCTAAAATTCCCACGCCTCTGTTAGATGGATTAACCATTTATTCTTGATGCAAAAAAGGAGGCAGCACTTAAATACGTGCATTGAAAAATCATTATGACAATCGTAGCCAAGGAACATAACCTAACCAACGTTACATGCCATCTTTTTGAAGATATCTCGCTTTATAGAATTCTCTTGCCTCTGTTTGATGTATTAGCCATTTTTTCTCAATGCGATAAGAAAGGCAGCACTAAAATACTTGCATAAAAAAATCGCCATGACAATCGAAGCTAAGGAACATAACCTAACCAACGATAAATGCCATCTTCTTAAAGATATCTCGCTTTTAAAAATTCTTACTCCTTTGTTAGATGGACTAACCATTTTTTCTTGATGCGATAAGAAAGGCAGTACTCAAATACGTGTATGAAAATATCGTCATGACAATCGTAAATAAGGAACATAACCTAACTAGTGATAAATGACACTTTACTAAAGAAATTTCGCTTTAAAAAATTTCCATGCTTTTGTTTGATGGATGAACCACTTTTTCTCGATGCTATAAAAGAAGCAGCTCTTAAATACGTGCATAAAAAAATTATCATAACAATCTTAGCCAAGCAACATAAGCTAGCCAGCGATAAATGCCATCTTATTAAAGATATCTTGCTTTAACTAATTCCCAGGCCTTTATTAAATTAATCCACTAATTTTCGTTGATGCGATAAGAAAGGTAGCATCAAAATACGTGTATGATAAAATCGTCATATCAATCGAGACTAAGGAACATAACCTAACTGGTGATAAATGCTATTTTATTTCAGAAATTTCGCTTTAAAAAATTCCCATGCCTTTGATCGATAGATTAACTATTTTTTCTTAAACCGATAAAGGAGGCAGCACTAAAATACGCACATGAAAAAAATTACATGAAAACCGAAGCTAAAGAACATAACCTAACTAACGATAAATGCCATCTTATTAAAGATATCCCGCTTTATGAAATTCCCGCGCCTGTTAGATGGATAAATCGATTTTTCTCGATGCGATACGAAAACAAGTAATGAAATACGTGTATGACATCATCGTCATGTCAATCGAGACCAAGGAATACAACCTAACTGGTGATAGAAACCATTTTCTTGAAGTTATTATACTTTCAAAAATTGCTTAGCCTTTGTTTGATGAACTAACCATTTTTTTTCAAGCAATAAGAAAGGCAGTACTAAAATACGTGCATAAATGAATCGTCATGACAATCGACGCTAAGGAACATAACCTAACCAATGATAAATGCCATCTTCATAAAGATATCTCGCTTTATGAAATTCCCTCGCCTTTGTTTGATGGATTAACCACTTTTTCTCGATGCGATAAAAAAGGCAGTAATAAAATACGTGTATGGAAAAATCGTCATGACAATAGAGAATAAGGAACATAACCTAACTGGTGATAAATGCCATCTTCTTAAAGATATCTCGCAGTCCGAAATTCCCACGCCCCTGTCAGATGGATTAACCATTTTTTCTTGATGCGATAAAGAAAGCAGCACTTGGATGCGTGCATAAAAAAATCATTATAACAATCGTAGCCAAGAAACGTAACCTAACCAACGATACATGCCATCTTTTTAAGATATCTCGCTTTATGAAATTCCCGCGTCTTAGTTTGATGGATTAACGACTTTTTCTCAATGCGATAAGAAAGACAGTACTAAAATACGAGTGTAGAAAATTGTAATGTCATCTGAGACTAAGGAACATAACCTAACCAGTGATAAATGCTATTTTATTTAAGAAATTTTGCAGAAACATCTCCTTAAAGATATCTCGCTGTCCAAAATTCTCACGCCTCTGTGAGATGGATTAACCATATTTTCTTGATGCGATAAAGAAGACAGCACTTGAATGCGTGCATAAAAAATCATTATAACAATCGTAGCCAAGAAACGTAACCTAACCAACGATACATGCCATCTTTTTGAAGATATTCCGCTTTATGAAATTCCCGCGCCTTAGTTTGATGGATTAACCACTTTTTCTCGATGCGATAAGAAAGACAGTACTAAAATACGAGTATGGTAAATTGTTATGACATTTGAGACTAAGGAACATAACCTAACCGGTGATCAATGTTATTTATTTCAGAAATTTCACTATAAAAAATTCCCGCGCCTTTGTTAGATGGATTAACCATTTTTCACGATGCGATGAGAAAGACAGTACTAAAATACGTGTATGAAGAAATCGTCATGACAATTGAGAATAAGGAACATAACTCAACTGGTATATATGGCATCTTTTTAAAGATATCTCACTGTACGAAATCCCCAGGCCTCTGTTAGATGTATTAACTATTTTTTCTTGATGCGATAAAGAAGACAGCACTTGAATGCGTGCATAAAAAAATCATTATAACAATCGTAGCCAAGAAACGTAACCTAACCAACGATACATGCCATCTTTTTGAAGATATCTCGCTTTATGAAATTCCCGCGTCTTAGTTTGATGGATTAACCACTTTTTCTCGATGCGATAAGAAAGACAGTACTAAAATACAAGTATCGAAAATTGTAATGTCATTTGAGACTAAGAAACATAACCTAACAAGTGATAAATGCTATTTTATTTAAGAAATTTCGCAGAAACATCTTCTTAAAGATATCTCGCTGTCCAAAATTCTCACGCCTCTGTTAGATGGATTAACCGTTTTTTCTTGATGCCATAAAGAAGACAGCACTTAAATACGTGCATAAAAAATCATTATGACAATCGTAGCTAAGAAACATAACCTAACATACGATACATGCCATCTTTTTAAAGATATCTCGCTTTATTAAATTTCCGCGCCTTTGTTTGATGGATTAACCACTTTTTCTCAATGCGATCAGAATAGCAGTACTAAAATCGATGCATGAAAAAATCGTCATAACAATCGAGAATAGGGAACATAACCTAAGTGGTGATAAATGCCATCTTCTTAAAGATTTCTCGCTGTACAAATTTCTTACGCCTTTGTTAGATGGATCAACCATTTTTTCTCGATGCGATAAGAAAGACAGTACTAGAATTTGTGTATGAAAAAATCGTCATGACAATTGAGAATGAGGAACATAACTCAACTGGTGATGAATGGCATCTTTTTAAAGATATGTCACTGTACGAAATCCCCACGCCTCCGTTAGATGTATTAACTATTTTTTCTTGATGCGATAAAGACGGCAGCACTTGAATGCGTGCATAAAAAAAATTATTATAACAATCGTAGCCAAGAAACGTAACCTAACCAACGATACATGCCATCTTTTTGAAGATATCCCGCTTTATGAAATTATTGCGCCACACTTTGATGGATTAACCACTTTTTCTCGATGCGATAAGAAAGACTGTACTAAAATACATGTATGAAAAAATCGTCATGACAATTGAGAATAAGGAACATAACTCAACAGGTGATAAATGACATCTATTTAAAGATATCTCACTTTACGAAATCCCCACGCCTCTGTTAGATGTATTAACTATTTTTTTCTGATGCGATAAAGAAGGCAGCACTTGGATGCGTGCATAAAAAATCATTAAAACAATCGTAGCCAAGAAACGTAACCTAACCAACGATACATGCCATCTTTTTGAAGATATCTCGCTTTATGAAATTCCCGCGTCTTAGTTTGATGGATTAACGACTTTTCCTCAATGCGATAAGAAAGACAGTACTAAAATACGAGTGTAGAAAATTGTAATGTCATCTGAGACTAAGGAACATAACCTAACCAGTGATAAATGCTATTTTATTTAAGAAATTTTGCAGAAACATCTCCTTAAAGATATCTCGCTGTCCAAAAATTCTCACGCCTCTGTGAGATGGATTAACCATATTTTCTTGATGCGATAAAGAAGACAGCACTTGAATGCGTGCATAAAAAAATCATTATAACAATCGTAGCCAAGAAACGTAACCTAACCAACGATACATGCCATCTTTTTGAAGATATTCCGCTTTATGAAATTCCCGCGCCTTAGTTTGATGGATTAACCACTTTTTCTTGATGCGATAAGAAAGACAGTACTAAAATACGAGTATGGTAAATTGTTATGACATTTGAGACTAAGGAACATAACCTAACCGGTGATCAATGTTATTTATTTCAGAAATTTCACTATAAAAATTCCCGCGCCTTTGTTAGATGGATTAACCATTTTTTCACAATGCGATGAAAAAGACAGTACTAAAATACGTGTATGAAGAAATCGTCATGACAATTGAGAATAAGGAACATAACTCAACTGGTATATATGGCATCTTTTTAAAGATATCTCACTGTACGAAATCCCCAGGCCTCTGTTAGATGTATTAACTATTTTTTCTTGATGCGATAAAGAAGACAGCACTTGAATGCGTGCATAAAAAGCATTATAACAATCGTAGCCAAGAAACGTAACCTAACCAACGATACATGCCATCTTTTTTGAAGATATCCCGCTTTATGAAATTCCCGGGCCTTAGTTTGATGGATTAACCACTTTTTCTCGATGCGATAAGAAAGACAGTACTAAAATACAAGTATCGAAAATTGTAATGTCATTTTAGACTAAGAAACATAACCTAACAAGTGATAAATGCTATTTTATTTAAGAAATTTCGCAGAAACATCTTCTTAAAGATATCTCGCTGTCCAAAATTCTCACGCCTCTGTTAGATGGATTAACCGTTTTTTCTTGATGCCATAAAGAAGACAGCATTTAAATACGTGCATAAAAAATCATTATGACAATCGTAGCTAAGAAACATAACCTAACATACGATACATGCCATCTTTTTAAAGATATCTCGCTTTATTAAATTTCCGCGCCTTTGTTTGATGGATTAACCACTTTT